>MNCI01001543.1:274618-302841 GCA_015680685.1 Gnetum montanum
CAGCGAATTCGGCTTTGAAACGGGCCCGTTTTGAGTGTTTTTGTTGAAAAAACACTGTAGCGGTACTGTAGCGGCACTGTAGCAGTACTGTAGCATACGCTGAGACACTGTAGCTTACGCTGGGACACTGTAGCTTACGTTGAGACACTGTAGCAGCGTAAAAACATTGTAGCAGCGTAGACGCTGGGAATTTGTAAACAAAGTTAGCATAGCGTAGACGCTGGAAGACTTGCAAATGGTGAGTTTTAAACAGGGCAGCGTAGACACTGGTCAGCATAGACGTTGGAAAGTTTGCAGGTAAGGTTTTAAACTATACAGCGTAAACGCTGGAAGGTTTTTGGAAAAAGTTGGTGTATACTCAACAACGTAGACGCTGAGAGCTCTGTAGCATAATTAGTTTAAGGAAGAGGCCCTCCTTCTAGTGCCAAAAACTATGCTGTCCAAAATCTTCGGTGCAAGGCTAGAACGTTATGAGCACCAGAAGATCCACAGGCAAGCACAGTCGACCCTGCCTCCACTTGAGGGCAAGTTGGAACAGACGAAGGTAGAGTGCCTTGGATGGTCCGCATGCGGATCAAACAAGGACTTCCCCAACGTTTTCCACTACAACACGTTGGGTTATACGTAAACAATGCACATTAAATGTAAACCATAAACAAGCATGATAATGTAAATGAGCCTATAAATGTAAATTGAAAAACAAAGAAAACTGCAATAAATCTGTGCAAAATGTAAACTGTTTTGTATTGAAAATTGATTACAGAGTGCACCGCTCCAAACAAAGTTGTGGATTGATCACAAGGCAGCTATTTAGCCCTGATGGATGAGGATTGTGATGGCAACTGCTGGGAATTTCTGCAGGCACAACGTGAATGCTGTATGCTCAGCGTGCAGGATGCCTACCCAGCGTGTCAGGTTTCTTTCCTTTNCAGGTGTACAGTATGTTACATCTGCTGGGCGTATACGCTGTATCTGGTGGGCGTAAATGCTCTGGGCGTATACGCTGGGAGTGCAGGGTGTATACGCTGGGCGTATACACCTGATGTGCCGAGTGTATACACTGGGCGTATACGCTGTGGATGCTGAGCGTTCAAGATGCCAACGTAAGTGTACAGCGTAAGCGTACAGGATGCCAGCGTAAGCCAAAAATGTACCCAGCGCATACACATGAAAATGGTTCATTTTAAGGTCAAAAATTGATTTTTGGGTGCCTGAGAGCTACTGGGAACCCTGGGGAAGGTCCTTGGGGGTCTAGACGCTTGATTCTGGCACGTTTTGACTCATTTCTAGGGCCCAAAAGTCTGTCTACGCTAGCTACACCCTGGCATCTACGCTGGGCATACAGGAATGGAAGACCATCATTTGGAGCCCAGAAATTGATTTTCAAGTATCCAAGAGCTACTGGGAACCTTGGGGAAGGATCTGGAGGGTTTGGACGCTTGATTCTGGCACGTCTTGATGAGTTTTTGGGCCCCGAAAGTTGCTGTACGCTGGGCATGTGTAGGCCAGTGTACAGGATGCATACTTAGTGAAAACCAAGTATTTTGAGCTCAAGATTTGCCAAGTTTGATGCCAGATGTCATCATATTCTTCTGTGGGTCCCAGGGAACGTTTACTTGTTTTCTTTGACTTCGTTTGATGCTATTTTTGAGGCTTTCAAGCTTGGTCATGCTGAGGACCAACATGACTTAGCTTAATTTCTATCTACAAGTGTTAGCCAAGATTTTTATGGTGTTTCACCTACCTCTTATTTATAGGTAAGGAGGTAGGTCCCGATATTAGGTATCTGACATCGCATGGTAGGCTCCGATATCATAGACCAGATTTCACGAATGCAATATAGCGACCTCGATATCATGGTTCATCATAGCCCCACGACTGAATGAAAACCTGTCCTTGAGTTCCTTACAAAATTTTGGGAAGGTATGGGATTATTTACTAATTGACAACTGATGGTGGAATGGGATGACAGACTCAACGTGCCCAATGAACGAATCAATAAGCATATTACAACATTAGTGTTCATGACCATTGTGGTGAACACTTGTACATAAATGACATCCAAGCCTTTATTTGGTAGCTTGAAGAGAAAGAGAGAGAAAGAAGATGAAGCATGGTGCTACCAATGCCGAGATTGCACCTTCCATTATTTATCCATTGCCACACCACTAAACTTGCCCCTTTCTTAAACACTCTAGTTGTGTCCATCTTGAGGGCTTCCTCCAAGCCCAATCCATTATTTGTATGATCACCATATGCACACATAACACAAATGAGCAAGGATAGATGAACCACAATGCAGTTAATACCTTGCCTTGATATTAAGTGCATTGGCTAAGTTATGGTTATGACAGAAACTAGTTTAGAGATTTATCACTAGTGACTACCCAAGGTGTAGGGGTTAGGTGAATTGTAGAATGGAAAAAATTAAAAAAATTGTGCCAAGGCCCCCACGACTAAGAGCGAACCTTTGGTAACTATAAGATGGAAAAATATGAGGAACAAGAAAGATGAGAAAAAATAACAATGACAATGCTAATAAAATGGATGTCATGGATGGGGATAAAACAAGAAATGATTAATTGCAGGAAATTTTTAAGGAAAAGAAGTTAACAATTGCACCAGAAAGGAATGCTAGTGGGTCCTCCCCAAAGTAGGCTCATGCCCTTTATGCTCTGAAAAACCCACAAACAAAAGAGTCCATAGGCTCTAGGAATGTCATTTGGAAGAAAGAGTTAAAAACTTACCTAGAATAATTCACCAAAGAAAAACAGTACATCAACCCAGAGGTGAACTAATGATAAAACCAGCAATGAGGTGGAAAATGGGAACAAAGATGGAGAGGAGATAATGGAATGGAATCCCAAGATCAAGGTTGTGTAAAGCCCCTTGTATATTTCATGGTTAAGATGACTGAGTAGAACTCATTCCAAATATGCAATTAAACCAACCACATTCAGTGACCTCATATCAATACACTTGGCCAATCCATCCTCTTGAAGTAACAAGAATGCTTCCACAAAGAGTGACCACCATACCAAGGAGAGCGAGATGGAGAAGCATGAAGTGAGAAAGGGCCTTAGTTAAAGGGAAATTTCAGGCATGGGTAACATGTCTTTCTAGTGCCATAACCAGTGCTTGTAGCCCATATTACTGTATTATGTCTAAGGGGTATGCTTTGAATTCTCACCTTTTTTTTTGGCATGAGAACAACACCATGAAAAGACTTATTTTTATTCACTTAGCTTCCTAATATGTGAATAATGTCAGAATGGAAAAAAACCCAAAAAGAAGCATCCAAGCATCCAAGAGAATGGCTAGCACAAATGCATCAAATCCCCTTGAATTCACATCCTTTTCATCCTTTGAGTGTTTCCTTGGTTTGAAAAATACCCAGCCACTAATCCGTTAACAAATTTACTTAGAAAAATGGGACTTTATAGTTCCAAGCCAAAGGAGACCATAGAGTTGTATGGATGAGTGGACGACATGGATTCATTACCTGTTTTACCAAAATAACCATACCTTAATATCAACATCATAATTCAAAGGTAAAAATCAAACATTAGCAATCAATATGATATAATTCAATCCACCATCATGAGCACTTATTGGATGATGAATAAAAGTAAATCAGGAAAATAAAGAAATAGTAAAAATATGAACAATTGTATAAAACAAAAATAAGAGAAGTTGAAAACATGTGTAAAAAAAATCAAAAAGAACTGAACCATAGGTGGCCATCTCTCCCACAATTGAGTTGGAAGGAGGAGATCTGAAATACCGAGCAAGGTTGTCCATAAACAGAGGTAGCATGTGTACTGGCTGTCCTAAGCCCATGAAAAGGTTTGGTTTGTTGCAAGTTGATCAACAATTTCTTGTCCAGGCTCTCAGGTTTGTATATTATCATGGCCCCTGAAGGAAAAGTTGCATAAATAATATAAGGTCCTTCCCACAATGTTTGAAATTTAGTACATTTTGGCACATGTGTGGGATTCCAGGAGACAACCTTATCTCCTGCTTGATATTTAACTTTCCTAATTCTTAGGTCATGACATTGTTTATTGAATGCTTTGTGCAATTCGTTAGATGAAAGGGCAGCTAGTTGGTTTTCATATAGCAAGTTAAGGGTTACTAACCATTGTTTCTGTGCTAGGTCAAGGTCAAGGTTGAGGTCACATGCTATGGATAGTGTATGAAGCTTAGTTTGAATGGGAAGCATTGGAAGCTTTCTGTACACTAACTCATAGGGAAAGTAGTCTATAGGGAGTTTCCATGTGGAGAGGTATTCCCAAAGAGCATCACTCAGTCTAGTGCTCCAGTCTCGCCTAAACTTGCTAATAGTTCCTATCAATATCTTTGTAATCACCATGTTGGTAAATTTAGCTTGTCCGTTCACTTGGGGGTGGTATGGTGTTGTCAGTTTATGTTCAACCCCTAAGTGTTGCATTAATTTCTGAAAATTTGCACCTATGAATTATGTACCATTATCTGAAATAAGTGCACAAGGCACAACAAACCTATTTATGATTTTTTGTTGAACGAATCATGCAGTTGTAGATGATGTACAATCCTTAATAGCAGTTGATTCTACCCATTTTTTAGGTAATCAATAGCAACAATAATATAATCTTTTGCATTATACATTGGTGTAATTGGCCCCATAAAATCAATTTCCCAAATGTCGAAGGGTTCTAAAGGTTGGATCCATTATTGTAGACCCTCCATTCTAGCAGTCATTCCCCCATCACATTGACAATGCTCAGAATATTGGATGAAACAATGGTCATCCCAAAACAATGAAGGTCAATAATATCCTACAAGAAAGATCTTGATGGTTGTTCATCTCCAAGCATAATGAACCCTACAAGGACCCTCATGAGCATCTTAGAGAACTCTTAGTTGATCTATATCGAGAACATGCCATCAAACCAAGCCATCAGGGCATACTTTGTACAGCTACCCATTCATATCCATAAAGTACTTGGCTTGGTGAAGAAACTATTGTTTCTTCTTAAGGTTTAACTCTTCTGGTAATTGTTGGGTGAGGAGATAGGTAAGAATGCTACTATACTAGTTTGTCTTCATGGGTGATTGATTATTCACTACACTAGCAAAGAGGAATTCATCTAGGAAATAATCAGAAATTGGATACTCATCCTCTTTGTTGTCCTATTGCAATTGAGATAAATGATCACCACCCATGTTCTTGGTGCCTTTACGATCGATCATTGTAAGATCAACCTCTTGTAAGATTACAAGCCATCGTATGATACGAGGGCTAACAATTGGCTTATTCATGAGGAACCAAATTACACTATGATCTATATGTACATATACTTTATATTCTAATACATAGTGTCTAAACTTTTCTAGTGCAAACACTACAACCATTAATTCTTTCTCTGTGGTAATGTAGTTAAGTTGTACACCAATGATATTTCTACTTGCACAGTGGATATAATATGGATGCTTTTGGTTATCTAACTATGTAAGTACAACTCCTAAGGCATAGTTGGACACCTCTATCATAATATGGAATGGTTTGGACTAGTCAAGAGCTTGTAGAATGGGTGTTTCTACTAGCTTCTGTTTCAGAGTTTGGAAAGATAATTTGCATTCCCTGGTCCATTCGAAAGGTACGTCTTTTTTTGTTAATTCCACCAATGATTTGAAAACCTTTGAAAAGTTCTCAATAAATCTCCTATAGTAGCCAGTGTGTCCAAGGAATGATTGAATATCTTTGATAGTTTCCGGTTGATGGATAATTCCTTGGATAACTTTGATTTTCTCGAGATCTACCTCTATTCCTGTGTGTGAGATTTTGTGCCCTAGTACTATGCCTTCTTGGATAATCAAATGGCTTTTCTACTAGTTGAGTCTCAAATTTGTTTCTACACATATTTTTAACACTTTCTCTAACTGATCCAAGGCTTGATCAAAGTTTCCTCCATAAGTGGAGAATTCATTTATAAAGACCTCCACACTATTCCCTATATGCTGTTGAAATGTTGCAGGGGCTTTACACAAGCCAAATGACATCTATTTGTATGCAAACATTTCCTAAGGACTGGTGAATGTAGTCTTGGATTGGTCTTATGGGGCTATTTATATTTGGTTATATCTACTATATCTATCCAGAAAATTGTAATAGCGATGCCCTGCGATGGTGTCTAAGACTTGGTCGACAAATGCCAATGGAAATTAATCTTTGAATGTTGCCATATTTAGTAGCTTGAAATCTATGCACACCCTTCATCTTCCTCCCTTTTTAGGCATAATAACTAAGGGGCTAACCCATTTGCTATCAGCAATGGGGTATATGAACCTAGCCTTCAGAAGCTATTTGATTTCTTCCTTGACTTCTTGCTTCAGCTTTGGGTTCAAATTCCTTTGCGGTTGTCTTCAAGGCTTCATGGAGGGGTCAATGTAAATTCTATGTTGGCATATCCTAGGATCTATTCTAGTTAATTCAGGATATGACCAAGAAAAGGCTTTTGACCATTTATTTATTACGTTCAACAGTCTCTCTTTTTGTTGAGGAGAAAGCTTAGTGTTAATAATTACTATTTTTTCATTTTTAAGGAACGTGTATTCCATACAGATGGGCAATGGTTTCAGCTCAAGGGGCTCCTGCTTAAATTTCTCAGGGATTTTCAACTTCCCCCAATTGATACTTTCGAGGTTAAGACTTAGAAGCTGTTAGTGGACTTGCTCTAATGTGTCTATGCTATCAATGTCAAACCCTCAATTGGTTCCATGCATATGATTGAACTACTTTCTTGATCAGCTATCAGTCATTGGGTGCCTTCCTTTCATGTGGCTACTACATATAGGCATCTTTGTATGTTGATCACTTGTGCACACTAATTGCATGCAGGAAATGTTAAAATTTACACAACCCATGACCTCTACATGCAATTACACCCTGTGTCACTGTTTGCAATGCATGGAACTTTCTTCTTCTTGATCTTTTTGAATGTGTTTTCCTTTGATATTTCCAAGGAAAGATCGTGGATTCCTTGGTGCACATCAACTATGCTTAGCCATGATCTTTCCATTATGATTGGAAAGTCCCCCTTATCGTTGTTCACTTGAATCACTAGGAAGTTAGCTAGGTACAACCATCCACAAACAGTGGTAACAATGTCCTCCACTAGTTCCAATGGGACAATGAAGGACTGGTCAGCCAAATCTAGACAGATGTTGCTCTTTATCAAAGGAGGTAGGTTCCAGGCCTTGTACATTTCTTGAGAAATCAAGTTGACACCAAAACTAAATCCAAAATAGCCTTGCATAGTTCATTTCTAGTGATTTGTAAATATATTAGAGGACTCCCAGGATCAGATAATTTCCTAGAAAGATGACCAGCTTTGATCCAATTGGTGATAACATGTGTTAGCATGACCGTATGTATTGAGTGTGGTGGTTAGGTTGAAGGAGGCTTCGAAGTTTTGATTGATACTAAGGCATCTAAGGAATCAGTCGCTTGTGATTGGAAGGGCTTGGTTAGACTATTGGTTCTAAAGAAAGGCCTTTTCTTCATGTGGTTGTTGGAACCAATAGTAGGCTGAGAGTTAACAGCCCTTGTGGCATTATGTTGCTATGGCTGGGTAGGGATTTCATAGTACATAGTTGGAAAAAGTGGTAATGGAGCTATTGGTGGAAGAGATGTAGCTGGATGAGAAGGGTGGTATGTTTGTGGAATATTGCCCCTAGGAGAAGGAATCCTATAATACTCACAAGCTTGGTAGTGAGGTTGAGGAGTAATGTGACTAGTAGAGTCACGTGGAGAGAATGGCTATTGTACATAATATCCATATGGGTTAGGTTGCTAGTAAGGATATTGTTGCCTTGGTGGTAGCATTCTCCATGATTATGGATGCTACCACTATTGATATTGCTCAATCGGTTGTGGTGGAGTTCCACTGGGATAATACGTTAAGGGTTGGTGGAACTATCTTGGGTTACCTTGGGCATAAGGCAACCTTTAGGGTTTTTGCCTTTTGTTTAATCATGGGTTGAGTGCATACCCCCCAGACTCCTGCAGATGTGAGATTATAGGGCAACATCCCTTAGGATGGTCATATTGACATATCTTGCATCCACTATCATTATCTATTTCCAAATCCACAACCTCTTCAATGATGGAAACTTTGCCATTACCCTTGCTATGTGCATGTTCAACTTCTCTTTTTTTTTTCTTTTCTCACTACCTTGCTCTTTAGACTCTACTATTTTAAGAATAGTTTGAAATCTATTGTCTAGGGAATCCCACATTTGGTCCACCTTTGTCAATACTTCTAATGTCAACTTTTGGATAAGAAAATTTTTTCTATTCACCATCTCTTCAAGTGGTAACTCTTCTTCAGCCTCACAAAATCTTACTCCCTTCTTTTGGAAAGAAGGATCTTGGTTATACTCTTCCGCACTTTCTCTCTTCTGTAGCTCACCTTCTTCCTTAGCAACTTGCTCCAATAGTCTTTGAATTTGATGGGAAGGATCTTGGTTATACTCTTCCGCACTTTCTCTCTTCTGTAGCTCACCTTCTTCCTTAGCAACTTGCTCCAATAGTCTTTGAATTTGATGGGACCTAAGCTTGGATAATCTTCCTTAGGCATAAGTCCCAAGGGTTCTTCTCATTTCATGCCTAAGCCCATCTACAAGATGGGGAAGTTGATCCCTTTGTGAATAACCATGGTTAGGACAATGATGTAATAGTGCATAGGATCAGCCCATGGTAGCATCCAAGGGTTCATGTCCTCCTTGTTTCTAGCCTTGGATTTGCTTTTGTAGGTTGGACACTCCGGAGTACGTTTGGTACTTATCATTGAACAATTCTAACATGGTACTCCACCTATGAATGGATTTCAGTTCTAAGGACCAGTACCAGCTTTCTGCTTCTTTAACTAGTGTCTGCATGAACAACTTAAGTTTTTGATATTCATTCTCTATGTTTTGTAAGGCACACGCATCATGGAATTCTTGTAAGTGATTCTGAGCATCAGTGTTGTATCCCCCTTCAAATCGTGGAATATTTTTCATATCTAATATCTTGATCCAACTATCTTTCTAGTGCTTATGATGCCTACATTTTTCCCTACTCTCCCTTCTTCTATGTTGTGATTCTCTACAGTGCCCTCATCCCCTTTCCTAGTTGTTTTGCTTATGAGTTCCACTTTTCCTACCTCTATCCCCATGGTATTTTCTTTATGAATGCATTTGAATACTGAAGGAGAGGCTGAAGGAGATGATGAAGGTGAAGAAGAAGGAGAACCGTCACCATGATAGTGTCTGCTACCTTCTCTTCGATGATCATGTCCTCGATTTTGATTGCGATCAGAATGTCCACCTTTATCATGTGTCACTATCTCCTTTTTGGATCCTTTGTGCCCATGGGTATTAGAACTTGGGTTATGAATAGTGGAATGAAGGTTCTGATACACAACCCCTTGGTCAAACTCAATGTGAGAAACATCATTGTGTGGGCGACTACTTGAGGTAGGTTCACCACCCTCATTCTCACTTAAGACATGTGGAACATCCTAAGACCACTTACCCTTCAAAGAATTATGATGTCTCTCCTATTGCAAGTCCCTTTGACGTTGTGCCTCCATGGGTTGGTATTCTCTTGAGTCATGGTCTTGCACAACATATTCTATGTGTAAGTGTGGCATGCCAATTCGTGTGAGAACACAAAGAAGCATGCTTGGGACTGAATGATCGGGAGGTAACACTATGTTACCTTCGAAGTCTCGCCAATGTAGTTGTTCATCTTGATGAAGGATAAAGGTGAAATCTGGTATATACTCATTGAGATAAATATATATCACTCAAAATTGTTGAGAAATTGGTAGATCAACATCATGTGTATTATGTTGTCGATTGTTTCCTGTTTTAGACCTAGGCGGTGAGGCACTTTCATACAAAGAAGGAGACATACTTGTCTATTTAGTGTGCAATGTATTCTTGTTTATTATATTCTCAATGAACCCTAAGGGTTCATTGTAGCAACCAAATACATCAATGGCTAGAACACCAAGAGGTCACTTGGTGTACAGCCTAACCCCAGATCCGTGTGAGGGTCGTGATGGAGTAAACGGAAGCAAGGTGCCCTGAATGGTCTGGTCGATCAGACAAGGACTTAATTGATGTACAATAACCTTATGTAAATGTTGGTTTTAAATATGTTATATGCATATTAAGCGATGATTTATGAACATAAATCAATTGAGAATATTGCAAAACATGAAAATAACATAACAAAATTAAGAAAATTTGGGTGAGAAAGTGCACCACCCCAAGATTGGGGGATTTGATCTTTGCTTGACTAAAGGTGTACAACAGATGGGTAGTGTGGACAAGCACAGCTTACAACAAAGTAGTATGTTCATAGCCCCTCAAACTATTATCAACAGCTTACCAACAAGAACCTTCTACTTGCTAGTCTCCTTGCCAAAGCTAATCACCAGAAAGTCAAAATGCCAAAATGCTAACCAAGAAGCCAATTACCAGAGAAGTGATTTGTAAAAGCCAACAATGCCAAAAGCCAATAATGCCAAAATCCAATCCCACTAGAATTCTTCAAGCCAACACCTTGATCATTGTTTGCCAGGGTATTTATAGAGTCAGATGCAAGAGAGAAATGTGGTTTGGACGCCATGTGTGCTAGGTCCCACAGAGTGCAAAGGTGTCAGTGCCATGTTGTTGTGTAATGCTAGGTGCAAAACCTGCTACGCTGTGATCATACTGCTAAAATTTCATGTGCCAAAGTCTAGTGAATTTCCATATTTGTTACAAAAAAAATGCTAATCAATGAATGCAAAGTGGAGCCTGTGCTCCAGAACTATGTCTTCCCTGCTCTTGTGAGTGGGTCCAAGCATAGGGACAATTTTGGGAATAATTAAGATGTGCAAAACAGAGTCATCTTGCTAATTTTTCCCTTTGAAGATATGCCAGGACAAGAGTAACTATTGTCAACAAGTTCTAGAGCTTAACTGAAGATGTCTTGGGGTTTCCACATGAGTGTTACACTGCCTAGCATATTGGCATAGCGTAAACACCCACACACTACGTTGTGCTACACTGTGTAGCATAGCATAGTAGAGCTTCCCATCTTGAGAGAAATCTTGCCTAAAAGTCAAGAATACCTATTTGAGGCCTTGCTAGGCAAGCAACTGCAACCCTGTCTTTCATGCTGAAAGGTCTTGGGACCTACTAAGTTCATCCTTGGGACACCTTGATGCTTTGTGTCCTAGCTATGTTATGCTACGCTATGTAGTGTAGCACAACGTAGTAGCCACTGTGACATGCATCGTTGTCTAATTTGCAATGCTTTGTCAAGAAACTCTATTTGGGGCCTAAGGGTGAAGTGGGACAGGTAGTCTTGGAGGCCGAAGTATGACCAAGTGCAATCCTCTTGCTAGAACCACTTGGTAGAGGGCCTCCATGTGTTCTGTCCTTACTACGTCATGCTACGCTGCATAGCGTAGCACCCTATGTTGCTTGAATTCTGACTTATTTTTGTAAATATTTTATCACAAAATTTTGGTGATGTCCTGGAGTGTCAGCAGAGCAAACCTTTTTGAAGATTGAAGTATGGGAAAATGTGCTTACTCCCTTAGAGCCATCTGAGTAGGAGTATCGTCAGAGTACATTCCTACTATGTTGTGCTATGCTGCATAGTCTAGAACAACATAGCATTCAAATTGTAATGATTTCTGACAAAACTTGCCACATTTTTCTATTTCATGCTACTCATGCATCAAGGATGAAGTGAGGCAGATGCTCTGGAGAGCTACATTGTTATCAATCTGCATCATTGGTACCCATTCAGTCTTCTGAAGGATTTCTACACTATGTAGCATAGCAGGCCCCTACAGTTAGAAAACTTGTCGAATAGTTTAGCTCAGCTTGAACACTTTCAGAAGATCCTACCATAGTCCTTGGGTAGACCATCAGCTAGGTCAAATGTCAAGCTGGACAAGCTAGGAGATGTAGCAAGCCTATCAGCCTAGGCAATAAAAAAAATTACAAGACTATTCAGTCTATTCCTAGTGCATTTCTCATGTAAACTAGCCTTGTGGCTGGGTGCCACATTGACTATGCTCTGGAGGGCATTGTCTGCATAGTCCAGCATGACACCAGACTTGCAGGAACCCTTGCCCATATTTCGGGATTGGTGAATCATGAGAGTCCCAAAATTTTTTGTTTTTCAATGGCCTCTCTTTGTTGACATCTAGAGGACCTGCCTGAGAGACATCGACAAAGAATACGAAACACCACGAGGAACTAGGCATGAACATCACTCTTCAGTGTCCACTTGGATGACACTCTACTATGTTTGAGAGTACTGGGATAGTGATGTGAGGCAAGGGGGCAAAGGATGGATTTGAGGAAATAGGTTTAGGGGAGAGATGAATGTCAAATGCAACACTTTGAAAGGTTTTTGCCATAGCATAATCCCTCATTGGAGTGCTTGTAAGGGAGTTAGCACACATGGGTATGTGTTTCTTTTATTTTTGAGCTTTTCTTCTCTTTTGCATTTTTGTGCTTTTCCTTTGCTATACATCCACGTTCACTTGTACACAACCTGTTGTTATAGGATAGGTGTTTCCTCCCCAAGATGAGTTGTGTTACATCCATGTGGGGCTTTTACCTGCCTACAGATGCTTCCCATGGGGTGAGTTGCATTACTCCCATCATGGACTTGATGGTTGGGAATGTGGGAGGGCTCTGTGCATTGGGAAAGCTTGTAAAGAGGATATGGAAAATTGGAAGTATAAGGAATGGAGGCTAAACTAGCTAAAAGGGAGAGTATGGAATGCACTCTCAAGTAGCAAAGTTAATCGAAGCAAATACTTTGGAGCAATGTAGTGTCTTGCTCTTGTGGTGAAACGCATCTTTGAATGATGCCATCTTGGCTTGTATCCTACAAACACAACAGAGAGAAAACCAGAAAAAACAACCATTGAGTGAAGTGAGGGCAAAGTCCTACTTGCTTGGGGCACTGCCTAGGTGGAAAATGCTACATCAAACACATGTAATGTCCAAAGTAGAAAGGCCAACATAGGTTCTGGCAGGAGTAGGCTGGAAAGGTTGGCACTGAAGAGGCTAGGAGTGGTGGTGATGTGAGAGCTCAAGATTTCTTACCTAAGGCAAATATAATGTAGTCTAGTTGTAAGGGAAGAATCCTAATAGCTGAATGTCCTTGTGGCTCAGATGATGGTGAGGGCTAGAGGATGGTAACCTTGTTGTTGGGCCACAATAGTGTTGGGACTCCAGTAGTAGGTGCTAATGGCAAGAGCTAATGCTAGGGTGAGTGCATGTGGTAGTGGTAGCTCTGGAAGGTCAGCAAGATGTCAAATGACATCTACAGAAGATTAGCAGGATGCCATGGGCGGTGGCGCTGCATGTGTTCTAGAGGGTTTTTTCTTAGTAACATGAATTACATTCTAGAACTACAACATTCCATCCAGTGTTGTCCAGGGAGTTTGAGAGTGTGCATGCTCACTTGTTCATAGGGTCATGGATATGAGCTGGGGAGGCGTTGCACTATGGACCCAGTTTAAGGTCTTGGTAGATGATCAGATATGCTAGTTTAAGGTCCTGATAGACCGTGATGTGCTAGTTTAAGGGCCTAGCAGACCATTGTGCAAGTTTATCATCATAGCATATGATGGATGAAAAGTTTAAGGTCATAGAGGACCATGTTGTGGGTGCTAGTTTTACGTCATAGCCAAAGGACATGCTATGCTAGTTTATCATCATAGCAGACGAGTTGTGCTAGTTTATAGTCATAGCAGACTATCTTTGCTAGTTTATAATCATAGCGGACTACCTTTGCTAGTTTTACATTGTAGCGGATGTTCTTTGCCAATTTTATGTTGTAGCGGACATGTTCTTACCTTGCTTTTTACTTAATGCAATCCTTTGTGTTAAATGTAGTATGTCTTGAGATATAAGTGGTTGACAGGATTTTCGAACTCGTTGCCATTCATATCAGCTAGTTTGAAGGCCTCGTTCTCATAGGCTTTCATGTATACGAAAAGGCCTTCCAATTTTGCTAAGAATTTATTTACAGGTTTAAAAATAGCCTTGAGGACAAGGTTCCCCATTTTTATTGGCTATTGATGTAGGTTGCAGTGATGCTTTTTCCATTGCTTGTCCTAGTACCATTCGATGCGACCAAGTTTTTGGGAATGCTCCTGCTCTACAAAGTCAAGATCAATGATCCTTGACTCATTGTTTTGAGCCTCATTTACAACATTTGAGAGGATCATCTAAAGTGATGGAACCTGCAATTCAAGAGGTAACACTGCTTTAGATCCATAAACAAGATTGTATGGGGTCTTACCTATAGCTGTTCGGCATGTCGTACGGTAAGCCCACAACATGTAGAGGATTTGCTCATGCCATCACCTTTTGCTACTGCTAAGCATCTTTTTGAGCAAGTTGATGATGGCCTTGTTGGTTGCCTCTACCTAACTATTTTCCTGTGGATATTATGGTAATGAAAAAGATTGCTTGATGTCAAGGTTGTCGCAAAATGTTTTGGTTTCTGTGCTATTAATTTGTGGCCCATTGTCTGTCACAATAGTCATGGGAAGACCAATCCTTGTTACTATATTATCTAAGATAAAGTGGAAAACTTGTTAAGATGTTGTCCTTCTTAAGGGAATAGCCTCCATCCACTTTGTGAAGTATTCAGTTGCAGTGATGATGAAGCTATGCCCTACCGAAGACTTAGGTGTGATGGGTCCTATGATATCTAGTCCCCAACATTGGAATGGCCATGTGATCTATGTAGGATGTAATTCAATGGGTGATACATGTATGAGATTCACATGGCATTGACATACATCACATGTCTTAACTTTGGCAAGACAATCTTATTCTATGTAAGGCTAGTAATACCCTAGGCATCTGATTTTTGCTGCCATATCCCTAGGGGCTATATGTCCTCAACATAGCCCCTCATGGACTTCATTAACAATTTTTTGTGCTTCTTCCCCACTAATGCAAGTTAGCAATATCCCATAAAAGGAGCGTTTGCATAAGGTGTTATCTCCTATAAGGACATATTAT
The DNA here is from genome assembly GCA_015680685.1 of Gnetum montanum. NCBI lineage: Eukaryota > Viridiplantae > Streptophyta > Gnetopsida > Gnetales > Gnetaceae > Gnetum > Gnetum montanum. The sequence continues at coordinate 289,706 of MNCI01001543.1, forward strand.
TGGGCATGCTTTCGTATTACATCCTTTTGAGTGGATGTCAAGCTATGTGGGGGTTCACCATGTTGAAGGTATGCTTTGATGTTGGCATACCATTCTTGGGTATTTGTTGCACTGATAGATGCAATGTGTACCACTTGAGTAATAGGATCTATGCATTCTATTATTGAAGTGGGAAAGGTGGCAAACAAGTGTGATGGTACATTCAATGCTAATGTGTCTAGCACATCAGCTACAGTGTTGTCGTTACGAGGCACATGTTGAATGTCTAACGTTGTAAACTGTTTCAGTAAACTCTTGGCTAAGTTGCAATAAGGTTGTAAGTGTGAAGCGTTGCAAGCATAGAATTTAGTGATCTGGTTGACAACTAATTGTCAGTTTTCCCAGACTACCAAACATTGGATCTTTAGCTCTTGAGCTACTATGAGGCCCCTAAGGAGTCCTTCATACTCAGCTACATTGTTCATACAAAGGAAAGTAAAGCGGTACGCAAAAGGTCAAATTTCACCAGAGGGAAATGTAATAACTATGGTAGTGCTACCACCTTGTGTAGTTGAAGCACCATCAAAATGTAAACTTTCTTCAAAGTTAGATGGTATAGGATTTATGCTATTGATGTGCTCATCTGGGAATTTGGGTTCTATTATTGCCTGATCATCAATGGGTGAAGTTGTAAGCTATGTGGCTATTTCTTGACCCTTTATTGATGATTGGGCAACATAATGTAAATTAAATTATGTCGTTATAGCTTTCCATTGGGATATCCTACTACTCTCTTAAAAATTGGTTGTGATAGCTTGAAGTATGTTTCTCTTGCATATGATATTAACTTTGCTATGAAATAGGTAATGTTCCACGTTTTGAAAGAAAATACTAGGGTGAGACAATATTTTTCTACCTTGTTATACTTTTCCTCGTAAGCTATTAATGCATGGATTAAGTAATAGATTGGGGTTTAAAACCAATCATCTCTTTTTTGACATAGAAATGTTGTAATAGATGTGTCTGAGGTGGCAAGGTAGATGTAGAAAAGCTTATTCCTCTATGGTGGGTAAACAGTTGGGAAATGTAAAATCTCTTTCTGTAGGTTATTGAAGGCTTGTTGACATTCATCTATCCATTCAAAGTTGATCCCCTTCTTAAGTAAATGTTGCATGGGGTGTAATTTGTCTATCAACCTCATGATAAAACTTCTGATAAACTGTACTCTGCCTTGCAACCCACACAGCTCTTTAAGGTTTGTAGGTGGTGCTAAGTTGATGATGGCCCTTACTTTATCGGGGTCCACTCGTATTCCTGTTTCTGATACTACAAAACCTACCATGCATCTAGTTTTAATTTTGAAAACACATTTCATAGGGTTGAGGAGTAGGTCATGCCTAAGAAAATGTTGGAGGACTATATTGAGATTGTTGAGATGATCAATAGCTTCCTTAGACTTGACTTCTATGTCATCCATGTAATCGTTCAATCTCTCCAAGATGTAGCTGCTAAAAATGTATGTCATCACTCATTGGTAGGTTGCACGAGTGTTTTTTATTCCAAAGGACATCATTGTGTAACAAACAGTTCCCTGAGGGGTCATGAAGGTGGTTGCCAACTAATGCTTCGGGTTTATATGGATCTGGTTATAGCCTAAGAACTCATCCATGAAGGACAATAAGGCATGACTAGTCATAGTATCGATAAGTTGATCAATACTTGATAATGGGAAGTCATCCTTAATCATTACTTTGTTTAGGTTCCGAAAGTCTATACAAATTCGTATACCTCCTGTTTTCTTAGAAACCACAATGATGTTCGACACCCATTCTGAGTAATCAACAGCCCAAATGAAACTAGCCTAATAAAGCTTGGTGATTTCATCACGTACAGCTAGTGCAATTATGGGTTTGATTTTGCAAACCTTTTACTTGACTTCCTTCTCACGTAGATCTAGGATAATGTTATGTTGTATGAGCCATGAGTCTAGGCCTAGCATGTCATCATATGACCATGCAAACAGTTTAATATTGTCATGGAGGACTTTCGAGATGTTTGATGTACTTATGGATGTAATAGGGAGCTAACCTTCAAGGTTTTTTCTTCACCTCTAGAGGTAGTTACATGGATTTCTACAAGAGGATCTTCAGTCACATCCTTGGCCTCTAAGTGTAAGGCTTGGATCAGATGTTCATGGTAGTCTAGGCATTTTTCCAAGGATGCTACAGTGTCATGAGAGGATAACTCAAAGTCTACCAATTCTAAATTTAAGCATCTTGTAAATCTACTATAGGGACCTATTAAGGTCAAAGATGAACAAAGATCACCATGCATAGTCATTTTTTTGTCACAATAAGGTCAAAGATGAACAAAGATCACCAAGTCAAGTGATACCTGTTTGAAGCAACAACATGTAGTGAATATATGTAAAGCAATAATGCAACATGAGATAATTTCCAATTTAAGGTCTTAGTGGACCGTTAATAGGTTTAAAATGTAAATGAGGTTAAGGTTGCTAGTTTAAGATCATAGCAGACTATTACTGGGCTATGCTATACGTTAAAATTGCTAGTTTAAGGTCTTTGTGGACCATTAATAGGTTTAAAATGTAGGTTAACATTGCTAGTTTAAGGTCTTTGGCGACCATTAACAAGTTTAAAATGTAGGTTAACATTGCTAGTTTAATGTATTTGCGAACCGTGGCTAGGTTTAAAATTAGTAAATATAGAGTGAAAATTTTGGTGGAACCACTTACTACACTACGGATGAGTGCTATGCTGCAGTGGGACTATGCTACAATGGTGCTACGCTATAGGGGTGTCCCGCATTACTCGGGACATGAAAATGATAAGTGTTTTACCTTGTTGGCTATAAATAGGGGATTACCCCTTGGTAAATTTTTCATTTTCATTATCAGAGCCCACAATCAGAGCGTAGCATGATCGAACAGAGAGAGAGTGTAAAAGGCATAGTGTAATAGTTGGTACGACTGATTTGTAAGCAAGGCAATGGTGCACAAAAGAAAACGTAGGCATCAAGGACTTGCTAAGGTGGATGAACTAAGGGACACTCTGGGACGCCTCTCCAATGCACGCATTGAGGAGTGGCAGGACGCTCCATCTACTCGGTAAGTCGTTATGCTACCTTTATTTCTTAGCATGTGATGTATCAGGTTATGTTGCCATCACCATTACTATTTTGGCCATCATCGTCATCATTGTTGCAATTATTGTCACTATTTTTTTCTCCTCTTTGGCTGTTGCATTGTGGCCATGGCCACTTTGGCCATAGTGGTAATACGATTGCTACGCTACGGTTGCATGCGAGACTGCCCAGGCCGCCATTGCTAAGAATGGTGCTATTGCAAGGGTTTGGGCGGTTCTAGATGATGTAATGCACGCTCAAAATAGTGTATGACCTTTAGTAGGGATTTTTAGTTTGTAAAGTTTCAGGGCAGTGTAGCACATGCCCGACATAGTGTAGGACGAGTAAGGGGAGGGTTTATTGGATCTGTGTTTCACCTGGTCTTGTTTCATGGGGTAAGACCAAGACAATGAGAATGCTATGAGTTCTTTATCATTTGCACCATTATACTATTACATGTTTCTTGTTGTTATGCTATGCTATTGTATTGACAGGCCTGTTAGGCCGTTAAGCTAGCAATCTGTTGCACTGCTATGCTGTTAAACTTGTAATGCTGCTATGCTATCAAATTTTCCATGCTGCTAGATTTGCTACGCTGCAATGCTGGTAACAATGTTCTTCCTATTACATTGTTACATGTCTAATACATGTTGTATTATCACACTTGGTACATCATTGCGTTACTTGTACTTGTTCCACTACTACGCTGCACCAGGTGTAGTCGTCCTACTACACTGCATGTAACGCAGCTGCCACCCTTGTGTGAAATTTAACTATTAAGCTATGTTGTACAAGGCGTGTTTGATATGCTATGCTATGCAACGTGTAACTATTATGCTGCAGGGTGCACCCGCTATGCTACGCTACATGGGACTACGCTACGCTACATGTAACATTTTGTTACACTGCATGTAATGTTTAGCTCTGTTTTACTAGGGACATGTTGTTTCATGCATGAGGGATATTTGTAAATGGAGGCTCATGCTATGCAACATTAGAAATCATCACTTGAACACAGTGCTAACATCTGGTGCTTTGTCATGCAGGGTCTTTTTGAAACCCATTCTGATCATCCTTGAACTTGTAGGAGTCTTGTGCTGCCTTAGTGAACCTGTGGCCAATGTCCCTCCTCCCCATGCACATGTGGGGTAGCAAGAAATTTGGTTCTATGAGGGTGCACAAGACTTCCTATAGCTCCTCCACCATTTTAGTGTGATCATGTGGTCACACATATCATCCGAAAGAGCCATTGTACTTACAGAAACATTGTTGCCCGAGGCAAACCGGGGCATTCTGAAGTTCATGGCTAATGGGTCAATTCGGGGCAAAGAGGTGGAAGGCTCATACCAATGCCCAAAGGGCTTCAGGCACCTAATTTGGATCTAGGACATGCCCGAATACAAATGCTACCATTTATACAACATGTTATACATTGCCTGTCACATGGGCACCTGCTTTTAGAACCCACCTGGAATCATTTACTGTGCTAGCGGGTGAGTCCTTTGAAGGTATTTTAATGTGTTGTATGATTTTCCTTATGCTAGACAAAAATTCTTATCATATTCTTGCATGTTTCCAGGTTTTATATTGACGAGAATGGTCTTCACGGTAACATAGATACCTTGGTGTTGATCCAAACAGCTCTACAAGAGTTCTCCTCTACCGGGAATGTGTGTGCCGGTGTTATAGAACAACTTGGGATTGATTTTAAAGCCTATCCAACTAGGTATTCCAAATTTTATGGGAAATGTAAGGAAGTTGTTGGTTTGATAGTGAATGGACGTCTCACCGACCGATTACCGTCAAAGATGTCCTAGTGGAACTTCCACTATTTCCTACGCTGTTTAAACCTGGTATGTTAAACCATGCATTTGTTGTTATGTGTTCAAGTGATGATGTGTTTTCAATTTTTCTAATTTTTTTGTTGCTAACCATTGCAGTAGTGAGGGAATCCCAAGAGGTCACAGTGATCACCTCTGGGCATGATGAGACCAACCTCTTCTTCAAGTACAAGGAGGTGGAGGAGACTCAGCGTTGGCTCTGCAATGGGACCCCAGCCATCCTTGCTCATAACATTCAAGAGGCTAGGCTTATGTATTTATTTATGGCTATAAATCCAAGTGTCCTAGCTATAGAAATGCTTTCCCTAGTTGATTCCTTTTTCGAGAAGGCTGACCACTTCCGCACACATGTTCACAATGTGCGGGTGATGTTTGAAATTAATGACCAACTATTTGCGGATCTTTTCAATGTCCCTTCTAATGGTTACCCTATAGGAGAAAAATCTAGGAAAGATGCAAACCATCAGGGGGATATCAAGGAATGGCTAAGGAAAAGCAAGGACTAAAAGGGGATTTACATCCACCAGGTCAAGCTAGCGGTGGCCGAAACGGTTTACCCTATCATCTATGCCTGTGCTTTTCCTAAGCTACTCTCCTAAGGGAAAATACTTGGAGTGGAGTAGGCTTGGATAATGAGGGAGGTCATGGAGGAAGGGACCCATTATAACTAGGCCAGGTACCTTTTAAAAGGCTTGCGTGCTGAAATGGTCAAACTTCATGAGAAGCTTGAGTCTCGTTTCAACATGCATTACACCTTCTTTGTAGCTTACCTACGATGCTTTGTGAAATTCCTAGTGGTTTATGAAAATGGCACTTGGGTATAGCAGGACTGTAACTAGATATCAAAGCCATGGATTTGCCAGGTTTTCTGCAGCACTTGATCCCAAGATCCCCCGAAAGTTATCAGGGAATTACTTTCAATAATGACAAGGGATCGGGTGGGGTGTACCTTTTATGCCTAGGACAACATAGGAGAGGCGCCCCCCATCAACACAGGTAATGTGTTAAGGGGGGAATGCCTCATTACAGAAATTGTAAAAACTAAGCTATAGCATAAGAATTCTCGTCCTACAGAAGAACCTCCTTGTATGAATGAAGACAAGGGGACAAAGCTACGAATCAAATTTTGTAAGGTGCAGCCCCTTGTTGCAAAGTGTGCTTGATTATTTTGTTAGCGTAGCACTTGCTACACTATGCTATGCTATGTAGCATCACATAGCATAGCGCTTCTTTCAAGTTGAAGTATCTTTCTTACTGTGATTATGTTTTATTAGAAAAAGAAGAAGAAGAGCAAGAGGTTCTAGCCCTTGGAGCAGGGGCACTTGCTAAAGAGGAGGAATAGGCCCTAGCCACAGAAGAAGAGGCCCCTACAATAGAGGAAGAGGACCCTAATGATGACCCTTTTGCAAAATGTGGTTCAGTGCCTAAAGGGCACATGAGTGTTGAGGATGTCGTCACACTTCTAGATCAGCTAGAAAGAGAGGGGCTACAATTTGATGCTGGTGAGTTTGATCACTTTTTTGACAGTGTGTCGATGGGCAATCCCCCCACTATCACCCTTGAGGATTTTCTAGGTAGGAGCTTTACACTATCATTTATCATTTTTCATTAGCTTTTTTGCTATCCTCTCCATCATGGCTAACATGTTTTATTATGTAGCAGACACCACTGTTGATGCCCTTGGCCCTGCTTCCTCAATCCGTCTCTAACCCTAGACCGAGATCCCTGACAAATTCACTTTTATGGAGTGGGTGGTCGATGACATGATCAATCACCCAAGGTAGATCAATCCTAAGATAGGTATGTTGCATTTTCTACGTTAGACTCTCTACGTTGTTGCATTTTTGGTATGTCACCGTGACTAATGCTCTTCCATGTATGATTGGTAGCCTCTTGTCTCAAGTGGGATCCTAGGCAAGTCTTTGAGGTTGATGCTATGCCTAAACTTCTACCAGAGGTAGCTAAGGTACCTCATCACATATACGATGAAGCAAGTAAATGTATGTTGTACTTGGCACACTCCTTATGGGAGTTTAGGCATGTGAATGAAGACCTCTAGAAGAGGGTATAGAAACTTGAGAAGGAAAAGGCCAACCTAACCACTAAGTTGGGGGACCTCTGATCCAAGAATGAATTTCTATTGGCCCATGACACTCCCAATGGTAGTTGACATACAACCATTATAGATTATGCAAGATATTGGATGGTTGTGTGGAGTAAAAATAAAGCCACTCATGAGATCATTGAACAACACATGCAAATGGACCTCCTGGCCCAAAAGAACCAACACTGGAAGGATTATAGCAAAAAGGTTTACAAGTGGGAATAGGAACAAAAGAATCATAAACATATGTATAAGATGGAATGTGCCACCTATCGTAAACAATACCGGGATGCAACTGTTGAGTTGCATACCTACAAGCTATTCCTTGATGTCATTGGCACTTCTGGTGCTTATGAGAAGTTCATGTAATAGGTGACAGTTAGTGAATCTCCTAAAAGGGAAATGACCCTTCCTGCCAGGGAGACCACTACCGCCACCTTTTTCCTAGGACCACCTAGATGAACAGTTGTGGAAAAAGGAAAAGTTGTAGCTAGCGATGATCTGGGAGAAGGAAATTGGACCAACCTCACTGAGGAGGAGATCCTGCAATGTCTTGTGGCTGGCATGGATAGAATACCCTCCAAAATGGACGTGGGGCCATCTCAAGTTAGCCACCTTTTGTTGTATCATAGTTTTATTTTTTTATATTGTTTGTTGTAGTTTTGATTCCTTTTTTTATTTTCTACCTTATCAGGATCTAAATAGAGATGCAGGACCCAGTGGGACAAGAGACAGTGATGCTGGCGAGGATTCATAGTGTGGTGATGAAATATTTTTATTTTTATCTTTGAATTTAATTTTTTTGTAAATATCATTTACTGACATTAAATGAAGAATATAATAAGAAAAAATTTATTTCATTTCAGTTAATGTGTTATATTAATTTTTTGTCTTTTTGGGCCCCTTGAGAGCCCCTCATTTTAGTTTTAGGCCATTTCAGGGCATTGCAGTAATTTAAGGTCATTTCAGGCCATTTCTTAATGATAAAGATTTTGTTTTTTTATTATTTTTATTTCCTGAGAAGTAGAGTTGCTAGTTTTAGGCCTTAGTGGGCCGTGATGGTAGTTTAAGGCCATTCCGGGCTTTCGTTAGTTTTAGGCCATTTCGAGCCTTATGTAAGGTATTGGTGACAAGGACAAAGCAGCAAGGAAGCTCAACATAAAATGCAAATCAGCAAATTGTAGACTTAATGTAAACAACCAATTCATTATGAAATGTAAATGATGCACATAGTCAACCTAATATGAAAAATGTAAAATTATGCAAGTAGTGAACTTAATGTAAAAATACAAATACAGCAAACTAAATGTAAAAACATGAATTATGTACACAAAAAAATAGATGTAGAATGCAACCTATGTTGTTAGAAGTACAAAAAATTTTAATTATGTAGTTGTTTCCTAACCCTACATGGGTTAGGTAAGGCATACAGCTAGGTGAACCTGCATTGGTACTCCTCTATGTTATCGTTTGCGGCTTGGAAGGGTAACTCGGTCCACGTTGTCTCTTTGTTTGGACTAGTTTTAGCCTGTTCGGGGATTTTAGTTTCAATGGGGGCTTGGTTTTTAGAGATTTCAATCTCTAAACCTTGCTCCATTCCTACGTTTTTTATGGCTTGGGGAGCCATTTCATCACCGTGAATTACCACTTCACCTCCCACATAGGGTAAGTGGATTTCCTAGTGTCTTGGTGAGGAAACGATCCTTAATTGGGCCAACCACAATCTCCCTAGGATCAGGTTGAACCCAGGCATCTCCTCTACCATGATGAATACTATGCTTGNACATTGCACTTGTGGGGAACTAGTTCCTTGCCACAAAGTTAATGTGAATAGTTCCCTTTACTACCACATGTGTCTCGTTGAACGATTTTAGGTAGGAGGTTGCTGTGGGCTTGATTTGATCGACCAAGCCTAGTTTGTCCACTATGGGAAATGGGATGACATTGGTAGTGGCCATGTCATCAACATGTACTCTTCAAATCTTATACTGACTAAGCTAAATTGTGATGGACATGGGTGCCATTATCACCTGAGCCTTTATAGGGTCATCCTTAATGGACTCATCGCAAAATGTTAACTAAGCTGGCTGCGGTTCTTCAGTTGTAGAGGAAAGCATGACATTCTTGATTGCTTTCTCTTTGGATGGCATTTTTTCATCAACTGAGATGAATGCTAACATATGAACCATGGCCTTGCGGTTCATAGTGTAAGTCATTATCAAGTCATACATGCTCAAATTTGTGTTTTTCTACATCAGAGCTGTAGCGACCCAAAACATCGGTGGCTGGAAAACTCTGAGGCATCGACGGGCATGACAGTTTCGACCCCATACCCGTGGGAGGGCCGTGTTGGGTGTGTGTAGATATGGGGCACTCTGAATGGACTGGTCGATCAGACAGGGACTTACGTTGGTGTCAATATAGCCTTTTGCAACATGTACTTTTGAGATGGAATGGAAATACGAAATAATTCTTGAAAGTAAATGAAGCAGAAAATGCGACAGCGATGCGAAGTAATGCTTGAAAGTGAATAAAAAAAAGAAAAATAGTGCAAATAGGATAGCATCCAAGAAATAAAGTAAAGTGTAGTTAGAAATATGTGCCACTTCGAAGCTATAGAATTGCTCTGTTAAGAAGGATACAGTTAGTTGCATAGCGTGATGAAGTGCAGAGATCCCAAGAGTAACCAAGATGTGTAGAGAAAAACAAACTATGTGCTTGGGTGTGGACTTAGGTGTTGATAATGCGGGAATTCTACCAAGGTGGTAGAAAAATGGTGGAACAGAGTGTTAGCTGAAAATGCTAACTATTTGCAATGTCAAATAGAGAGCTCACAATGCTTGATGTTACAATGCTAGAGAGGAGAGAATTTTTTAGAATTCAAAAGTTCTCACCCCTTAAATGTTGTTCTTTTTGAAAAAAATGCAAACTCCTTTTGAATGCTATTTACCGGGGTATTTATAAGACTAGAGGGCATGCATTGACTTGCCGGTGCCACTTGCGCTATGCATGATTGTTGGACCTACAAGACCGTTGTAATGCGAACTTATCATGTAATAACTGCGAGCCTTCCATACCATAATTGTGTCATCATTATATGGAGATGTGCGCCAATGGTCCAATTAGGTGAAGTGCATTGATGTCACACAACTACCCGCATGCCTTGTTGTACTTTGTAGCGTAACATGCTTGGCGTAGCATAGCACTTCTTCACATGTTCTACTACATGTATATTGCTTGCTATGGTATGCTATGCTACATAGTGTAGCAACTGGCCTTAGTCACGAAAGTTTTGCCAATTTGCAAACTTCGTCTTCTGCGATGCAAGTCTTGTGAACTCTGTTGATAAGGCCCTTCGAGCTGCCTTTTGTCTCTTCCATAGGATTGCTACACCTTGTTGTACCATGTAGCTCAGTGTAACATAGCAGCGAAAATGGTCTTCCGCTTCTTGATGGACATGGACATTGTTGCAAAACCTAAAATTAGGTGAGGGGAGTGGTATTGAAGCTGTTTCCATGCTACGCTATGTGGCATAGCATAGCATAGCACTTTGTTTTTTCATCATCTGTTGAAGCTTGCTATGCTACGAGGTGTAGTGTAGTGTAGCAAGCTTCGTGACCTAGAAAACTTGCTAAACTATTTCTGGATTACTGCTGCCAATTCCGCATACTATTTCTGAGCAGGCTATCGGCTGGTCAGGCTACTTTGGTGGACAGGTAGGATGACACAGAACCTGTCCATGCTCAAAGTAGAAAATTTGCAGAATTGGACGGCCTGAACTCATAACGTTCTCCTCCTAATGAACTAATGTAGTGCTGCATGGTCTGCAAGAGCCTAGTGAAGCAAGGATGATCCTACATTTTTTAAGGTGTTTCATTGGCACCTCTTTGTCGATGTTTGGAGAATAGGCTTGATGGACGTCAACAAAGAATATGAAACACCGTAGCATGCGAAATGCTAAGGTTGTAACTTGGTGAATGTTGAGATGTTGCTTGGCTACACTTGAGAGTGTTGTATTGGTTTTGCAGAGGTTAAGGCAGAGAGCAAAGAAGATGGTTAGCAGAGTCTCTCGTCGAAGTGCTCTGAGGGGCTCATTTTCATTTTCATCTTTGGCTGGCTCTATTCTTTAACCTTCTGTAGGCAAGTGCCCCCTTCGTAGGATGAGTTGTGTTACATCTGTGAAGGGTTTTGACTTGCCTACAGAAACCTTCCATATGGCAAGTTGTGTTACGCACATGCTGAAATCTGCACTCTGAAGTAGCCATGTTAGTCGAGGCACTTGCTTCGTAATGCTATAGCATTTGCTGCTATAGCAAGATGTGTTTGCAAGGACAAGGTCTTGCTGGTTGCTGGCATTATTGTTACTCTTGGGCACCGTTGCTGGTGTGAGATGCCCAAAGCAAGAAGGCCAGTAGCGGCCTTGACAATGCCGACGTGGAGGAGCTGGCCTCGATGGCGCCGGGAGCTGTTGTAGGTGTAGATGCTTTGGAATCTCTACCAGGGGTTTGCATTTCTGGTTTAGCTATGGGATCAGTTGCCACATAGTTAACATCATGGAAGCCCAGGCGTTGGCAGGGAGCTAAATCAACAATATTATGGTTGGACCACAATACTGCCGGAGCTCCAGATGCGAGAGCTAACCCAAGAACTACCGTTAAGGCGATGGGCTGTGGCAATGGTAGGTTTGGAGGATTAGCATGATGCCATACGGCATCTTCGGAGAGTTAGCATGATGCCAAGGGTGGTGGTGCCACAAATGTTCCAAACCATGTTCTCAGTGTGTCGTAAATGACATTCCAGAGCTACAGCATCCCACCCACACGTTAGCATCGTAGCCACTCGTTCGATGTGTATTTGGTGTTGGTGCATGCTGGGGATGCGATGCAAACCTAGTTTAAGGTCTTGGTAGACTATGAGCTGGTTTAAGGTCCCAGCAGACTACCGTGCTAGTTTAAGATCCCAGTAGACCATACATGCCAATTTATCATTGTAGCAGACGTGCAACGCCAGTTTATAGTCATAGTGGACTAATAGTGCCAGTTTTACGTCGTAGTGGATGGTTGCCACCAGTTTAACGTCGTGGCAGACGCTACTCGATGCTGCTAGTTTATCATCATTGTGGACGCTGCTTGGTGTGACTACTAGTTTATCGTTGTAGTAGACAGTGCTTGTTGTTGTTGTTGTGCTTCAGACATAGTATGGCTTGAGGTACGAGTGGTTCACTAGGTTGACGAACTCGTTGCCATCCATGTCCACCAGTTTGAAGGATCCATTTTTGAAGGCTTTAGTGACCACATAAGTACCTTCCCAGTTGGTTGAGAATTCACTCACATGCTCATGGATGACCTTGAGGATGATATCTCCCTTCTACACTGGTCGTCAATGCGGATTTGCATGGTGCTTCCACTATTGTTTGCTCTGGTAGTGCTCGATTCGTCTCAACGTCTGCATGTGTTCTTCCTCCACTGAGTTGAGATCAATGGTTTGCGATTCATTATTCTAGGCTTTGCTCATGACGTCAGACAAGATCATCTAAAGTGAAGGTACCTGCAACTCAAGAGGTAATACAGCTTTAGATCCATAAACAAGACTATAAGGGATCTTACTTGTCATAGTTCTACAAGTCATTATGTAGGCCTAGAGGATGTAGAGGATTTGCTCGTGCCATCGCCTCTTACTGTTGTTGAGCATCCATTTCAGCAAGTTGATGATGTACTTATTTGTAGCCTCTGCTTGCCCATTCTCCTATGGATAATAAGGGGAAGAAAATGATTGTTTAATTCCTAGGTTGCTACAAAAGGTTCGAGTTTCTGTACTGCTGAATGGTGGCCCGTTGTTGATCACAATGCTCATTGGAAGCCCAAACCTAGTTACAATGTTATCAAGGATGAAATGACATATTTTCTGAGACATCGTATTTCTTAGGGGAATAGCTTCCACCCACTTGGTAAAATACTCTATGGTGGTGATAATGAAGCTATGCCTTGTGGAGGACTTAGGTGTAATAGGCCCTATGAGCTCTAATCCCCATCATTGGAAGGGGCACGTGATTTGCGTTGGGTGTAGGT
>MNCI01001543.1:304050-471247 GCA_015680685.1 Gnetum montanum
AAAAATATCTCACCTAGCTTTTCTCCCAAGTAATTGGACTATCCAATCAGAAAATTACTTGCCCAACAAGCTAGGAGATTACTTGCCCAACAAGCTAGGTAAGTTACAAAATATCTTGGGTGGTTGCAACCATAAAAGAGATAAAAAAGCTACAATGGACAAGTGGTCTCATGTAGTTACAATATCATAGAATATTTAAAACACAATTCCTAAAATTTATGGGGATATAAGCTATAGTTACAAACTTACTTCATACATATATATCCAAATATATGTAATGTGATTTTAATGTAAACACTTCAATGTAATGTGACCTTGAACAAGATAACCAATATTGCAAATTTAAATGGTAGTAAATGATCTATTTCACAACTTGGATGAATTATAGCAGGTCTCTAAGACTTCATACGATGAGCACCTCATATTTTGAATATATATTAGTTAATTTTGAGAATGATTTTCGGCAAAGTGGTGAAATGATTATCTTCTTTTCCCTGCAAATCGCGTGCTGGAGGTTTCTTTACCGTTCCAGGGCAACGGTCTTTCGTTTATCTCTACCCAGAACCTACAAGGAATGACACATGTTTGTGTAAAATTTGGAATGTAGCACAGCAAACTGCCGATTCAAACTGCCTCCACGCAAGAAATCTCTGTAACCACAATTCGATCGTCGCGCACTAGAGGAGGAGGGTTTTTTCTTTGTTTTTTTCTTCTCTATGCCAAGAAAAACGTGCCCCAAACTGAGGGTTTGAATTTTGGTTTTGCCCCCAAAATTTAGGGCTTCCTGCGTTTTTGAGGATTTTCATAGACAAATCGGTGTTGCAGCATTCCATCGTGGCCGTGGAAGAAATCGAAGTCTCTCTAATGAAGGCACTCGAATCTTTCGAATTTCAATGGTGAAACGCTTGCGAGAATGTAGTCAGTAGCTGATATTTGATGCCGCATCACTCCAGCATTTGCAGACGATGAGGATGTACCCGCCCGTTGCTGATCTTCCACCCACGTGCTATGGGGCAAGGGTTTGGCCTGGCCTGAAGTCTTCTCTTCTAGCCCGTACATGGGTTCATTGCTGATGCCACTGTAGCTCAAAATTATTGCTGCATATTGACGAAGAACTGAAGAATGAATCGCGGTTGAGATGGTAAAAATTAATATTGCAGAACCTCTTCGTAGAGCAGCATTCTTCTAAATTTGCAAGAAACATCCCTGCTTAGCTATTTTATTTTTTTTTGTGTCAATAGGAAGATGGCGGTCCTGGATTTCATCAAGATTGTTGCTGCAAACATGATTGTTCAATCAACCTCTGTAAACTCAACTGAGCAACATCAGATGCTACATTTTCATACTCCTCCACCAGAAATCTCTTGTCAAGCCATAGTCTTAAGCAAGCACATCAACTGCCCTCAAATTTAAAACATTAACAAATTCCTCCCTTTGCTGTAGAACTGTGCTAAAAAAATGATTCATTTAAATTGTTGTTATACCAATAGGCATCACAAAAATTTTGGCTGAGAAATTCTCTGTTATGCAAAGTACTGTTGATATATTTCCATTGATTTCATCAATTACAAAATCAGTTACTCTTGAGAAATATATATTATGGTATGGATACCAAACACCATGCATCCCTGCTCCATGAAATGGCCAAAATGTGCCAACAGATAGGTAGTCACGCTCAATGTAGGGCCAATAGTACCCTAGGCATCTGATTTTCGCAGCCATAGCCTTGGGTGCTATATGTCCACTACACAACCCTTCATGGACCTCATTAACTACCTTTTGTGCTTGCTCATCATCCATGCATGCTAGCAATATCCCGTCGTAGGATCATCGACACAGGGCGTCATTTCCCATGAGCACATATTGCCAAGCACGCTTACGGATTGCATCTCTCTGGGTAGATGTCAATCCACCTGAGGGCTCACCGTGCTGTAGATAAGCTTTAATGTTGGCATACCACTCCATGGCATTTGCAGCACTGACAGAGGCCACGTTTTCTACCTGAGTGATAGGCTCTATGCATTCTGTAATCGTGGTTGGCAGGTTTTCCAAGGAGTGTGATTGGATGTTTAAAGCGAGGGTGGCTAGGGCGTCTGCTACGATGTTTTTGTTGCATGGCACATGTTGTACATCAGTGGTCCTAAATTGCTTAGGTAGGGTTTTTTCTAGGTCGCAGTAGGGCTGCAGGTGCATAGCTTTGTAGGCGTAGACTTCGGTGATTTGATTCACAACTAATTGTGAATCTCCTCGGATTACTAGGTGTTGTATGCACAGCACTTAGGTAGTTAAGAGGCCTCTAAGTAGCCCCTTGTATTTTTCCACGTTGTTGCTGCAAGGGAATGCGAAACGATAAGCAGATGGGTGCATTTCCCTAGAGGGGAACGTGATGGTGGAGGTGGTGCTACTTTCTTACACGATTGAGGCACCTTCAAAGTGTAAAGTGGCTTCGAAATGCGATGGGACGATTGTGGCATTGCTGACGTATTCGTTCAGGAACTCGAGGTCTATGGTCACCTGGTCGTTGACTGGCGAGGCCATGAGTTGGGTTGCTATGGCTTAACCCTTCATCGATGATTGACATACATAACATAGGTCAAATTCTGTGGTTATTGCTTTCCATCGGGCTATCCTGCTACTTTTGTACAGGTTGCAAGTGATAGCCCAGAGTATATTTCTTTTGCAAATGATGTTGGTTGTGCTATGGAATAGGTAATGCCACCACTTCTTTAGTGCAAACACTAGGGCTAGGTAGTTCCTCTCCACTTCGTTGTACTTCACCTTGTATGCTACTAGTGCATGGCTTAGGTAGTACACTGGTATCTCAGAACTATTGTCCCGCTTCTGACATAGCAGTGCCACTATGGAAGTGTTGGAGGTGGCAAGGTATATGAAGAAAGGCTTGTCCCTTTGTGGCGGGTGCACCGTTGGGAGGTGCGAGAGCTCCTTCTTCAAGTCATCGAAGGCTTGTTGACACTGGGTTGTTCACTCAAAGTCAACCCCCTTCTTTAAGAGATCTTGCATGGGGTGTAACTTGTCAATTAACCTGGCTATAAACCTTCAAATGAATTTCACTCTACCTTGTAAACCACATAACTCTTTAAGGTTTGTGGGAGGTGCTAGGTTGACGATGGCTTTGACTTTGTCGGGGTCCACCTGTATTTTGACCTCTGATACTACAAACCCTAACATGCATCTTGTTTTCACCCTAAAGATGCACTTCTTAGGATTGAGGTGTAGGTCATGAATCTGGCAACATTTGAGGACTACCCCCAGATCACTTGGGTGACCAGTTTCCTCCTTGCACTTAACCGCTATATCATCTACATAGTCATTTAATGTTTCTAAGATGTATTCACTGAAAATATAAGTCATGGCTCGCTAGTAGGTTGCTCCAGCATTATTGAGCCCAAATGGCATCATGGTATAGTAGAAGGTCCCCCATGGGGTCATGAAGGTCATTAACAACTGGTGCTCTAGGTTAATGTAGATTTGGTTGTATCCGGAGAAACCATCCATGAAGGATAATAGAGCATGGCTAGCCGTGGTGTTGATGAGCTGATCAATGCTTGGGAGTAGGAAGTTGTCTTTGATCGTTGCCTTGTTCAAGTTTCAAAAGTCTATACAGATCTGTATCCTTCCCGTTTTCTTCGAAACTACAATGATGTTGGACACCCACTCTGAATAGTCGACCACGTGGATGAAACTTGCTTGGTATATCTTAGTGATTTCATCTCTCATAGCTAGTGCGATTTTTGGCTTAACTTTGCGAGCTTTCTTCTTAACTGTCTTTACATGGGAGTCTAAGATGATGTTGTGCTAAATTAGCCGTGGGTCCAGACCTGGCATGTCATTGTATGACCATGTGAAGACATAAATGTTGTCTTGCAAAAATTTGGCCATATTTTTGTGCATTTGCGTGTCTAGGAGAGAGCTGAGTTTTAATTTTTTCACCTCCCCCTTTGACATGGTCATAGGTGTCTCAGCAAGAGGGTCCTTGGTTACATCCCCTGCCTCTTATGTGCTTGGACCAATCTGGGGATGCTTCTAAGGTTGCTGTAGTGCTAGCCATAGTCGACCCCTAGTCGATCATGTCAGAGTTCAACTGTCTCACAAGCTTGTCCTATGGCCCTGCTAATGTCAAAGACATGGAAAGGTGATGATGGATTCCCATCTCTCGCTTGACCTACCATCATAAGATGAAAGCTTGGTTAAGGGATGTCAGAGATTGTGTGAAACAAAAATTTGCAAAGAAACACCGAGATGCAACTTGCTAAGTGTGGCAATGTAAATATTGAAAGTTTGCTAGTTTAAGGTCATGGTGGACCATCGAGGCATAAGAGTGTAGAATTGCTAAAGGTGTAAAATTGTTGATGTAAAGTGCGAAGCTATGTAACTATTGGTATGCAAATGCCAGAATGCTAGTTTAGTGCCACTTCAGACTACCATATTGCAACATGCAAGATCTTGATATGAAAGATAATAGTACAGGGAATTGCGGGTATGAGAAGTATCGAACTGCCAGTGTAGAAATGGAGACACAAAACCACTAAGAAATGTGATACTACTTATGTGGAAGAAGGTGAGATAACCACTGGTATAAGCATGCAGCATTGTTAGTTTAATGTCATTGCGGACCGCGAACATAACGGGCTGAAACTAATAATTTAGGGTCTTTTCAAACCCTGAGGGTTGCAACTATGCTAGGATTGCTAGTTTAAGGTCTTTTCAAACCCTTAATTAAAAAAAAATATTATTTTTTTATTTTTCGGAAGGTAAGTAGTTGGATTGAAGCTTGTCAAGGCTTTAATGCTAATAGTGTTATGATGTCATGGCGAGCATGCTACGCTACACATCGTGCTTCACATTAATCGGAGAGAGAGAGGGTGGAAAGTTTCCCTATTTTACCATTGTGGCCATAAATAAGGGTTAAACCCTGGTAATTTTTCCATTTTCATCGTAAGAACGTAGATCCTTCATCGGAGCACAAGGCGATTTCGGAGCATGAAGCAATTGCGTTGATCAATTAGCAACGAGAATTTCTTTAGTGAAGGGCGTAAATATGCAAGCAAGGCAATGGATCCTAAGACCCATTTGGCACTTGCAAAGGTTGAGGAGGTGAAGAAGACCTTAGGGCATGCACCACAAGCACGTGTTGTGGAGCAGCAGAGCACACCGTTAACCTAGTAAGTTACTTTGTCCTCTTTGCCCTTTTTGTGTGGCGCTTTCTATCATTTCCTGCTCTTTTTTTGCATCCTATTTATTTTCATCCATTCGCGGCTATCTGTGTTTTCTGTGGTTGCATTATCTTGGCTTTTGCACCACCATGGTCATCGTTTCAGCTGTGGCAGATGTATAGACATTGCATTGTGATTGCACGCAAGGTCGCCGAAACCACCACCGCTGTGGTTGTTACAAATGCAGGGGCTAGGATAGTTTAAGTTGCTTGACCTTAGCATGCAGCAATGTAAAACCCTTGAGGGGACCAAGTCATGGTGTGATGTGGCAACGTGACACGTGTTTTGTTAGGCTATTTTGTTAGTTGTTTTGTTGCTATGCTAGGCTATTTGCATGCTCTGCTACACTAGGCTTCCACGCTCTTGCTATGCTACATGCGGACAAAGGGTTATGCTATGCTATATGTATGGACTTCTAGGCATCGCTATGTTGCATGTATTGCATTTAAGTGTGATGCTAATATTTGTTGATCGTGTTGTATAGGGCGGGACCAAGGTCCCGGCTGATTCTTTTGAACATTTGCTAGGTCTTGTGCCATGTGAGCAGACCTGTTGCCAATGCTCCTCCTCCCCCAATACGTGTTGGAGATCGAGCAGTTTGGTTCCAGAAAGGGGCACACGACTTCTTGAAATTCCTTCTCAAACACTTTAGTGTGATTATTTGGTATTATTTAAAGGAGAAGAAGGCATCTGACATAATAGAATCCATGTTTCCAGGGGCCAATTGGGGCATCTTGAGATACTTTACCAATAGGAAAATCATGAGTAGGCACGGAGGAGGATCCAGCCAAAACTCAACAAGGTTGAGGTGTTTAGCCTGGATCTGGGACATGTCAGAATTCAATTGCTATCACAAGTACAACATGTTTTTTCTTACACGTGACATGATGACGTACTTTCAGAATCCACATGGGACTGTCTATTGTGTTGGCAGGTGAGTTTTGCATCATTGTTTTTCTTTGTAGTGGAACATTGGCCATTCTAGCCGAAGGCTTAATGGTGTATGTTTGTCACTAGGTTTTACATTGATGATGATGGGGTTCATGACCAATCAAATCTACTGGCTACGGTGCAGCTAGCCTTACGGGAGTTTGCTTCTGCCAAGAACCTGCGGGCGGGTGTAATTGGTCAGTGCGGGGGAGAATACCGTTCCTATCTATGCATGCTCTACCTTATCTATGATCAATGTAGGGAGAAGGGTTGGTTGGACAAGGAGTGGAGAGAACCCTTCAAACAAGTCATGGTTGAAGAGGTTTTGATTGAACTCCCGTTGTTCTCGTTATCGTATAGACTTGGTGGATCAAAAGGCATGCGCCGTATGCTCAAGTGTTTTCGTAATCTTTGCATTTTCTGTAGTTCTATGCTAGGTTTGTTTTGTGAAAATTGTTGTAGGGGTGAAGAAGCCTCGTGAGGTGATGGTGGTAACTGCCAAGAGACAAGGGGAAAACATCTACTTCAAATACGGTGAAGTAGTGATGAGCCAGAGCTGGTTAGAATGAGGGGCACCAGATTCCTTGGTCGAGAAAGTTTGAAAGGCAAGGCTTATGGATCTGTTCATGGCTTCAAATCTAAGTGTCTCTTCTACTGAGATGCTTTCCTTGATCAATTCCTTCTCTGGGAAGGAAAGCTATTTTCGCACATACATGTAGGGCATGCGGGTGGTCATTGAAATCAATGACCAGCTATTTGCGGATCTGTTCGACGTCCCTACCAATGGCACCCCCATAGTGTCGAAGGGCAAGTAGGAGTTGAATCTTCAGAAGTAGCATATTGAGGAGTGGTTGAGGCTCACCAAGGAGTGAAAAGGGTTCCCCATGGAAAAGCTGAAGGAAGGCCTCGCCATGGGGCTTTACCTGGTTTTTCGTGCCCGTGCATTCCATCAACTGCTCACCCAAGGGAAGGTCCTGGGGTTGGTGTAGGCCTGGGTAATGTGGGAGGTTATGGAAGAAGGGGCCCATTATGACTAGGCCAATTTCCTATGTAGTGGCTTGGAGGCTGAGATTTTGGGGCTCCGTGAGCAAACAAAGTCCTACTCTAACATACACTATGCCTTCTACATAGGCTATCTGAAGTGCTTCGTGGAGTTCCTGGTGGTCTAGGTGGATGGATTCTAGTCCATGTGAGATTGCAATCAGATTCCCAAGCTATGGATTTGACAGATCCTCCAAACTATGCAAGCCCAGGATCCCCCAAAAATGGTTGGGAAGTCGTTGTCTGTAATGACTAAAAATCTGGCGGTTCCCAACGTTCATGGCCAAGCTAGTGTACGAAAGATGCCCCCTGTCATGACCGATAGTGCAATGTGGGATGAATGTCTCATAGGTGAGACCATGTCCAAGGATTTTTGAAGGAAGAGACCTCTCCAAGCCAGGGAAACCCCTCATGAAGAGGAGGGACAAAGACTACAGCTAAAGCTACAAAGGATGCATCCCCCCATTGGTCAGCATTTTTGTGTAATGCTTTCTTTGCTATAGTTTGCTACGCCATGCTGCGCTAGGCAGTGCAATGTAGTGTAGCATCTATTTTGAGCAAGCTTGTTTTGAATCGACGTAAACATGCCTTTTTTTCTTAGCATAGGAAGAAGAAGATGAAGAAGAAGGTGATGAGGAAGTGTCGGCCCTTAGAATGGAGGCGACGAATAAAGATGCATAGGCCCCAATCTCGGAGGAAAGGGCCCCAGTCAAGAATAAGGGAGCTTCTGTCTCTAGGATAGGGGCTCTTGTCATTAGGGAGCCTCTTCCTACCAACAAAGAGGTGCATCCCTTGAATAAAAAATATGCTGGTCTCCTGAAAGGAAAGGAACTAGCGCATTAGGAAAGGACCTGTATGGATTTGGTAGGGCCCTCCACTGAGGGTACCACGATCATCTTACCTCAACAAGAAGAAAGACCATAGTCGGGCACTGGTAAGTTGGCAACACATCTGCCTCATCATAGTCCATTTTGGCCATTGCTGACATGCTTAATCATGTAACAAGTGTTACTGCTAATGCTGCGGGACCTCCTCTGCTTCGTATAGAGTTGTGGGCCAAGGTCCCTGACAAGTTTATGTTCATGTAGGGACTTGTTGATGACATGATCAGATGCCTTCAGCAGGCAGACCCTGGCGCAGGTAAGTGGCAGTATTAAATGTTCTTATGTTGTTTTGCTAAAAACTTTTGAGTTCGTTTATTTTGCTATCTTAATGCGATTGCTACGCTCTTCATGTTGATGCAACCTCTCAGCTCAAATGGAACCCAGATCGACCCATGAAATTTGGCGCTATGCCTACACTCTCACCTGACATGACCTAGGTGCCTCGTTGTGTGTTCGACAAGGCTCAAAAGTACATCTTGCACTCGGCACGCTCTCTGTGGGAATGTAGGTGCGCCAATGAGGACCTGTAGAAATGGATCCATAGGGCCGAGCAAAGAAAGGCTAAGCTGGCCACCAAGGTGGAGAATCTTAGGTCAAAGGTTGACTTCCTCATAAATTGTAACCCTGACCCTGTTGATTCTAAGAGGGCTGTAGATGACTATGCTCAGTTTTGGATTGTCATTCATCATAACATTGAGTCTACCTGCGAGATAGTCGAACAACAAATGTAGATGGACTTGCTAGCCCATAAGTGTCAGGATAAGAAAGATATCAGTACCAAAGTCTTTGAATGGGGGTGAATCTAGAGAAATCACAAACATGCATACAAGCTGGAGAACGACACCATTGAAGACTGTACAAAGATGCTATTGTGGAGGCATTCACGTATGAAGCATTCATGAATGCCATCAGTGCTTCTGAGGCCTACGCTAAGTTCAAAGAGTAGGTGAAGGTCACAGAATCTCCTAACTTGAGGATTGATCTTCCTACAGGAGAGACCGCAACTACATCACTTTCCCTGGAACCTCTGGAATGGACGACCGTGGAAAGGGAGAAAGCTTCCATTGCGAATGCTGAACCTAGTGACAGGCATTAGATGGAAATTATGATAGAGGAGATTTGTCATTGCCTCAGGCTTGGTCTAGACCAAATACCCCTTGAGACCAACACAGGATCCTCTTAGGTTAGTTGCTTTAATGGGTAGATGCTCGTGCTATGTTATAGCTTGCGTTTGTTGCGGTTGTTGCCCTAGCTGACTACTTCATTCATGCGATGTAGGCTCCAAATGAGGGTACAAGACCCGTGGAGGGAAGGAATGAAGAACTGATAGAAGGCAATGTAGGGGCAGATGATGCACAAGCAGATGAAGCAAAGGCAGGCGGTGAAGGTGACGCAAATGGAGACACCCGATGATAGCATGGGATTTTTTTTTTGAAAATTTTAAAATGTTGAAATTTTGAAATTTCTTTTGAAAATTTTGCAAACATTGCCAATAGGTGAAAATTTTGAATGAAATGAAAACTTTAGAAAATAAATCGATTCTTTGTTAACTTGTGTGCTATGTAAAGTTTTCGTGCTCTCATATTCTAGTTTTAGGCCATCTTGGGCCATTGCTAGTTTTGGGCCATCTAGGGCCATTGTGCAACATGAAAAGTGATGGTGCTAGTTTTAGGCCATTTCGGGCCATTGCATAACATGCTGAAAAAAAAGCAACAATGCTAGTTTTAGGCCATTCCGAGCCATTTCCCAAAAGAGATAATTCATTAATGAAGCAAACAATGGTTATGATAGTTTTAGGCCATTTCGGGCCGTTAGCGCAGCATGCCAGAAGGATGGTATAATAATGAGGCAAGCAAACAATGAATGTACAAGGGATGGAAACTTGACAGGAAATAGTAGGGTTGCTATGCTATGTGTAGCTACTTCCTGACCCATCGTGGGTTGATCAGAATGTAAGGCTGAGGTGTTTCGCCAGGGCACTTGTTCACATCATTGTCCTCCGCTTGGAAGGGTAACTCGACCCATGCGTTTTTGATTTGGGAGTTGACTCGCTAAGCCAATCATTCCATTGAATGATTAATGCATGCATGAATAGGTGCTTCATTCTTAGATGTTGTAACCTCTGAGCCCTGTTTAGTTTTTACGTTGTTGATTGCTTGCATTGCCACTTTGTCACCACGGATCACCACCTCCCTACCTGCATATGGTAAGTGGATTTTCTGGTGTATATACGAGGAGACAGCCCTAAGTTGTGCTAACCATGATCTTCCCAAGATCAGGTTAAACTTGGGAATTTCTTCAACTATGATGAATGTTGCGTCTGTGGGGAACTGATCCCCTACTACGAAGCTTACGTGAATTGTGCCTTTCACCAGGATGCGTGCCCATTGAAGGACCTTAGACACGATGTTGTCGTTGGTTTGATCTGGTCAACTAATCCCAACTTATCCACAATAGGGAAGGAAATGGCATTCTTGGAGGCCCCATCATCAACATGTACCCTTCGGATCCGATGTTGGCTGACCCGAATTGTGATGAAGAGAGGCACCATAGTCACTTGACCCCCTTCGAGGTCTTCCGTAATGATGTCGTTACGGAAAATTAATTGGGGTGGTGCAGGCTCTACAAGTATAGATGGAAGAATTACTGAGTGGATTGCTTCCTCTTCTATTGGCATGTTTTCATCGACTGGAATCGCTATTAATATGCGGACTAGCGCTTCTCGGTGGGGTGCAGATGTCATGATTAGGTCATACAAGCTTGGTGTAGAATTTTTCTACTTTAGAGCTTGCTTAACCTAGGTGAGGGCATCTAGAAGGCCTTGGCTACCCGCTTCTATGAAACTTTCCTCCTCTTCTATTTGTACCAGAAGATGAATCTCCTGAGGAGAGGTAGCCTCAGATCTAGGTCCAGATCCCTATCGGCCAGGTGGTACAAGTTGTGTAATTGTTTCAACCTTCATATTTGGTGAAGAAGGTATGGATGTGAGGGTCGAAGGAATAGTCTTGGGGATATCCTTGATAGTAATTCCCTTCGACGTCTTGCTCGACTAGTAAGCTTCTTGTCTTGTGGGAAGAGGGGGTTTTTGAATTCTAGTCCATGAGTTAGGGGTTGTCGAAGGCATTGGACCCCTAATGACAAATGGTGCTAAAGGTGTCAACTGACAGGACTGCATGGCTTCACAAATAGGTGGTGAAAAGATGGATGCCCGAGGTGGAACTTTCAGGATGAAGGGTGGTTGCGAGCTTTGACCAACTGTTGGTGGTGCTGGTGCACTGCGCTAAGGCACATGGATCACGTATGGCTAGAAGGGTGGCCTGGGATCGTTGTCAATGTCGATGGTGTTGATGACGTAACTAGCATTATTGGCATTGAGGGGATCTATGTAGACATACATAGATTGATTTTTAGGGCATACTAGGTTTCTTTTTCCCAACACCAACTTCCCCAGATCGATTAATATTTGGATGTCATCCTGCAACCATAGACAATAATCCATGGTGTGACCACATAGTTGGTGGTAGTCACAAAACCTGTCTAGCCTAAAATTCCTAGGGATTGGAGGCTCATTGGGCAGGGCTAGAGAGGGATTCCTAAGGAGCTTGCAGTAGCATTGATGTCTTGTGTTTACTTCTTCTAACATCTACTTGTGTTGGATGTACCCTATTGCCAACAATTGCTTCAGGAGTTCTGAAGGTTTGAGCGGCAACAGGGTGTATTTTGAGCAATATTTGCACCCAAAATTGGGTTTGGTGTATGCAGATTTCTTGAGCATAGGTGTAGCAGGTTGTTGTGCTTGGCCTAGTTTGGGCGCAAGGTTAGCCGCAGGTATGGCTGGTTTCTTGTTATTCTTACTACCGCTACTGCTAGGTTTGGGCTTGGCCTCGGTTGCCAAAGTGATCATTTTGGTTTTTGGGGCCTTACCTTTGTCCTTCTTTACAAAGGTGCTCTTGTAAGTGATGTAGGCTGGGTCTTTGCTTTCCTCGGCCATGTCCTGTATGCTCTTAGTTTGAGCGAAAGCCTAACTGAGAGAGTGAGGAACGAGATAGTACAGTTTGGACTTGATGAAGTCATTTACTGCACCCTTAAAGATGGCTAGCAAGTGAGCCTCTGCAATACGCTCATAGATTTCATTAAGGGTTGCGCTCCAATGTTGAATAAAGTTTTGAATTCGTTCTAGCACGTCTTGTTTCACACTCATCAACTGATCTAGCATGGTTTCTGGTTTCAAGTTGTACTTGAAGCATGTCACGAACTGGGTCAAGAGCTCTTCCAAAGTTGAAATGGATGAGCATGGCAATGCGCGGTACCAATCTAGGTCTTTCTCAGCTAGGAACATGGTGAAAACACGAATGATCGTATACATCCATTGTTGCAATAGTAAAGAATCAGCCCTGAAGGTGACAAGATGTGCATTGGGATCTCCCTCCCCATCGTACTTCGTGAAGTGTGAGAGAGACATCCCAGGGGGTAACGTTAAAGCAGGGATTGTAGGGTTGATGAGGTCGTCTTGATAAAAGTCCATGACTTGTACCATGTCAGACCCAATAGCTTTGAGGCATTTTATTTCCTCAGTGAGGGTTTGGATGAGCTAAAATGCTTGGTCCAGACTCGATGATGTTGTGGACGTTGAGGGACTACAATGGAAGCTCCCACATGCGACATGGTGGTGGTGGCGAGCTGACTCATCGGTAGTTCCATTGAGGCCACCCCCGCTAAAGGTGCTACTTGCGTTGTCCACCATTTGGTGGGTGAAACTGTCAGAGAAGTAACAGCGGGTTGCACCGCCGGATAGACCGTTTGGATCATCGATAGAGCAGACCATGGCCCTGTGCTAGGATGTACCATTTGCGGGGTTGTATAGGTCTGAGGGCGAACATAGTGAGACATCTACGATGGTTGTAGAATAGATGAAAAAGTGAACGGGGTCCACCATGTAGATGGGCCAAGGCCTACCACAGTGGGTGGAATAGGCGCGTATGTAGGAATTGGCATGGAAGTTATGTGCGGTTGCAAAGTAGGTACGGTGTGAACATGTGGTAGGGTAGCCATGATAGGTGTATTATGCACTGCAAGAATGTGCTAATAGACAGTTTTCAAGGGCACAGTTGCTACGAATGCAATAGGGAAACAAGGGCGATGATATGCTGAGAATGTGGCATGGCTACCCATTGTTGTTGCAGTTGTAGGCTGCTGAAGCGTAGGCATGATGGAAAAGGGAGCGGTGACAGATAGTGGGTTGGCCTAGAAGGGCTGGGCAGGCAAGATAGGAACGGGGTTGGTTTTACCTCTCTTGTCAGATTGGGAATCGAGTTCCTCCTATCCATCTTGAAAAGTGTTATCCTAGTTGGACGTGGTGTCCTGTTGCTCCCTAAGCCTAGCCAACTGGATTAGTTGATCCAACAACCTTTGATATGCTTGTGTTAAAGATAATGAAACATTGGGGGTGGGAATGAATTCCTTCCCATTGTAGTAGGTGAACTCGAAGCTACATTTTTCTTCGAGTTCGTGTAAATCCAAGGGCAGATTAGCCTGCACCTTTGCAAAAAGGAAACTATAATGCTCATGTTACTGGGCTAGTGCCTTAGGTCCCTGGTTTTGGATTCTAAGAGATCGATGTGCTTCCAACGTCAGATTCAGCGGTTGTTCGGCACCAGTAGTGCCTTGAACTGTGATGGGAACTTCAACATTGAAAGGGACTTCTACGTTGAAGGCATTAGCAGCGGTAGTTGAAAAAGCTATTGTTAAGTAGGTAATTATGCAAAAGGAAAGCATAAAATTTGTGCTAAAGAGTGCAAACGAATAGGAAAATCGGAAGAAATAGTGAAGAAGAATCTTTACGTCTTGACGGATTCTGAAGGAACTGTCGAGGTGATCGATCTGCACCACACAAGGTGTAAACAACCACAATAGGGTGTCACGTTTATGTTTGTGTGAGCTAAAGTGCAGAGCATGTGCAAGACTACTATAAAAAAGGGAAGGCAAGTTAACTGGCCGTCGGAGGCTTTATGTCTCATAGGGCTCCCAAGGAACTTTTGAGGTGACTGATCTACACCACACGACACGTAAAAAACCATAGACGGGTGTCAAGTCTACGCTAATGCATATTGGGGTGTAGAAGGCTTACGAGACTACCGTAAGACAAGTAAGCTAACAAGAAGGCTTTTTGTCTTCCAGGATCCCTGAAGGACCATAGAGGTGACCAGTCTATACCACACAATATGGGATGCAGAACGCATGCAAGACAACTGTAAAAGAGCTAGTTAGCCGGCAATCGAAGGCCTTGTGTTCTGTAGGGCTCCCGAGGAACCGTCGAGGTGACCAATCTACACTACACAAAGTGCAAACAACGGCAAGAGGGTGTCACATTTACGCTTATATGTATCAGGGTATAGAAGGCTCACAGAACTATTGTGACACAAGGAAAAGGCACCAAAAGGCCCTCCTTCTCGTGCCAGAAAACTGTAGCGACTGAAAATGTCGGTGGCTGGAAAACACCAAGGGGTCGACTAGTGCAACAGTTTCGACTCTATACCCATAGGAGGGCCATGCTGGGTGTGTGTGGATACGGGGCACCTTGAATGGTTTGGTCAATCAGACAGGGACTTACGTTGGCATCAATATAGCCTTTTGGAACGTGTACTTTTGAGACGGAATGGAAATGCAAAATAATGCTTGAAAGTAAATAAAGAAAAAAATGCGACAATGATGCGAAGTAATTCTTGAAAGTAAATAAAACAAAAAAAAATAGTGCAAATAGGATAGAAAGCAAGAAATAAAGTAAAGTGTAGTTAGAAACATGCACCACTCTGAAGCTATAGACTTGCTCTGTTAAGAAGGATACAGTCGGTTGCATAGCGTGATGAAGTGCAGAGATCCCAAGTGTAACCAAGACATGTAGAAAAAAATAGACTATGTTCTTGAGCGCGGACTTAGGTTTTGATAATGCAGAAATTCTACCAAGGTGGTAGAAAAAGGATGGAACAGAGTGTTAGCCAAAAATGCTAACTGTTTGCAATGTCAAACAGAGAGCTCACAATGCTTGATGTTACAATGCCAGAGAGGAGAGAAGTTTTTAGAATTCAAAATTTCTCACCCCTTGAATGCTGTTCTTTTTGAAAAGAATGCGAACTCCTTTTGAATGCTATTTTCTGGTGTATTTATAGGACTAGAGGGCACACATTGACTTGCTGGTGCCACTCGCACCATGCATGACAGTTGGACCTACAAGACCGTTGTAATATGAACTTGTCATGCAATAACTATGAGCCTACCATACCATAATTACATCATCATTGTCTAGAGATGTGTGCCAATGGTCCAATTAGGTGAAATGTATTGATTTCGCACAACTACCCGCATGCCTTTCTATACTTTGTAGCGTAACATGTTTAGCGTAGCATAGCACTTTGTCGCGCGTTCTGCTACACGTATGTTGCTTGCTATGCTATGTAGCGTAGCGTAGCGTAGCAACTAGCCTTAGTCGCGAAAGTTTTTCTGATTTGCAAACTTTGTCTTCTACTATGTAAGTCTTGCAAACTCCACTGATTTTGCCCTTCAAGCTACGTTCTGTCTCTTCCACAGGTTTGCTACGCCTTGCTGCACCATGTAGCTCAGCATAGCATAGAAAAGGACATGGTTTGCCGCTCCCTGATGGACAGGGACATCGTTGCAGAACCTGAAATTGGGAGAGGGGAGTGGTATTGAAGCCATTGCCATGATACGCTATGTGGTGTAGCGTAGCATAGCACTCCATTTTGTTGTCTTCTTTTGAAGCTTTCTACGCTATGAGGCGTAGTGTAGCATAGCAAACTTCGTGAGTTAGAAAACTTGCCAAACTATTTTTCATGCATCCATAGTGCTACTGCCAATTCCACATAGCATTTCTGAGTAGGCTATTGGCTGGTCAAGCTACTTTGGTGGATAGGTAGGATGAAACAGAACATGTCCATGCTCAAAGTAGAAAATTTGTCGAACTGTCGAGCCTAAACTCAGAACGTTCTCCTCCTGATGAATTACCATAGTGCTACGTGGTTTGTAAGAGCCTGGTGAAGCAAGGATGACCTTGCATTTTTTAGGGTATTTCAAGAGCATATTTGACTTGTGAAAGGATGTTGAAAAGGTCTTTCCTGACCTCTTGTTATTTGCTACCCTTTTCCTCATCCATTTTCCCTAGAAGATAAATCTCCCAAGGGGGGGGGGGGGGGGGGGGGGTGCAGTTTCAAGTTGAAAACTAGGCTTTCTCAAGTGGAAACATGATGATTGCATGCATGAATTATTATCAGTTGTTGATGAAGAAGGAGCCATGGGCATTGAGGATAAGGGTGTAGGTTTGGGGGGACCTAACGGGGTGCGTTCCCTAGCTGTCTTGTCTACTGAATACTCTTCCTATTTTTTTGAATGGGGAGGCTATGGTGTAGTTTTGTTACCTAGCTTTGAGTAGAGGAGCTAGTGTGTTTTGGCACCTTAATGAAAAATGGTGCTTGTTGCATTGGTGAGAGTGACGGTGCCACCCTGAGCACAAAGGGAGAAAGCATGGATATCTGACAAGAAGCTTTAAGGACAAAGGGTTGATGTGACATTGTTTTTATTGTTGTTTGGGTTGCTACCTTACGAGGAGGCACACGCACCACGAATGGTTGCTGTAGTGGTTTTGGATTTTTATCAATGCCAATGATGTTGATGATATACCTCGCATTATTAGCATTCATGGGGTCTTTGTAAACATGCATTGACTGGTTTTTAGGGTCAATGAGACTACTTTCATCCAAGATCAATATTCCCTGATCAATCATGCGTTGGATGTCATCTTTTAGTGCTAGACAGTAGTTTGTATCGTGACCACAAAGTTGATGGTAGTCACAGAAATGTTCTAGCCTAAAATTCTTACGAACTGGCGGCTTATTGGGTGTGGCCAATGAGGGGTTCCTAAGAAGTTCGTAATACCATTGATGACATTTGATTACCTTCTCCAACATCTGTTTATGTTGTATACAGCTAGTCCCCAACAGTTACCTTAGAAGTTCTAAAGGCTTAATGGGAAAGGGGGTATACTTAGAGTGATCCTTGCACTCAAAGTTGGGCCTAGGCTAAGTTGATGCCACAGGTGTTGATGTTGAGGGCTGACTGGTGTTTCTTGAGCCAGGTGTGGCGTTAGCAGGTTCTGTGGTTGCCTTTTTGTTGTTGTCGTTGTTGGGCTTGGTGTCATTGGCCACAATGGCCATCATGGCTGTTGCAGCCTTACCCTTCTCTTTTTCCTTCTTGATGTGTGCATTTTTGTATCTGACATAGGCCAGATCCTTACTAGCTTCGACCACATCTTGAATGCTCTTAGCCTGAGCAAAGGCTTAGCTAAGGGAGCATGGAGCCAGGTAATAGAGCTTACAGTTAATAAAGTCATTTATCACTTCTTTGAAGATGGTCAATAGATGGGCCTCAGCGATAGGCTCACTTATCTTGTTTAGGGTCATGCTACACCATTGTATGAATCTTTGCACAAATTCCAACAGGTCCTGCTTGACACTCATGAGTTGGTCCAATGTGACCTCCAGTTTCAGGTTGTATTTGAAGCAAGTTATGAACTGACTTAGCAACTCTTCTAGAGTAGAAATGGAGGCACGTGGGAGTGCGTGGTACCAGTCCAGAGCTTTTCCTATCAAGGACATGGCAAAGACATGGACAATGGTGTGTGGACATGGTTGTATTAGTAGATATTCGAACCTAAAGATCACCAAATGCGAATTGGGGTTGCCCTCTCCATTGTATTTTGTAAATTTGGGGAGTGGAACCCTAGGGGAAAATGTGAGCATAGGCATGGCTAAGCTAATAGGGTCATCATGGTAAAAGTCCATGACCTGTACAGTATCAGAACTAGCAGCTTTAAGCCACTTGATTTCTTTAGTTAGGGTCTAGATGAGTTGGAAGGCTTGATCCAGACTTGGAGATGTTGCAGATGGTTGTGAGTTTGCAGGAGCAACCATCGTTGGTGGCATTGTAAGGGCAACGGCCTGTCCCATGGGGGGCACTGTTGGGGCTACTCCAGCAGGTGGTTCCACCTAGGCAATCCACCACCTAGTGGGTGATGCTATTGGGGCAATGGCCATTGGTGGTGCTGTGGGGTTGGCTACTTACCCACTTGAGTGGTGCTGTGGGGTTTGGTTGTACCACCTGCAGGACTTGGTATGCTTGGTGTTGGATGTATTGCAACATTAGAGAAGGTTGCACAGTAGGGAGAGAAGTAGGTGACGCCCACCACACGTTTGAGACTAGGTTTGCTAATGGTGGTGGGATAGGTGCAGATGAGGGAGCAGGAACGACACTCATGTGCAGTTGTGACAAAGGTGCGGTATGCACATATGGAAATGTAGGCATGACTGATGTTGGGTATGCTGCCTAGATAGATTGGGAAGGGAAGGTAACTTGGAGAGAGGTTGAAGGGCCCACTTGCTGGTACATTAAAATTATAGGATGGCTGCCCATGGCTGACAAAGGTGTGGGCTGTGGCAGGGTTGTGGAAACCATGAAGGGGGTAGATGAGAAGAGTGGGTTCGACCGAAAGATCGTAGTGGAAGGAATAGCTATGGTGTAGGTCTAGCCATCACCTTCAGAGTGGGATTCTAAGTCTTCCTACCCATCCTAGAATGCTTCATCATAATGGGACCCTGTGTCCTATTCTTTAGACCTACTCACTTGCATCAACTGGTTCAACACCCATTGGTACACTTCAGTCAATGGGATGATGACATCAAGAGTAGGGATGAACTCCCTCCCATCGTGGTGAAGGAACTCAAAGTTACGTTTATCCTTGAGTTCTTAACAGTCCAATGGTAGATTCACCTAGACCTTTGCATATAGGAAGTCATATCACTTTGCATCTTGCGCCAAGCACTCGGGTGATATGTGCCACAATCTAAGGGATTGACATGGTGCCAACACTGGGCTGGGCGGTCGCTCGAGACCTATCACATGTTTTATAGTGTAGGGTACCTCTATATCCGAGGTGGAAATGGTAGTGGTTGTGGGAATCATTTTGTGTAGTAAAAATAGAAACTATAAAAGAGAGAGAAGGATTGAAATTGGGTATGCTAGGGGGTATCAGAAGTTTTCTTCCTTCACTGTTGCACCTACTATGCTAAGTAGGAGTGTTATGCGAAGAGGTTTGCTATGCCACACAAGAGGTAGGCAGCATAGGGTAGTGAATAGAGTAAAGGTGGTATAGCAAGCGATCAAAGGATTTTGTCTTGCTGGGTTCCAGAGGAACTGTCGTTGCAACTAGTCTATACCACATGATGTGTAGAAAACCACAAGGCTGTCACGCCTATGCTAGTAGGTGACAGGGTATAGATAGTGTGCAGGACTACCTATGATATGTAGAAAGGTCACTACAAGCCCTCCTTGTAGCACAAAAACTGTAGCGACCAACAATGTCAATGGCTGGAACACCAAGAGGTCACTGGGTGTATAGCCTAACCTCAGATCCTTGTGAGGGCTATGCTGGAGTAAATGGAAGTAGGGTGCCCTGAACAGTTTGGTCGATCATATAGGAACATAATCAATGTATAATAACCTTTCGTAAACATTGGTTTTAAAGATTTTATATGCATGTTAAGCGATGAGTGAAAAATTTAAATTGATTGAGAATAATGCAAAACATCAAAATACCAAAACAAAATGAAGCAGATTTGTGTGAGAAAGTGCACCACCCCAAGATCGGGGGATCTAATCTTTGCTTGACTGAAGGTGTACAACAGATGGGTAGTGTGGACAAGCACAACTTTCAATGAAGTAGTATGGTCACAACCCCTCAAACTATTGTCAATAGCTTACCAACAAGAACCTTCTACTTGCGAGTCTCCTTGCCAAAGCTAATTCCACAAAGTCAAAATGCCAAAATGCTAACCAAGAAGCCAATTGCCAGAGAAGTGATCTGTAAAAGCCAACAATGCTAAAAGCCAATAATTCCAAAAGCCAACCCCACTAAAATGCTCCAAACCAACCCATTGATCATTATTTACTAGGGTATTTATAGAATCAAATGTAGGAGAGAAATGTGGTTNGTGTGAGAAAGTGCACCACCCCAAGATCGGGGGATCTAATCTTTGCTTGACTGAAGGTGTACAACAGATGGGTAGTGTGGACAAGCACAACTTTCAATGAAGTAGTATGGTCACAACCCCTCAAACTATTGTCAATAGCTTACCAACAAGAACCTTCTACTTGCGAGTCTCCTTGCCAAAGCTAATTCCACAAAGTCAAAATGCCAAAATGCTAACCAAGAAGCCAATTGCCAGAGAAGTGATCTGTAAAAGCCAACAATGCTAAAAGCCAATAATTCCAAAAGCCAACCCCACTAAAATGCTCCAAACCAACCCATTGATCATTATTTACTAGGGTATTTATAGAATCAAATGTAGGAGAGAAATGTGGTTTGGAAACCATGTGTCCTGGGTCCCACAGAGTGCAGATGTGTTAGTGCCATGCTATTGTGTAATGCTAGGTGTGGAACCTACTATGTTGTGACCATACCACTAAAACTTCATGTGCCAAAGTCTAGTGAACTACCATATTTTTTTCAAAGAAAAATGCTAATCAATGAACGCAAAGTAGAGCTTGTGCTCCAGAACTATGTCTTCCCTGCTCTTGTGAGTGGGGCTAAGCATAGGAACAATTTTGGGGATAGTTAAGGGGTGAAAAACAGAGCCAACTTGCTAATTTTTCCATTTGAAGATATGTCGGGATGAGAGTAACTTTTTCCAACATGCTCTAGAGATTAAATAAAGATGTCTTGGGGCTCCCACGTGAGTGTTACGCTATTTACACTGCCCAACATATTGGCGTAGCCTAAACACCCACACGCTATGTTGTGCTACACTGCTTAGCATAGCATAGCAGAGCCACATGTCTTGAGAGAAATCTTGCCTAAAAGACAATAATACCTATCTAAGGTCTTGCTAGGCAAGCAACTACAACCCTGTCTCTCATGTTGAATAGTCTTGACACTTGATGAGTTCATCCTTGGGATACCTTGGTGCTTTGTGTCCTAGCTACGCTATGCTATGCTATGTAGTGTAGCATAAAGTAGTAGCCACTGTGACATACATCCTTGTCTGATTTGCAATGCTTTGTTAAGAAACTCTACTTAGGGCCCAAGGGTGAAGTGGGATAGGCAATCTTGAGGCCAAAGTATGGCCAAGTGCAATCCTCTTATTGGAACCACTTGGCTGAGGGCATCCATGTGTTCTATCCTTACTACGCCATGCTACGCTGCATAGCGTAGCACCCTATGTTGCTTGAATTTTGACTTATTTTTGTAAACATTTTTTCATAGAATGTTGGTGATGTCCTAGCATGTTAGCAGAGCAAACCTATTTGATGGTTGAAGTATGGGCAAATGTGCTTGCTCCCTCAGAGCCATCTGAGTAGTAGTATCATCAAAGTGCATCCCTACTACGCTGTGCTATGCTGTGTAGCGTAGCATAGTGTAGCACTCAAATTGTAATGATTTCTAACAAAACTTACCAAATTTTGCCATGTCATGCTACTCATGCATCAAGGATGAAGTGAGGCAGATGATTTCGAGGGCTACGTTGTTGTCAATCCACATCAATGGTACCTGTTTAGTCTCTTCAAGGCTTGCTATGCTATGCAGTGTAGCGTAGCATAGTAGGCCCCTGCAGTTAGAAAACTTGCCAAACTATTTAGCTCATCCTAAACACTTTTGGTAGCTCCTAGCATGGTCCTTTGGTAGACCGTTAGTTGGGT
The DNA here is from genome assembly GCA_015680685.1 of Gnetum montanum. Taxonomy (NCBI): domain Eukaryota; kingdom Viridiplantae; phylum Streptophyta; class Gnetopsida; order Gnetales; family Gnetaceae; genus Gnetum; species Gnetum montanum. The sequence continues at coordinate 325,901 of MNCI01001543.1, forward strand.
CAAATGTCAAGCTGGGCAAGCTAGGAGGTGTAGCAAGCCTATCAGCCTCGGAAATAGAAAATTTTCTAGACTATTCAGTCTACTCCTAGTGCCTTTCTCATGTAAACTGGCCTTGTGGCTGGGTGCCATGTTGACTGTGCTGCAGATGGTATTGTCTGCATGGTCTAGTGTGATACCAGACTTGTAAGAATCCTTGCCCACAGTTCGGGACTGCTGAATCATGAGAGTCCCAAAATTTTCTGGTGTTTCATTTGTTCCAACGATGTGAATGATTTCCTAAGTTCTAATTAGCACACAAATAACAAAGTCCCCAACAACAACACTAATGATGAGCGGCAAGATACCCCTATGCTCAACCATACAAATACAAGCATTTCACACATGATCCAGTCGAATCCCAAGGACTAAGTGCCTTTGCACCTTTGTGGAACAAGGATGGCTTGGTTGATCATTATCTTCCCAAACTTACTTGTATGTCATGATTGTATGGTTAAGTAAGCTTGAGGCATATGATTTTTATATCTTTTATGTTTTTATGTCCTACGCTAATAAGGTGAGAGAGAGATAACTAAGTGACTAATTTAACTTAACTACTCATTAACTAAGTTCTAACTAATCTTAACACCAGCATCCATTCCCACTTGATGTACTCATCCTGAACCAGTGCAACGCTGTTGGGATTACCAAACACTAATCATTACTGGGTTACCAAGCATTACACACATGCTCAAAGTAGTCATACTAAGTGTATTTACATAAGAAGGTGTAGGGTGAGAGAAGACATTAATTAGCTAGGAAATCATTTAATAACATCAATTAACACTAATTAATCTATTGTGGATGCTACAAGGTTTATCATAAATTTTGTCTTTATTTCTGTACACAAAGTGTGCTCAAGTACACAATGCTCGAATAAAAATCCGTTCACTCTATGACTCCTACTATGGGCACGCAAAAATAATTCTAACTCTTGGAGGAAGGAAAGGCAAGAGTTCGTCTAAGGGACTAACTATCTAATGCAAAACCAAGTGTTCTTGCCTCTTATTTATAGGCAAGGAGGTAGGTCCTAATATCGGGTATTCGACATTGCATGGTAGGCTCCAATATCATGGACCCAATATCGCAGATGCGATATCGTGGTTCATCAATTCACATCTATCATGTCTATGACCATATTTGTAATGGTCTTCTCTATCATCTCCACCTTGCCTACAATTATTTTCCTTTCTATCTTGGCTATGTTCACCATCATCAAAGCTTGATGATGAGGATAAAGGTGAAGAACTAGGAGAGTTATGTCAACTTGATCTTCTTCTATGATCCCTTTGATGCTCTCTTAGTTATTTTCTAGAAGACCTTGGCCTTGAGGTCCCTCTTCTTCTGGGTCTTATTCTCTCTTTGCCTTGGTTTGTATAAGACTAAACATAATCGTGGATAGTTTTTGTTATCTATACTAAGTGGTGAATGATTTTGTCATTGAGATCTATCAGATTGATAATTAGCATCCTTCTTTTTTTATTATGCTATTAAGTTAATAGAAGCTTCCTTTTCTTTGAAAGCCTCATAGTGAGACTTCATACATCTATTTTTGTGATGCTAGGCCTATGTGGGCTAGTAATCCCTAGACATTTCATTAATTATTTTGTAGTTTAGAGATACTTGTTCAAGACTTGATTTCATTAATGCTACTAGGAGCATTGATGATACTTCTTGATCTAGGGTTAACACAATATTCTCCACCAAGTTTCTTCATCACAGTTATTCATCTTAGTAAAGGATAAAGGTGAAATCCAAATAGTAGGAATTGAGATTCTTGTAAATAAATTTTATATATTATGGCACCTCATCTTGTTGAATCATCTATAAGTGAGGAATCTACCCTATGAGAAGAAGACATCTTTTAGTTTATAAGTATGCCTTGAAATAAAATATTATTATCTTTAGATGATAAATCATATTTGATTCTAACAACAATCTTTGGATAATCCTAACTACCTAAAAAAATAGCATTGTTCCCAGTAAAAACAACAATGATGAGCAATAGAGTAACCCTATGTTGAACCATATGAATCATAAGTGTTCATATACAATTTAGTGAAATTCTATGAACTAGGTCTAGTTGGATGCCTTAGATAGTCAAGCACTAAGTCACTAATCATTGTCTTCCCAATCACATTTGTGTAAGCTTGAGTTGTATGGTTAAGTGTAACTGAGATGCATGATTAGATTTTATTATTATTAAATACTAAGAATATCAAAATATTATAATATTAATGTAACTAATATAAGTGTAGAAAATGGATCTTATCTATCCTAAGCATGAAGCATATAGTTGTAATTTTTGTACACATTTTGAATATGCACTAACATTATTGGTTTAGTAGGTGTCTCGCTACTAGGAATACCAACTGACCCATTGCTAGGATTATTAAGCATTAGTACATTTATAATCAAAATTGATCATGTTCATGTAAATTCACTAAGTGTGATGGAATAAAATATTTAAATAATTGCATGGAAAGTAAAAAAACAATTAAAGTAAATTGCAAGCAACTAAATTAAAGTGTTAAGACAAGTGCTATAATAAATAGAATAAATCTTAATTTCATTTCCATCATGCAAGTGTATCTAAGTACATAAAGTACTTAAATAAAAATTCATACAATCTATTCAATTCACACTATGGGTAATCAATGGAAAAAATATTCTAACTTTTAGGAGAAAAAGCTACAAGATTTTAGCTACACAATGAATCAAAGATATCAAAAATGCCATGGCTATGTACATTTATATAGATATTTATGAGGTTTTCATTAATGTTGATGCATTGAAAAATTAAGGGGTATATTGATGCTAATGCATCGACACAACTAAAAAAATAGATTTCATTACCCACAAAACATCAATATCATATCCCTCAATTTTACTTAATGATATACACTAAGAGCTATATTAGTACTATATGAAAGACAGTGATGTGCAATTGGATACTTAGCTATCTATTCTATCATGCGATCAAGAATTGTATGATTGGGCATTAGGATTACTTATTGTTCATCATCGATGTCATTGCCAGGTATTGGTACTAGTGAATCTAGATTATTTAGATTATAAAGAAATCATTGTTGAGAAATTAAATGATTTATTATTTGAAAAATAATACTATTTTATTCATATATACATAATAATAATAATTTAAAATATCTTCTTCTCACAAAGTATATTTTCCACCTATTAATGATTCTACTAGGAGACATGACAGAACCATACATAATAGAGATGTTCCTCATCAAGTTAAGTTTATCTATCAAGATCTAGATCCCTATTATTTGAAATTTACCTTTTGTTACACTATAATGAACAATTTTTATGGAAGTTCCTAAAGGATAAGATAGTGTTGCCACTAAAATGTTCAACTCCATTCAACTACTCCATTAAAGTTGAATTGGAAGAAGCAAAGTCTAAATACAAAGTTGCTGATGAAATCTCTAGGCCCTATTAGCCTATTGATGCATAACATAGGAAAAATTGCATCATGGAGGCATACCATGAACTAGCCAAAGAAAAGAGTGTTAAAATTCCATTAACATGATAGTTAAAAAGGTAGAATATTGACTATCGTTATGGCTAATCTAACTAGCAAAATCCTCCTTTCTTCAAAATAGATGAGATGGTTAATCAATGGCTATGCTTAGCCTTATTCAACAATTAAGGAAGAGAGAGAATCAAAACCAACACCATGAGGACCTCAAGACATAGGTCTTCTAGTAGGCCATCTAGTAAGCATCCAAGGGATCATGAAAAGAGGATAAGCTAGCATGGCTTTCCATGTTCTTCATCATCAAGATTTGATAAGGATGAGCATGGATGAAATAGAAGGACATATGATGAATGACTTGATGAAGGTAAAAGAAGAAAAAACAATAGAGTTAAAGGTAGATAAGGTAGAAGAGATATAGAGAAAGGGCATAGACATGAAATAATGCATAGCAAGTAATATATAAGGAGACATGTTTATGATAGAGACTAGGATAAATGAGATGATTCTATAAATCCCCTTTTTCTTCTTACTATAAAAATAAAGATTACTTATGTGCAATATGTTGATTAGATGTTTTACAAAATGATTAGATAGATCTCATTCTTTTATCTATGCTAAATAATATGAGATCCTATATTTTTATTTTCTATCCATTTCTATACTTAGTTCATTCCCTATTAAGAGGATCCTTAAATGAGATGATTAGGATAATTCCCATGATTTTATAGATTCATTCTTATCTCTCCAAATCTATTCGTGGGAGATCAAGGCCTATATAATGATAGTAGCATATGTTTATTTGTAGAAGAATTTAAGAAAGTTTCCCAAGAGTGTATTTATTCTAACTTAGTTTTTCATTTCTTCTTAAGCTTAGATCATAGACCCAAGGCCCTTTAGGTTTCTCATTTGATATAAAAGTAGGTTAGTTTAGATCCTTGACAATAGATTAGTTTGGTCCAAAAACATGGATCTATGTCTTTCCAAGTTTCTATCTTTAATGAAGAGAATTATGAGTATTGGGTAATCAATATGCAGACATTTTTTATCTCACAAGATTTATTGAATTTTTTTGAGAATGGATTCAAAGATGTTGATCAATCAACATTTCAAGCTTTGAAAGAAGAAGAAAAGAATGAAGTCAAGGAGCTTCATAAGAAAGATGTAAAGGCATGCAATCTAGGTTAAATGTGATATTATTTTCCAAAATTATCATGCATCAAACTAGGAAAGCTACATCGAATGCATTGAAGATTACATAGAAGGAATCATCAAAATTTTGAGTTGTTAAGCTATAAGTAATAAGCAAGATTTGAAATCATTGCACTTGCTATATTTAGAGAATATTGATCAATAAATCTATTGGCTTCAACAAGTTCAAAGTAGAAATGAATATTTTAGAGAAATGCTTAAGGAAAGACATGTTGGTGAAAAATTATTTAAAGTATATTTAGATGATATGGCCCAATCATTGTGGCTATTGAAGAAGCAACAGATCTTGATAAGATGACCATGGTTGAGTTCATAGAACTCTAAAGGACATATAGGTATAAGATTTTTGATCTTTAGCAGTAAAAAACAAATGCATTTCAAGTGCAATTTTAGAGGACATCCAATAAAAATCAAAATCAATGATCCTCAAGTGGATTCTCATTTATAGGATGTGATGATAGTTGCAAAAAATATGGAGGTCATGATATTGGAAGATCAAATCAATTAATTACAATTAATCATTATGATTTTTATGGCACCAATAGTTACAATGCTTTAGAATGTTGGTCTAGAAAGAACTATGAAAAGAAAGGTAAAGAAAAAATTTTAGAACATTAAGATTAGCAACAAGATCAAAAAATATGATGAACAATTATTTTACATTGAAAATAAGTAAGATTAACTCTTGATTTCTACGAAGGTATCAAATACCAACAACAACAAAAATATTTAATATGTTGATAGTAGCTGAAATAATCACATGATTGGAAATAATAAGTTCTTATCAAATCTAGAAAAAATATGATGGAAAGATAACTATAGGGAATGGAAAAAAGCTAACAACTATCGTGATTGGATCACTTGCCTTCATAACAACTCACGGTAACAAATATATTATCTTCCAAATTTTTTATGTTCTAGATGTTCAAAGAATTTATTAAGTGTTGGATAATTATATCGAAATGTTTATCATGTGGAATTTGAAAAAAAAAATGTTTGTAAAATATATAAGACTAATGATGAAAAAGGTATTGTCATTATTCCAGTTAGCAAAACTTAGATGTATAAGTTGAAGATGCAAAATGATGTTCATTACTTCACTGTCATAGAAGATATAGCATGAATATGGTATGAAATGTTGGAACATCTCAACTTTGGATCTTTGAACTGCATGTAAAAAGGAGACATTGTAAGAGTTATGCTAAAGATTTCTTTTCCAAATAATCATGATTGTGGCATATTTCAACTAGGAAAAATCACAAGATCTTCGTTTTCTAGGAAAGAACATAGATCTCAATCAAAATTAGATCTAGTTCATATGAATATATGTGATCCCATGAAAACATTAAGCCTAAGTAAAAGATAATATTTGTTTTTTTATCATGGATGATTTTTCAATATTTTCTTGTGGATAATTTCTCAAGTTAAAGGTTCAAACATTGGGATTTTTAAAAGAGTTTAAGATAGAAGTAAAAAATCAAAGTAAAAAATCAAAGTAAAATATCATTAAAAAATCTCATCATATCATGGTTGAAACACCTCAAAGAAAATTCAATTGTAAATAGGGAAGCCTTATGACCAAGGAAAAAACTTACACCTCTTCTATGTAAATTTTAAATGTAATTCTAATTAGATTTAAGAGTAAAAGAAATGTCTTTATTTCCCCTCAAAAATCTAAGTAAGCCTGTTTCATTGAAGTTTCAAACAATTATCATAATGTAAAGCATAATTCATCACATGAAACATGAAAAATATTATGAATTATGCTAAGCTAGTGTAAATTAGCCTCATGTTGCAACAAAATGCTATATGATCTAGTGTAAATCATATGAAATACATTGTATTCTTCTTGCTAGTGTAAATTAAAAAAAATGCTAGGCATAATGTCAGGAAACTTACCAAAATAGAGTCAACATGGAAATAACAAGCCATAGCCTATATAAGCAAAAAATAGTGTAATATTCAAGGACTTCTAGGACTTTGAATATTTTGAGCATTCATATATCTGAGAGCATGTAACCATTATTTTTCTTAGTGTTGACCACCAAGAGTACTAAGAACCTACTACAATCTTTAGTTTTCATGCAGGTCCAACAAGCCAAATGCCTTTGTAACAATTGCAAAGAACACGTTAATAATCCATGCCCTAGATCTTCCAATAATAATTTTTTGGAAGACTTCTAAGGCCTCTACAGTTTTACATATTGAAAGCCACAAAGACTTATAAATATATATTTTCTAAACTCATATTTTTCATATTAATACAAATTTGCAATGTTTTTGACCATATCTTTTATATTTCTCTATTGTTAATGCTTAGTTTGTTCACAAATTTGGTGTTGAATTTATTGTTTATACATCTATCATCCATTTACATCATTCACTTAAAATTACTAATAAACTTTTAATTCCCTATATGAGTGACAAAACTATCTAAGATGCCTTAGATTCTTTTAGACCTATGGATCTTAAGGTTAAACTATTTTGAATAGGGATCTTTAATCTCTAGCACCTAAATTTTTTTCATTGTTAGGGTTTCTGGTACTAGAAAGAGGGCCTTCCCCTTTTTTCTTCAACACAACCAAAATACAATTACTATTTCCATTTTTTTCACTAATTTCATCTTTGTGACAATTTCCATTATAGCATTTTTAACTATAGTTGTTTGTTTTGGGTGTTTCAAATACTAGCTTATTTACGGTTCCTACATTACTAGTGTGAATTCTAGATGACATTGTCCTTAATCCCAATAAATTCCTCATTCCTTGCAACAAATCCTAGCATTACACAAAATATATTATACTAAATACACTAAATCTAGTTTCCAAAAAATTATCATGAAGTTTGTTCACCTTATCTCAAAGCCTATTTTTAAAGTTTTATAGTAAAGTTTTCACTATTTTTACATTTATGTTGTAGCCCAATTTAAATTTATGTTGTATAGAATTTACATGATAGGTTGTGATTTTACATTTATACTCATATAGCCTATGCCATCATTGTTGAGTCTCTTGGTGCTTGATTTTTTATCCCTTTCTTGTCAATTGTTCTACTATAAAACATCATCGACATGGCATTTATGATCCAAAATACCCAACCATAGTGTAATCTAGATAGTCTTAGGTATCTAGGATGTAACACAACACACTCTAATATTTGTGAGAAATACTATAATTTTATAAATGATAATATTCAAGTTGGTTTGTGTATCCTATGTAAGGAGTTAGAGTCCAAGTGCCAATATGAGATGATTCATGAAAATGGAAATGAATATATTCCTTTCCCTTACGATAATATAGATCTTTCAAAGTTTTATACACATATGCTAGTCCAACTGCTAGATGCTAATAATGAAATCATAGCTAGTGAATAGACAAGCTTGAATCAATATCATAAGAACCAAGATGAATTGGGAAGGTACTATGAAACTTATACTCAGCTAGAGGACATATTACAATGGTTAATTTCCAACTCATCTATGACAAATACATTGCATTCCACCTTTGTGACATCCTCTACAAACCAAGCCTCATAATCTACCTTCTGATTTGTTCATATGTTTACAACCATGTATTTCAGCCCACTAATTATTGAAACATCCTAAACTCATTCAGTGAACCCTACTCCAATGGTCCCCTTCGTATCACAACCTTTTGTAATCTTGGTTTTTCTCTTGTCAGGACTTCAATTCCACATGTATCCCATGATCCTTTCATTTTTAACATTCCCTATATTCCTAAATTCTTTGTACAAAATTCACCTTCAATGTTTAACCCCCTACAATGGAAACAACATGATCTCTTCAGTTAATACCATTGTTCATTGAATAGCCACATATAGTTTAGCCAGCGATGTAGTCCTTTGGAGCACCATTGAGTCTGAATCAAGTCTTCTAGATGATCCAAAACCTTATTGAGAAGCTATGTAAACTTAAGACAAGCACCACACAAATAGTAAAAGTCATGGATTCTTACCAAGATGACCCTATCAATCCTAGTGTGCCATTGATAATGTTACTTGTAGGCATCCCTATCCCGCACTTCATCAAATGCAATGGTGAAGAAGATCCTAATGCACACCTTATCACTTTCCACTTTGAATGTCTCTTATTGCAAGCTTGTCCTTAAATAGTATTGCATATCTTCCCTATGTCCTTGCTAGGAAAATATTAAGACTAGTATCAGCCATTGCAAAGAGGTTTCATATCTTCACTCAATGATCTAATTGCCCAATCCATTAATTAGTTTAAATATAATTTATGGCTAAACACAATATCAAATCAACTCATGAAAGTAAGATAGGTATCCCTCAAAGTACTACAAAAGTACATACAAATATGCAATGCAATATTGAATGAAATTCTTGATCCTATATTTGAAATTCACCTCTTAGTTATTTTCAAGGAAGTAATGAATGACATTATTAAGTCAAAATTATACTACTTATTGTAGTGATCGAAAACATCAATGGCTGGAACATCAAGAGGTTACTGGGCATATAGCCTAACCAGATCTGTGTGAGGGTTATGCTAGAGTAAATGGAAGCAGGCTGCCCGAAATAGTCTAGTCGATCAGATAGGGACTTAGTTGGTGTACAATAACCTTTCATTAACATTTATTTTAAGAAAATATGCATGGAGATTTAAGTGCAAAAAATCCATAACACACAGAATAGTAAAAGCTTGGAAAAAATGTGTAACTAAAGTAATGAACCTAAGCTGATAGACAATGATGCCAAAATATAGCAAAATGCAATGAAGTGCGCATGAGTAAGGGAATGCACCATCCCAAAATTAGGGGATCAAATCTTTTCTTGGCTAGAGAAGATGTACAAATAATGTGCAGTATGGATAGGCATAGCTTACGATGGAACGGTATGATCACAACTCCTTGACTACTGCTAATGGCTTGCTAATAGGAATTGATGAGCCAGTGCTTGTTGGGCTAAGAGAGATTTGGGAGGTGCTACTGTTGAGGCTTGCTATTTGTCAACCTTTCACTTACTTGTCTCTTTTCCAAAGCCAATCGCCAAAAATCCAAATTCCAAGATGCCAATCGCAAGAAAGCCAAAAATGCCAAAATGCCAAATTTTTGAAGCCAACCACTTGAACATTGTTTGTTGGGGTATTTATAGGGCTAGGAGTAGGAGTAAAAATGTGTTTTCGATGCCACATGTCCTGGGTCCCATAGGGTGAAAACGTGAATGTGCAACACTGGTATGTGGTGCTACATTGTAGTGTTACGCTGATGTGCTATGCTACAGTGTAATGCTGAGTGGGACCGAGATTGGAAGTGAAACCTACCGAATTGTGACCATACTATTCAAACTGCATGTGCTAGAATCCAAGGAACTACCTTGTGTGTTACAAATAATGCAAATAATGAATGCAAGGTGGAGCTTATGCTCTAGGACTAGGTCTTCCCTACTCTTGTGAGTAGGGTCAAGCATAGGGACAACTTTGGGAATTAACAAAGGGGTGAAAAATAAAGCAAACTTTCTAATCTTTTCTGTTGAAGAGATGTCAGAGTAGAAATAAACACTGTCAACAAGTTCTAGAGCTAACCAGAGATTTCCTGAGGCTTCCGCGTGAGTGTTATGCTAGTTACGCTACCCAGCATATTGGCTTAGCGTAAACACTCGCACGCTATGCTATGCTACGTTGCTTAGCGTAGCCACTAGTCTTGAGAGAAATCTTGCCTAAAAGCTAAAAATATCTATCTGAGGCCTGCCTAGGCAAGCAACTTCTGCAATTGACAACCTAGCCTCCCCTGTTGAAAGGTCTTGGGACCTATGGAGTTCATGCTTGGGATACTTTTGGGCTTTGTGTCCTTGCTACGCTGTGCTACGCTATGTAGCATAACATAGCGTAGTAGCTAGTGTGATGTGCATCCTTGCTAGATCTACAATGCTTTGTCAGAAAAATTTTCTTAGGGTCTGAGGGTGAAGTGGGATAGGCAATCTTGGAGGTTGATGTGTGGCCAATGTAGTTCCTTTGCTACAACCACTTGCCGAAGGACCTTCGTGTGTTCTGACCCTGCTATGCTGTGTAGCGTAGCACCCTGTTTAGCTTGAATTTTGACTCAACTTGAAAAAATTTTATCATAGAATGCTAGCCATGTCTTGGCATGGTAGTAGAGCAAGCATGTTTTACAGTTGAAGCATGGGCAATCATGTTTACTATGCCAAAACAGTCTGAGTGGAAGAAATGCCACATGAGCAACCCACTACACTATGCTACGCTATGTAGCGTAGCATAGCGTAGCACTTAGATGAAGATGACTTTTGATGAAATTTACCATATTTTTGCTACGTCGTGTTGCTCATCCATCAAGGATGAAGTGGGGAAGATACCTTGAAGGGCTGAGTCATTGTCAATCTGCATCTTTAGTGCCCCATCAATCTTCTCAAGGCCTGCTATGCTATGCAGTGTAGCGTAGCGTAGCAAGTTCTTATGGTTGGAAAACTTGTCAAACTTTTTAGTCCATCCTAAACACCTTCAACAGCCCCTAGCATGGTCCCTAGGTAGACCATCAATTGGGTCATGTGCCAAGCTGGGAAATCTAGAGGGTGTAGCAAGCCTATCAGCCTGGTAGATAGAAACTTTGTTAGACTGTATGGTCTACCCATAGTGCCTCTTTCATGCAAATTGGCCCTATGACTGGGTGGTACATTGACTGTGTTGTAGAGGATGGCAAGTAGGTTTAGAAGTATCTTTGTAGGCATTAGGACTTCCAAGGTGTTATTTTTTTCTACACAGTCCAACGGGACACCATGCTTGCAGGGATCCTTACCGAAATTTTAAGACTATGCTGGATCATGAGAGTCCTAAAATTTATGGTATTTCAATGGCCCCTCTTTTTGATGTCTAGAGGATCTACCCAAGAGAATTCAACAAAGAATATGAAACACCATGAGGAACAAGACCCCAACATCACTCTTCAGTGTTCGCTCGGATGACGCTTTGCTACGTTTGAGAGTACTAGGAGAGTGATTGTAAGGTAGGGTGCAAGGGATGAATTTTGAGAAAGTAGGTTCAAGGAAGAAAGAATGTAGAATGCAACACTATGATAACTATTTCCATAATGTGATCCCTCGTCAGAATGCTTATGAGGGAATTAGCATGCATGCATGTCCTTCTTTTTGGATTTCAACCTCTAATCAAAGTGCTTAGAAATGGTTGATCCATAGCTAAAATGTTTGTGAAGCAGCTATTATGCCATTTTTAGGCACTTTTTTGAGCTTTTTTCTCTTTTAGTGCTTTTGTGCTTTTTGTTGCACATCCAGGTTCACTTGGAGACAACCTTGTTGTCACCGTAGGATAGGTGTTTCCTCCCCAGGATGAGCTATGTTGCATCCATGTGGGGCTTTGTCCTGCCTACAGATGCTTCTAATGGAACGAGTTGTGTTATGTCCATCATGGTCTTGGTAGTCGGGCATGCGAAAGGGCTTTATATGCATTGGGAAATCTTGTGGAGAGGACATGGGAAATTTCAAGTATAGAGAATAGAGATTAGGTTAGCTGAAGGGAGAGTAGGATATGCACTTTCAAATAGCTAAGCTGATCAAAGTGGGTACTTTGGAGTAATGTAGTGCCTTTCTCTCATGGTGAAACGCATCTCAAGATGAAACCATCTTGGCTTTTATCCTACAAACACAACAAAGAGAAAATCAGAAAAAAGCAACCATTAATTGAAGTGAGGGCAAAGTCCTACTTACTCTGGACACTACCAGAGTGGCAAGTGTTGTATCTAAAATGTGCAATGTCCAAAGAAGGAAGGTTAGCATAGGTTCCAACAGCGACAAGCTAGAAAGGTTAGCACTGAAGAGGATAGGAGCAATGATGATGCAGGTGTTTAGGATTCCCCATCCAAGGCAAACATCGTGTAGTCCAACAGCAAGGTGAGAAGCCTAACAGTTGAATGCCTTTTGGACTTGGACGATGGTGAGGGTTGGAGGATGGAAACCTTGTGGCTGGGCCACAATAGTTCTAGGACTCCAGCAGCAGGTGCTAACGCTAAGAGCTATAGCCAAGATGATTGGCTATGGTAGCAATAGCTCCAGAAGGTAAGCAAGATGTCAAATGACATCTCCAAAAGACAAGATGCTAGGGGTAGTGATGCTACATGTGTTCCAGAGGGTATTTCCTTGGCAACATGAATTGCATTATGGAACAACAACATCCCATCCCCTGTTGTCTAGGAAGTTTGAAATTGTGCACACTCACTTGTTCATAAGGGTCACATGTGTGAGTTAGGAGGCATTGCACTACGAACCCAATTAAAGTCTTGGTAGACTATCAGATGTGCTAGTTTAAGGTCTCAGTAGATTGATGTTCTAGTTTAAGGTCCTAACAAACTGCTGTGCTAGTTTAATGTTGTAGCGGATGGTGGATGGCTAGTTTAAGGTCGTAGCAGACCATGTTGTGGGTGCCAATTTTACATCATAGCCCAAGGATGTGCTATGCCAGTTTAACATCATAGCAGAAATTATATGCTAGCTTATAGTCATAGTAGACTAGCTGTACCAATTTATAGTCATAGCAGACTATCTGTGCCAATTTTACATCATAGAGGACGTGTTTCTTACCTTACTTCTCATCTGATGTAATCCTTTGTGTCAAATGTAGTATGGCTTGAGGTATAAGTGGTTGACAGGATTTGCAAACTCATTGTCATCCATATCAGCCAGTTTGAATCTCCCATTCTCATAGGCTTTTGTGACTATGAAAGGGCCTTCCCAGTTGGTTGAGGATTTGCTTACAGGCTCATGAACAACCTTGAGAACTAGATCCCCCTTTTTGATCAATCATTGATGTAAGTTGTAGTGATGCTTCTGCCGTTGCTTATCTTGGTACCATTCAATGTGACCAAGTGTGCTCCTCCTCCATGAAGTCAAGATCAATGATCCTTAACTCGTTGTTTTGAGCCTCGTCCACGACATTTAAAAGGATCATTCGAAGTAATGAAACCTGTAATTCAAGAGGTAACACCACTTCAGTTCCGTACACAAGATTGTATGGAGTCTTACCTATAGCTTTTCTACATCTCGTGTGGTAAGCCCAAAGCACGTAGACGATTTGCTCATGCCATCACTTCTTGCTACTGCTAGGCATCTTTTTCAATAGGTTGATGATGAATTTGTTGGTTGCTTCTACTTGGCCATTCACCTAGGGATAGTATGGTGATGAGAAGTAGTGTTTAATCCTAGGATTTTTGCAAAAGGTTTTGGTTTCTATGCTACTAAATTGCAGCACATTGTCAATCACAATAGTCATGGGAAGACCAAACTGTATCACTATGTTTTCTAGAATGAAGTGGCAAACCTGTTGGGATGTGGTCTTCTGAGGGGAATAGCCTCTACCCATTTTGTAAAGTATTTGGTTGTGGTAATAATGAAGCTATGTCCTGTAGAAGACTTATGTGTGATGGATCCTATGATATTTAGTCCCCAATGTTGGAAGGGCCATGTGATCTAAGTGGTATGTAATTTAGTGGGTGACACATGTATAAGGTTCTCATGTCATTGACATACATCACATGTTCTAACTTTGACACGACAATCACATTCTATGCAAGGCTAGTAGTAGCCTAAGCGTTTGATTTTTGTTGCCATAGCCCTAGGAGCTGTGTGTCCTCCACACAATCCCTCATGGACTTCGTCAACAATATTTTGTGCCTTTTTCCCACTAATGCAAGCTAGCAATATCCCATCATAAGAGCATTTGCATAGAGTGTTGTTGTCTCCTACGAGGATGTATTGTCGGGCTCATTTTTGTATTGCATCTTTTTGAGCAAATGTCAAGCCATGTGGGGGTTCGCCATGTTGGAGGTATGCTTTGATGTTGTCATACCATTCTTGGGTATGTGTTGTACTTATAGATGCGATGCATGCTACTTGAGTAATAGGATCGGTGCATTCTATTATCGAAGTAGGCAAGGTAGAAAACTTGTGTAATGGCACATTTAAGGCTACCATGTCTAGCACATCAGCTACAGTGTTTTTGTTACGTGGCACATGTTGGATGTCCAAAGTTGTAAATTTCTTTAGTATAATTTTGGCTAAATCATGATAAGGTTGCAAATGTGGAGCCTTGCAAGCATAAACTTCAGTGATTTGGTTGATAACTAGTTGCAAGTTGCCTCGAATTGCTAAGTGTTGGATCTTCAAATCTTGAGCTACTAGAAGGCCTTTGAGTCCTTCATACTTGGCTATGTTGTTTGTGCAAAGGAATGTAAAATGATATGCGAAGGGTTGAATTTCCCTAGAGGGAAATGTAAGCACAGTGGAGGCGCTACCACCTCATGTGGTTGAAGCACCATCAAAATGTAAACTAGCCTCGAAATTTGATGGCATGGGGATTATGTTATTGACATGCTCATTTGGGAACTCGGGTTCTATTATTGCTTGGTCATCAACAGGTGAAGTCGTAAGCTATGTGGCTATTTCTTGATCCTTTATAGATGATTGTGCCACATAATGTAGGTCGAACTCTGTAGTTATGGCTTCCATCGGGCTATTCTACTACTCTCATATAAGTTGGTTGTAATAGCCCGAAGTATGTTACTTTTGCATATAATGTTAACTTTACTATGAAATAGGTAATGTCTTCACTTTTTAAGTGAGAACACTAGGGCAAGACAATTTTTCTCTACCTTGTTGTACTTTACTTCATAAGCTATTAATGCATGACTTAAGTAGTAGATTGGGATTTCAGACCCATCATCTCTCTTTTGACATAGCAGTGTAGCAATAGATGTATCCAAGGTGGCAAGGTAGATGTAGAAAGGCCTATCCCTCTATGTTGGGTAAATCGTGGGGAGGTGTGAAAGCTCTTTCTTTAGGTCATCAAAGGCTTTCTAACATTGATCTATCCACTCAAAGTTGACTCCCTTCTTAAGAAGGTGTTGCATCGGGTGTAGTTTGTTGGTTAGCCTAGTAATGAATCTCCTTATGAACTATACCCTGCCATATAACCTATGCAACTCCTTAAGGTTTGTAGGCGGTGCCAAGTTAATGATAGCTTTAAATTTATTGGGGTCTACACGTATCCCCATTTTCGACACTACAAAGCCAAACATGCATTCGATTTTTACTCTAAAAACATATTTTCTAGGGTTGAGATGCAGGTCATGCCTATGACAATGTTGGAGGACTAAGTTTAGATTGTTGGAATGATTAGTAGCTTCCTTAGACCTAACTTCTATGTCATCAACATAATCATTTATCCTTTCCAAGAGGTAATCGCTAAAGATGTATGTCATTACTCATTGATACGTTGCTCCAGCATTCTTCAGCCCAAAGGGCATCATTGTGTAACAAAAAGTTCCCCAAGGGGTCATAAAAGTAGTTTCCAATTGATGCTATGGATTTATATAGATTTGATTATAGCCTGAGAACCCATCCATGAAGGACAATAAGGCATGACCAGCTGTAGTGTCAATAAGTTGATCGAGACTTGGCAATTTGAAGTCATCCTTAATTGTCATCCTATTCAAATCCTAGAATTCTATACAAATTCGTATACTTCTAGTCTTCTTGGGTACGACTACAATGTTGGAGATCCAATTTGAGTAATCGACTACTCGAATGAAACCAGCTTGATAAAGTTTGGTAATTTCATCACGTATAGCTAAGGCGATGTCTGGTTTGATTTTGCGGCCTTTTGTTTAACTACCTTGACACATGGATCTAGGATAATATTGTGTTGTACAAGCTGTGGGTCCAAGCCTAGCATGTCTTTATATGACCACACAAACACTTTGGAATTGTTATTAAGGACTTGTGAGATGTTTTGTTGCACCTGTGGATCTAGTAGGGAGCTAACTTTTAAGGTTTTTGCCTCACTTTTAGACATAGTTATAGGGATTTCAATAAGAGGGTCCTCAGTTACATCCCTGACCGCTAAATCTAGGTCCTCGACTAGGTGTTTGGGCTAGTCCAGGGGTGTTTGTAAGGATGCTATGTAAGTGTCACAAGAGAATGATTCAAATTCTACCAACTCTAGATTCAAGCATCTTGTAAATCTACCATGGGGACCCATTAGGATCAAAGGCGAATGAAGATCATCATGCATAGCCATTTTTCAATTGAACTTGCCACAATAAGCAAATAGACCAAGTCAAGTGATACCTGCTTGAGACAACAACATGTAATGAACATGTGTAAAGCAACGATGCAACATAAGAAAATTGCTAGTTTAAGGTCTTAGCAGACCGCAACTATGCAAAATTTGTAAATTGAAGTTGCCAATTTAAGGTCATGGTGAACTATCATTGGGTTTAAAAAATGTAAAGTGAATGCTAAAATTGCCAGTTTAAGGTCGTAGTGGGCTACAACTGGGTTTGAAATGTAAAGGAAACGCTAAAATTGCTAGTTTAAGGTCATAGTGGACCCCAACCAGGTAATGTTGTAATTTGGAATTGCTAGTTTAAGGTCTTAGCAGACCGTCAATAGGTTTAAAATGTAAAGGATATGTTAAGATTGCCAGTTTAGGGTTGTAGAGGGCCATCAATGGGTTCAAAATGTAATAGGGATGTTAAAATTGCTAGTTTAAGGTCGTAGTGGACCATCAATGGGTTCAAAATGTAATAGGGATGTTAAAATTGCCAATTTAAGGTCATAGAGGACCGTGATAATGCAAAATCATAAAAATGAAGTAAAAATTTTAATGCCTCTGTATGGTATGTTGTACCTACGTGCTACGTTGTAGTAGACCCATGCTACATTGTAGGGGATGTGAATGTCCCCTGCTACGCTACAGTAGACAAGGGTGCCACATGTCATGCATGTGATGCGAAATGTTCCATGTTACACGTGGGAGATGAAAGTAACAAGTGTTTTGACCCCATAGGCTATAAATACGAGGTTACCCCATGATAATTTGGTTACTTTCACTGTCAAAGGCTACACCCCACACCCAGAGCATATCGCAATTGAGCCGAGAGATAGCATAGCGGTCATAGTGTAGCAGTTGATACACCCGAGTTTGTGAGCAGGCAATGGCACGTAAGAGTGAGCACAGGCATTAGGGGCTTGCCAACCTAGAAAAAGGGGGATGTACCCTACGAAATCTCCCTAAGGCATGTATTGAGGAGTGGTAGGAGGCTCCATCTGCCTGGTAAGTCGCTACGCTACCCTCACTTTTGTTGTGTAATTTATCAAGTTAGATTGCCATTTTCGTTACCATTTTGGTTGTCACTGTGGCTACGCTATGACTATTGGTATTGCTTTTGTTTCCATTTTGGTCACTACGTTGTGGTTGTCACCACTCTAGCCACAGCGGCTGTGGCAGTCACTACACTATGGCTGCACGTAGCACCACCTTAACCACTATTGTTGGAGGTGGCCATTGTGCTATTGCAAGGGTTTGGAGGGTTTTGGGTAGTGTAGCGCATGCTCAACATAGTGTACTACCCCTAGAGGGGATTTTTTCTGCCAAGTTTTTATGCAGTGTAGCATATGTCTAATGTAGCGTAGCATGTGGAGGGGGAGTTTTCCTTTTCTCTATGTTTTACTTGGCCACATTTCATGCGGTGGGGCAGGGCCAAGATAACAGGAATGTTGTGTGTATTTTTTCAAAGCCAAGTTATTTTGACATTGTGACTTACTATGTTACGTTTTTTGTTGTTGTTACACTACACTACTATATTTCCATGGTTGCCATGCTGCTACGCTGGTAGGCTCGCTACGCTACACTAGTGGACCTGCTATACTGTTGAAACTATTACTCGGCTACCCGTGTTAGTGTTTTACTTGCCATGTTGTCATGCTTGTCATATTGCTATGTTTTGTACTTGTTACACTATCACACTTATTATATTGTTGCTTTTGTCATTTCTACGTTGTGGATGTTCAGCTTGGTTGGCCTTGATCTAACATGGTTCTGGAGAACTTTGATTGGTATACTGGGTGTACACATTGTACATGTTGGGCGTATACGCTAGGCGTACACGCTGTTCGTCTACGCTAGGTGTGCAGGATGCACACGCTGGGCATATACGCTAAGCGTCTACACTGGGCATGCAGGATGCACATGCTAGGCATATACGTTGGGTGTATATGTTGAGCGTCTACGCTGGGCATGCAGGATGCACATGCTGGGTGTATACGTTGGGCATATATGCTGAGCGTCTACACTGGGCATGCAGGATGCACATGCCTAGCATATGAACTCCAAAGTACATGATGTCGAGACCAAAATTCATCTTTCTGGGGCTCATGATGACACTTGATAATTGCTCTATTCCTGTGAGTTGATGCTTTGTACAGGATCTTTCTCTAAAGTGCAGTTTCCATGCCGTCTTTGGGATTGCATGTTGGACGTACACACTGGGCGTATACGCTGGGAATGTATGCTGGGCATCTACACTGGGAGTGTATGCTGGGCATATATGTTGGGAATATACACTAGTCGTATACGTTGCATACTGCCTACTTAGTGAGAACTAAGTATCTTGAGCTCCAAAGTTGCCATGTTTGATACCGGATGTCGCCATGGTCGTCTGTGGATCCCAGGGAGCTGCTTCTTGTTGAGTTCGACTCTGCTTGAAGCTATCTGTGGGGCCCTCGAGCTTTAGTCATGCTGGGGAGTGTCATGAATTAGCTCGATTCTTGTTGGAGAAGTACTAAGCTTAGAATTTTATGGTGTTTCATGGGCTCCTCTTTGTTGACACTTGGAGGAATCGACCCGAGAAGCGTCGACAAAGAAGTATAAAACACCACAAGCAGCTTGATGGAGACATTGTCCTTTGGCACGGGGCTAGATTTCATCATACCATGTTCAATAGTACATAGGATTGGGGAAATGAAATTTGTATTGGATAAGGAAATGGAAATTGTAGGGATTGGTAGTCGCTCAAGGGCTTATGCGTGGTGAAGAGGATGTCCAGGTATGTGTGCAGGTCATGCTTATCTTTGTCAATAGCTATTGTTTAGCCATTTTTTAGTGGATTTGGAATCAAAAAATGATGTGTACATCCTTTGGTGGCACAAGACTCTTGTTTGGTGTTTAAAAGGACTTGTTGACACAACCAAAGCCACGTGATGATGTGTTATGATTTTTGGAGGAACAGGGCCTTTGTTTGGTGTTTCGAGGGAACCTGTTGGCGGAGAGCCAAAGCCATGCAATGAGGTGTTACTTGATCATTTCAAGAAAATTGCCTTCCTGCCAAGGGCTTGTATGGAAAGGGCCGACGTCTCTCTTTTTTTATGCACATGCTCAGATGCCATGTTGTGGGTTGCAACTGCTTAAGAGTGGTGTAGTGTGTGATAGTGTGTTCAGTGTTTCAGGTTGTACTCGATGTATCCAAGATGGAACTAAGTGGAAGATGTTGAGGGATAGGTGGGATATGTAATGGGAGATGTACCAGCAAATGGCTTGATTAGTCTTGTCACGTGCGTTGTGAACAATGTCTCACCTTGCTGCTGTGACGAAGTGCATTCTTGTACGATCACCTCCAAGTGTCATCCTGTAAACAAATCTCCAGGAAGACAAGAAAATCATGAGTGAGTAAGCAAGCTTAGACTTGAAAAGAAACTGATGAAATTAAGGCAACAGATGAAATTTTAGGCACTGTATAATAATAGCAGCAATGTTGTCAAGATTGGATGATGGCGAGCGACGCAGCGGCTCTGATGAAGTTTGAATGCAGCCATAGATTGGGAGACTAGAGATGAAGCTACCAGTTTATAGTCGTAGCGGACTATCATGGGTTAGTTTTATGTCATGACCCATTGGACATTGCTGGTTTAGCATCGTGGTGGATGGCACATTGCTAGTTTCTAGTCTTGGCGGACCGTGAAGAGGCAAACCAGTTTATAGTCTTAGCAGACTCTGGCGAATGGGACTGTGGTAGTTTAATGTCGTACCGGATAGGTGCTAGTTTATTGTCATTGTGGAAATTCTGTGGTATCAGTTTACCATCATGATGCCAGGACGAGCTGTGGTATCAATTTAGCCTCATGATGCCAGGACGAGCTGTGGTATCAGTTTACTGTCATGATGCCAGGACGAACTGTGGTATCAGTTTACCGTCATGATGCCAGGACGAACTGTGGTATCAATTTACCTTCATGATGCCAGGATGAGCTGTGGTATCAGTTTACCGTCATGATGCCAGGACGAGCTATGGTATCAGTTTACCATCTTGATGCCAGGATGAACGCGTACCTGAATCTATGCTTAAACGTGAAATGGTTTCAAGAACAAATGATTGGTCGGATTTGCAAGCTCATTCCCTTCCATGTCAGCTAACTTGAATGCTCCATTGTCGTACGCTTTGGTGACCAAGTAGGATCCTTCCCAATTGGCTGAGAATTTTTCTGGGTGTTCCCGAACGGCTTTGAGTACAAGGTCGCCTTCCTTGATGGGGCGCTTATGAACATCATGTTGATGGTGTTGTCGTTGTCATTTTTGATACCACTCAATCTGATCAAGTGCACGTATACATTCCTCCTCCACTGAGTCCAAGTCAATAATGCGTAGGTCATTGTTTTGCCCTTCGTCGAGGAGTCCAGAGAGTGTGATCCTTAGAGACAGTACCTGTAACTCCAAGGGTAAAATAGTTTTCAAACCATAAACAAGACTATATGGTGTGTTACCTGTGGAGGTCCAATGTGTAGTATGATAAGCCCACAGTGCGTATACTAGCTGTTCGTGCCATCTTTTCTTGCTTCGGGTAAGCATCTTTTTAAGTATTGTAATGATGGTTTTATTTGTGGCTTCAGCTTGTCCATTTCTCTAAGGGTAGTAAGGGGATGAAAATGAATGTTTGATCCCTAGGCTTTCACAGAAAGTTCTGGTTTCGGCATTGCTGAATTGTGGCCTGTTATCAGTGATGAGGGTCATGGGGATGCCAAAATGGGTCACAATGTTTTCAAGAATGAAGTTCCATATGTGTTTGGATGTGTTTTTTCTAAGGAGAATAGCTTCTACCCACTTCGTGAAATACTCTGTCATGGTTATGATGAAGCTATGCCCTGCAGAAGATGAGGGTGTTATTGGTCCGATAAGGTCCAACCCCCACTTTTGAAAGGGCCAGGTGATTTGCGTTGTATGCAACTCATTTGGTGGAACATGTATCATAATGCTATGTTTTTGATAGATACTGCACGTTTTGGCCTTGGAGAGATAGTCATACTCCATGTGTGGCCAATAATAGCTCAAACGTCTTATTTTCGTTGCCATTGCTTTAGGTGCTATGTGCCCTCCGCATAATCCATCATGTACTTGCTCGACAATTGTTTGGGCATCAGTGCTACTAATGCATGTTAATAGTATGCCTTCGTAGGATTGATGATACAATGTGTCCCCTATCAATGCATATTTTTGAGAATGTTTTCGAACTGCATCCTTTTGTGCATTTGTTAGGTGTTGCTGTGTTTCACCGTGTAGAAGGTACTCTTTTATGTCATAATACCATTCTATTGCATGTGTTGTACTAATGGCTGCGATCGGTAATTCATTGAGAGTATCAGTTATGGGTTTAGCACAACTGATTATAGAGCTTGGCAACATACGGAACATGTTAGGCGATATGTTTAGAGCTAGTGTGGCAAGTGCATCTACAATGGTGTTATCGTTTCTGGAGACATGTTGCACATCCATGTTTTTAAATTGCTTCAGTAAGTGTTTGGCTAAGTCACAGTATGGTTGTAAATGTTGCGTTTTGCATGTATAAATGTCTGTGACTTGTTTAAAATCAGTTGTGAGTCTCCCCTGACCACAAGTCGTGTGATGTTGGAAGCTAATGCTGCCATAAGGCCCCTAAGGAGACCTTCGTATTCTGCTATGTTGTTGGTACAATGAAAGTTGAAGCCGTAAGCAAAGGGTCAGATCTCCCTAGAGAGATAGGTGATGATGGCGGAATCACTTCCCCCTCGAGAGGTGGATGCTCCATCAATGTTCAAAATGGCTTCGTACCCATCGGGAACTATGTCTATCGTGCTCACGTTTTCGTCTGGAAACTCTGGCTCTATTGTTGCTTGATCATGTGTTGGTGATGTAGTCAGTTGGTTTGTTATGGTTTGACCCTTGATTGATGATTGCGTTATGTAATGTAGGTCGAATTTAGCTATTATGGCTTTCCACCGCGCTATTCTACTTGACTCATAAATGTTACTGGTGATGGCCCTGAGCACATTAGCTTTACAGATTATGTTGTTTTGGTTATGGAAGAGGTAATGTTGCCATTTCTTTAGGGAAAAGACAAGGGATAAACATGACCTCTCCACCTTGTTGTACTTCTCCTTGTGGGCCACCAATGCATGACTCAAATAATAAACAAGAACTTCAGTCCCATCGTCTCATTTCTGGCAAAGCATAGAAGTGATGGATGAATCAGACGTGGTGAGGTAGATGTAGAAGGGTTTATTGTTCTATGGAGGGTACACTATTGGTAGTTGAGCCAGTGTTGTTTTAATGTGGTCGAAGGCTTCCTGGCATTGTGGAGTCTATTCAAAATGGACATTCTTTCGTAACAAGTGGTTCATGGGTTTTAACTTGTCTCTCAGTTTTTCTATGAAACGCTTGATGAACTGTAATCTACCTTATAGACCTCGAAGTTTAGTAATGTTGCTTGGTGATTTTAGATTGATGGCAGCTTTAACCTTATCTGGGTCCACTCGTATTCCTGTTTCTGATACTACAAAGCCTAGCATATTGCCTGTTTTTACTTTGAAAATACATTTCTTTGGGTTGAGCCTAAATTTGTATTTTAAGAAACGTTTTAGGATCAAATCTAAATATTGGACGTGTTGCTCTGGTGTTTTCGATTTAATTGCGATGTCATCTACATAATCATTGAGCGAATGAAGTCTGTAATCGCTGAAAATAAATGTCATTGCCCTTTGATATGTGGCCCTAGCGTTCTTGAGACCGAATGACATCATCGTGTAATAGAAGGTTCCCCATGGTGTCATAAAGGTAGTCCGGAGCTGATGCTCTGGGTTAATGCATATCTGGTTATATCCTAAGAAGCCATCCATAAAAGATAACAAGGCATGCCCAGCGGTTGAGTCAACAAGTTGATCGATGCTGGGTAGGGGGAAATCATCTTTTATGGTTGCAACGTTGAGGTCCCGGAAGTCAATGCATAGGAGAATGCTTCCGTTCTTCTTCGGGACAATGACCATGTTGGATACCCAATCAGCGTAGTCAACAGCCCGAATGAAACCTGCCTGATAGATTTTGGTGATCTCATTGCGAACTGCCAACGCTACCTCAGGCTTAACCTTTCGTGCCTTTTGTTTCACTGGCCTTAATTTTGGATCGAGTATAATATTGTGCTGGACGATTCGAGGATCTAACCCAAGCATGTCAGTATAAGACCAAGCGAATGCTTTTATGTTGTCTCAAAGTACATGTTCTATGTCTCTGGCTAGTTGAGGTTGCAATAGTGTACTCAATTTTAATATCTTGATTTCACCATCAGGCATAGCGATGGGGGTTTCAGTCAAAGGGTATTTAGTGATGCTATCAGCTTCTATGTCGAGGGATTTTGTCATACCTTTGTAGCTGTCTAACATTTGTTGTGTTAAGGCTATGACCATGTCGTCCGTTGATGGACCTAAGTTGATGGAATTTATGTGGATTTCTTTTGTGATCTTTCCGTATGGTCCATCGATGGTCAATGGTGTGAATAGATGCTGGTAATCCATCAGGCTTTCTCCTACCAATAAACAGAGGGTAGAGTGAGCTAGTAGTGGTTGTTACGTGTCCCTAGGCAACATAAATCATGTGTACGTATACGGTGGTGGTTTATCATCGTACCTGGACGCATGGCAGTTTGAGACCTTACCGGGCCGAATGTGGCAATTTAAGGCCTTATCAGGCCGAATGTGGTAGTTTAAGGCCTTACCGGGCCGAATGTGGCAGTTTAAGGCCTTACCGGGCCGATTCCTGTAATTTGATGATGCCTAGTTGATGTATGATTTGTACTGAAGAGTTTGTGCCAAAATGTTCAGTGTGGGCAAACGAAATTGGTTTACCAGGGAATATGATATGTGGTAGTGTTCATTATCTCATCATTTTGTTTTGCATTTTCCCCCTACTTTGTACTTTGAACAATTTTTAACTAAAATTAATAAAATATTAATAAAATATCAAAGGCGGCGGCGATGGCGGTGGGGTCAACTTGGTGCTATATATATGGTGGCGGGCGTGAGCATGAACCTATCAGTTATCAAGGGCAACGGGAAACTAAGTTGCAGCGTGAGCGTAAACCTAAGTCGCAGCCTGGGCGTGCAAGATGCACATACTGGGTGTATACACTGAGTGTTTATGTTGGGCGTATATGCTTAACGTCTACGCTGGGCGTGCAGGATGCACATGCTAGGCGTATACGTTGAGCATCTACGCTGGGCGTGCAGGATGCACATGCCCAGCGTATGAACTTCAAAGTACATGATGAGACCAAAATTCATCTTTCTGGAGCTCATGATGACACCTGATAATTTCTCTATTCCTGTTAGTTGATGCTTTGAATAGGATCTTGCTTTGAAGTGCAGTTTCCATGCCGTCTTTGGGATTGCATGTTGGGCGTACACACTGGGTGTATATGCTGGGAATGTATGCTGGGCTTATACGCTGGGAGTGTATGCTAGGCGTATACGCTGGGAATATACGTTGGGCATATATGCTGCATACTGCCTACTTAGTGTGAACTGAGTATCTTGAGCTCCGAAGTTGCCATGTTTGATACCGGATGTCGCCGTGGTCATCTATGGGTCCCAAGGAGCTGCTTCTTATTGAGTTCAACTCTTCTTGAAGCTGTCTGTGGGGCCCTCAAGCTTTAGTCATGCTGGGGAGCATCATGACTTAGCTCGATTCTTGTTGGAGAAGTAATAAGCTCATAATTTTGTCGTGTTTCAATTGCAGCATTCACTTAGTTTAATTATTTAATTGTTATTGTTATTCACTGCTTTCCTAGTTAATCTCTCTTACCCTTAAACTCCTGTTAAGTGTGGAATGAGTACGACTTGATTACGAGCATTTAAGTGTGACTACTTGGTAACCCAGTAGCGTACCTAGGATCTGCGCTTGGTAATCCTAGTGGTAGTTGTGCACAAAGTCCAAGATGTGTATGGATAATCAAGGAACGGATGCTCATCGCACTTAGGCTAGTTTAGATTCTCTCATCCTTTCTCTCTTAGCTTAGATAATATTACCTTCCATTGCCATTAGGAGTAGCATTAGATTAGAAACCCATCATACACCTCACTTTGGACTAAACCATATGTGATAAAGCTAATACTAGTCCAGGTGGGAAGATAACAAACTATGACCTAAGGCTAATTCTCTAGATCCCACAACTAGTCCATCTATGGAGTTCGACCGGATCGCGCATGTAACGCTCGTATTCGTATGGTTGAGTGTAGGGGTACCTCGTTACTCATCAAATGTCAATTAGAATGTTGGAGGCCTTGATGTCCTTATAGATGAGGGGTGAGGACACATCTTGATGAAGGTACTCAATGCTACAAGTGGCTTTCATTGAGGCATATGGGGGCACTGGCGGTTCTGGTGGCGTATTGACTTGGTGTTGAGGGCGGCATCCTAGTGACCATGATGTCCTTTAATAGGCCCTGCATGGGGAATATGGCACTAGGCTACAAAATCTACTCCCATGATGGGCACGTGCCTAGGATGATCAATAACCATAACATTATCATGTGGGTGTTGGGGTGTTCATGAACGAGCATTGGGGATTCACCACGTGGCATTACTACCACGTGGGACAAGAGCTGTAGGTGTAGACATAGAGCTTTCCGTACCTAAAGGTGAAGGTGGAGAGGGACATGAATTATTTCCATGATTTGGAGATGTACCTAGATTTTTTGGATGACTTTTTTAGCTCTACATGCTCGTTTTGCTCCATAGCCAAGGAAGATATTCTGAGCTCCTCAATAACCAGAAGTCTAATGTTTTGCTAAAGTCTAGTCCCTCGAGCATGATGCATAGCCTTAGCATGTGTTCTTTGTTCCAATATCCATCCACTAGTGCCACTGTTATGGCCCCCTCTTTGTGCTTGCCTTGGGTACCCCCCATGGCCTCGAGTGACCTACATCAAGGTGCTTAGCTGGAGCTACCATAGGAGAGGTGAGAGGCCATCATGTAGGTGATCGCGAAGGGTGCCATGGGGATGTGAACTATATGATGGGGCATGGTTATACGCCTTCCTAGCCATGTTAGGCAGTGTTGTCCTAGTGTGGATGAGGGGGTACAAGGCTTTTAGGGTTTATTCATGCTAGAGCCACACTGGGTAGCATGGGTATGGCATGATCGAAGGAGGAAGAACATTGGTGCCGTAGCAGCTTCTCGATCTAGGCAACAAAGTAGAAGTGTGCATGGCTATGGATTGGGGTTAGTCTCATCCCCCCTTAGCCCATGTTGGCTGATATGGCCCCAACGTAAGTGAAAGTGGGGAGAGTAGGTTGTGAGGAGAAGCACATGAGATGGTGGGGATGGCAGATAATGGAGAGGAACGACACTGTAGGAGAAGGCAATAGAGTGCATTGCAATGATGAGGAGGAGGACAAGGTGACAGGAGGATGTGGACTGCAAACCATGTTGGCTAACATGGGCCAAAGAGGGTTTACTATTTTTTTCATTTTTTGGCAGCCACGCTGGCTAGCATGGCTCCAGCATAGTTGCCATTTTTGGTAGCTACATTGGGTGAGCACAGGGTAGTGCATAATGGTAGGTGAGTGAGGGGGCAAGATTACCTATGTCGTGGCAATGAAGAGGATATCTAGTGGCAACAAAGGGTTGCATAGGGGGCAAGAGGTAGGTTGTGGATAGTGGGTGGAAAAGTAGTGGCCTAGGAGGCCTGCTTGGCATAGTGGGCCATTATTTGGTTGCATAGCCTGGTGGGCCTCTGAATCTTGCATTCATGGGCATGCAGTTTTTGATTGGCCAATGCAGATCCCTGGCACACGTGGCCATTGGTAGGGACCTTGTTGCCCTGGCAGGGTGCTAGTAAGGTTTGGTAGGTTCTTAGCACCAATGATAGTTGTAGGTAATAGGTGCATGGCAACACAAGTGTGGTGTGAAGCAGTAGGCGGCCAAGGCTTCGAGCTAAGATGGCTTGTAAGGAGGGATCTTGGTGCTACATGGCACTACCAAGGGCATGCGGCATAGAGGTGAGTGATGTGGTGTGCCCCTATGGGTAGGTAGGAGCCCTAAGATGTGGCATTGGATCATGGCACCCACATTGGATCTACGTTGACCAGTGAGGGGGTTAAGGTCATACCCTTAGCCACGCTCGGCAGCGTTGCTCTAGCATTGGTGAGGGGGTATTGGGTGGTTTTTTTTGGCTTCATGGTGTTAAAAGTGGGATGGCTGAGACCACGCTGATCAGCATGGTTAAGGTGGATGTTGTAATTTAACGTTGGGTAGGCATCCCATGGCCATGTGGGGTTTAACCCATGCAAAGCCCCTGCCAGCGCATCTTGTTCTAAAAACTATGGATTTTAACACCTCTTGCTTATTTTAAAGATGTTTTGGAGCTGTCGAAGGCGCCTGCCAATGTTTTGGGCTTAGCTAAACGTGGACATACCTCAAAAATCCAAATCTGGGAGTCTCTCTCTGCGTGAGAGAGAGAGAGAGATGTGCCATTCCCACGAAACGCCCGTGGTCAGCGTTCGTTATCCCGTGCCAGTGGTGGCAAATGCAGTAATCTTTCCAGCTCCACCAACAAACAAGAATGCCAATGCCCACAAGTAATAATAGTTGTAGAATAGAGGTAGTAGTACTAGTACTGATACTAGTGGTAATACCAATCTTAATAACGTTTTGTCCGTGTTGTTTAATGGAGGCACGGAAGGTAGAAACCCAGGATGGTTGGATCGTGTACTAAGACATAGGCACCTGAGTAAAGTTAGCGCGCATGAACTAGCCGTCTCTCATCCATGGTGAGCGAAGGATTGAGCTACCAGCCGATCACCGAAATCACCGGCACAGTCGTCGGCCTCAGCTTCAACTGCGTGCATCTTCACGTGGGCCATATTCATGGTCACCCGACTGGGGAACCAGAATGTGACCATTCTGCAATCCCAGCAACTCTGTAATCTCACGGACGCTGTGACCAGCATCTGCCAGAACGAACTCGAATTGCTGGGCATCAGCCTGCTAGACTTCCTACGCCATGTCGTAGCAGGTGCTGGTGAAAGATGGCGCATGCTGCACCGTCCTGGGACTGTGCAACCCTTAATGGACCTCCATGGCCCTGCGCAAGGCAGTGGTGCCCCAGCCCGGCCTGTGCAGCCCAAAGCCGTGTGGTGGGATGTTCCTCCATATTTTTTTTTATTTTATTAGGATTATTTTATTTATTATTATTATTTTAAATAATTTGGTAAGGCTTAACCATGTTTTCTTGCTGACCAATTAACCACAGAGAACCAAATTTATATCTTGTAGTTAAAATAATGTAAAAACTGATAGAATAATAGTAAACGCCCAAAGAAAAATAAAATCTTGACATTTTAATATATGTGCTTGGGGTACTTTGTAGTTATCATGTGACTTTGATTTTAGCTCTCGGTGGAGAACTTGCTTTCATTAAATCTGATTTCTCTGTTGGGTATAATGTATCTTCTTTGCGTAATTGTAGAGCTTTAAATCAAGACTTATGCTTTCCTACTCGTTTTTTTTCTTTTTCTTTTTTTAATGAATGTAGAATCTTGAGTTTTTTAATTGGCCTTTCTAGTTATTATGGTTACTAATTACATGCATTTTTTATGTCTATAGGCCTCAAGCTATGACGGTGCTCTATGGCTTAACTTTGGCTACTATAGGACTAGTTACACTTTGCTATGCTTTTCTTTGTCATTATTATAGTTGCTTTTTCATTTAACTAGAAAGGCCATAAAGACCATGCATTGTTCATGTTATTGTATGTTGCATAATGTAGCTATGGCCATAGACATATGGATATTTTGGTATTCTTTGATTGTTGTCACACAACATGAGTATGATTATGTATTAGTTTTAATTCTTATGTCTTATATGCATACAGGGTAGATGTAACAAGGCTATAAAAATATGTTGTAATGATTATTGTAAAGTAAAGTACATGAAAATGAGTAAAACTTGCAAACAATGCTATCAAGTAGATTAGCTATGATGTTGGTATAGGGACAAAAGAAGAGTTTGTTATGCTCACTAGTTTTAGGCCCTAGTATGCCATAAGTTTGCCAATTTTAGGCCTTGGCGAGCCATGATGTTGCCAATTTTAGGTGTTAGCAAGTTGTAGTGCTAGTTTTAGCAAGTATGGAATAGTGTTGAAAGGGTGTATAAGGATAACATAAACCATGAAACATGGTATAAGGTTGTGAAGGTGAAAAAGCTTTTGTTAGCAAAAGAAGGGATAACATATCTACAACGCATTTGTTGCTTGACCTTTGATAAACCAAAGGGTTTGCTTTGCATGATTGCACTCTCATCATGTTGCTTGTTTGTAGTGGAAATTAATAGGCATTTTTGTTGATTACTTAATCCCATAGGTTTGGTGATTTTAGCCTCATCATTGTTATTGTTATTGGTTTTACTCTTGGTATTGGCCCTAGCTTGAGTTTTGGAAGTCTCCTCTTGAAACTCCACCTCCAAACCTTGATCAATGTTGACATAGTTAATTTGAGGGTAGTGACACATTGTCCCCATGGATCACAATCTCCCCACCCTTGTATAACAAGTAAATCTCCTGATGTGTAGGAGGTGAAACTGCCTGAAGCTTTGCTAACCATAGTCTTCCTCAGCCACTAAGAAGTTAGCAGATGTAGGAAATTGCTCATTGGCCACAAAATCCAAAGTGATGGAACCTCACACTGCTACTCGTGAGCCATTAAAATGACTTAAATGCTAAGGTATTGGTCACTTGGGTATTCGCGGTTAAGCCTAACTTTCTAACAATGGAATATGATATCCCATTCATGACCATCTCATCATTTGCATGAACATGGTGAACCTTGTATATACCAACATGTATGGTGATAAGGAGAGAAGTGAATAGTACTTCTTTGTTTCAAGAGTCAATCTTCACTTTACTATCATGGAAGTTGAGCATGGGTTGATGCTAGTTTTCCCTAAGTGAAGCTTGCTCAATGATAGAGTGAATCAACTCTCTATTGGCAGGCATGTCTCTACTCATAGAAATAGAGGTTAACAATTGAGCTAGTGCATCTCTATGAGTTGGAGAAGTCATGACTACGTTATACAAGTCCGATGATGTATTCTTTTGTTTAAGGGAATATTTGGCTTTTTTCATTATTGCGAGAAAGATCTTTTCCTTAGCGTGTGATGTTTCAGCCTTAGTGGTTCTAACTTCCTTCATCCTTCCTAGAGTTTTTGGCCTAGGTTGGGTGCATGCACCTTGGGCCCCTTGTTTGTTAATGTAGTTGGCCTTAGCGTGGATCTAGGAGGGTTACTGTTACCTTCAATGTGCTTATTTGTTGTTTTGGCAATAGGTTGTTTTCATCGCTGTTGTGATGATGGTTTCTTGCTAACCTCTGAGTTGTGGACCACTATAGGTGGGATTTGGTCATGGGTTATTGTAGTCTTACTTTTTCAATAGGGAAGGACTTGGATAACGAATGGTTTTCTAGGCTTTGGAGGATTAGTAACTTGTGGTTTTGGTTGTGAAGTTGATGCCACTAAAGGTGGGACACGTATGATAAAAGGCTCCTTAGAGGTTGGAGGAGGTGGTACCCATATGACAAAGGGCTCTCTTGGCTTTTTATTTTGGGATTGTCATGGCACCTTACTAACAAATGATTCCTTAGGAGGATTAGGACATTTTGCTTCCATGAATGAGGTGATAGTATAGGAGTTGTCTCTTGGAGAGTTGGGCTCATTCAATAGCAACTCTCTATGGTCTATCATCTTTTGGAGGTTATCCTTTAATGCTAGGAAAAAATTGGTGTCATGACCAACCATTTGATGATACTGGAAATACCTATCCAATTTGAAGTACTTTGGTAGCTTGGAATCATCTTTGGTAGCTATTGTTGGATCTCTAGCTATGTCACAAAGATGATCATGCCTCTTATGAGCTTGTTCAGATAGTCACTTATGTTGTATATAGCTATATTTAAGCAACTATTCTAGAAGCTTAAAGGGCTTCATAGGCAACCTAGTGTACTTAGACCTATCCTTTCATCTAAAGTTTGGTCTTGGTTGATTTGGGGCATAGGAAGTGGATGGTTGAATTGAGTCAGAAGATGTGTTGTGTGATGGTGATTCCCATCTTTTTTCTTGTTTTGTCTCTTTTTCTACTGTAGTTACAGTTGTGTGTTCTTGTTTGGCTTTTTCCCTATCCCTTCTTGAATGCTGGTTTTTATAGGCCATGTAGACCAAATCATTGCTTGCCTCAGTTGCCTCCTCAATGTTCTTAGTTCATGAGAAGTCCTGGCTTAGTGACTGGGACATTAGGTAGTACAGATTTGACTTGATAAAGTTATTTACTGCTTTCTTATAAATGGCCAAGAGGTGGATTTTAGCAATAGGCTCTAGAATCTTGTTAAGTATTGAGTTCCATCTTTGAATGAACCTTTTGACTGGTTCAAGTACCCCTTGCCTCACCTTTATCAATTGATCCAATGTGGCATCCAACTTTAAGTTGTATTTGAAGTAATTAAAAAATTTGTTAATCAAGTCATCAAGAGAAGAGATGGAACCTCTAGGTAAGGTTCAATACCAATCTAGAGCCTTTCCATTGAGAGACCTAGGGATTATTCTCAGTATTGTGTGCAACCAAGCTTGCAAAAAGAGGCACTTAGACCAGAAGGTAACTAGATGTGCATTGGGATCTCCTTCATCATTGTATTTGATGAAGTTTCAAATAGGCAAGCTTGTGGGTAAGGTTATTTGAGGCACCATAGGGCTTATAGGATCATCTTGGTAGAAATCTAAAACCTTAACCATTTAAGTTGTATTAGCCTTGAGTTTATGCAACTCTTCGGTAAGGTCTTGGAACATTTGGAAGACTTGATCTAAGTCTTGGGGGCATCACTGTGGGATGTGGTGCTTGTGTTAATGGTTGATGAGAAAGTTGTGAGACTTGGGGCTATGTGATGGGTTTTAATATAGATGGAAGAGGTTGGGTGACCACCATTGTAGGTGGGCTCAACAAGAAAAAAGAAGGCTGAGTTAGGACTTGTGGTAAGAAGGGAGCAAAGGAGTATAAGAGGCTTGTGTTGCTTGGGGTTTTAATCAGGGCCCTACTAGTATGACAAAGGAAGATGATGAGGTAGACATCACCAATGCTATATGTACAAAGTGAGGTTGTGTGTCAAAGGATCTTGACAAGAACAAAGAGGTGGATTGGGAAATGGGTTGTGACTTGTGTGTGGCAATGATGGTTGTGTACTCAAATATGGTCGGATGGATAGAAGGAGAGTTGGGTTGAGGGACTTGTCCCATCAATGAGGTAAGAGACATGGAGCTAGGTACAGTTGTTTGGGGAGCCAAAGATTGGAAAAGACTTCCAAAAAAGTTGTCCAACTCTTGTTCAGCCTCAAACTCATCTTCCTCTTACTGATTCTTTGAGATAATTCCCTCAATAAACTCATTAGCCTCTATGAGTTGTATGAGCATTTGTGCATAGAATTTTGTGAGGGGGATTTGGTTATAATGGAATGGAATATATTCCTTTTCATCCTAGCATATGATTTTCAATTAACACTTACCATTAGATTTAGAGCATGGTATCAAGAGACTGACTTGTATTTTGGCATAGAGGAAGCTGTAGAGCTTCTCATTAATGACTATGAAATTTAGGTTTTGTCTCTTTTCCTAAGAAATTTCCTTCATTCTATGATAGTAGGGTATTCAGGTCATAAACACGAATTGTATCTTGGCTGGATACCATATTTTTCAAGTTAAGGGGTAGGATGGTTGATCAATTAAAAGACATTGTGTAGGGTGTTAAAAAAAAAGGCTTGGTGAAGGCTAAATTTGTAGAGTAAATAGAAATTCTAGCAAGTGAAATTCTTAAAATGGTAAAAGGGGTAAAAAAAAATTAAAAAATGTTTATTGGATATAAAGAGTAAGTTGTGAGTCAAGGGGGGTATACCCCTATACTTAAAATGGTAAAATGTTTGGTATCAAACCCCAACTATGTGGGATTGACTAGCCACACAAATGCTAGGAGGAAAAGGGAGAAAGAAAGGGGGTAAGACATAAAATCTTAAACTTTTCTTCACAACATTGGAGGAGGGGGTTTACTTATGCAAATTATAGTTTTGGATGAAAAAACAAAGTGGAAACTTTGATTTTTTCAAAGGTAAGGTTTTTAGAAAATTGGCAACATTGTTCCTACTAAAAAAAATTCACAACAAGAGGTTTGGATGATTTAGAGGTATGACACTCTAGGTAAGAGGGGTGGTTGGGGGTTATGATTGTTGTGACCAAAAACGTTGGTGGCTGGAACACCAAGAGGTCACCGAGTGAAACAGTTTAACCTAGATCCGTGCGAAGGCCGTGCTAGAGAAAATGGATTCAGGGTGCCCTGGATGGTCTTGTCGATCAAACAGGGACTTAATAGGTGTGACTTATCCTTTTGCAGAAGTTTACTTCAAAGATGATGCTTGTAGCATAATATGATGATTATAAAAAGCAATGGGGTGAAAATGATGCAAAATATGATGATAATAAATAGAAATGTAATGCAAACTGGAGTGAGAGAATGCACCGCCTCAAGATCGCGACTTTACTTTGTTGAGATGGACACAATCGATTATGCAACACTGGGAGGCACAGAAATCTCAGAGATGACCAGAATGTTCAAAATGTACCAACTATGCTCTTGAGTGCGAACTTAAAACCCAACTACACCAAAAGACGATCTGGAAAGCCAACTATGAAAAAAGCTAATAAAAAAGCCAACTGATCTTGTTAATGCAGAAATGCAAACTCTTTGGATGAAAAATGCCAACTAGAAAAGCCAACCCTTTGAGCATTGTTTGTTGGGGTATTTATAGGGCTAGGAGCAAGAGAGAAATGGGGCCTAAATGCCACGTGTCCTAGACCCCCAAAGTTGCTGTCATGCCCATACCATGTAGGTGTGCAATGCTGGTTGTGATCTTGGCTATGCTGTGATTATGCCTTCAGGACTGTATGTTCTGATATCAATGTATTAACAATGTAAACAGAAGTGGAGCTTACACTCCAAGACTACATCTTCCCTACTCTTACGAGTAGGGTCAAGCATAGGAACAATGTTTTTTTTGGGAGCTAACCAGGGGGTGTGCAAAATGGAGTGAAACTGTTGATTCCGCCAAGGAGATGCTAAAATTAGAAAGATTGTTGTCAGTAAGTTCTAGAACTACCTGAAGACATCTTGATGCTTGTGTACCAGTGTTGTGTCACTCATGCTATGTAGTGTAAGTGGCTTCTTGCTATGCTGTGCTACGCTACGTAGCGTAGCATAGCATAGCCACTAGTTTTGACTGGAACTTGTGCTGAAGTTG
This sequence comes from Gnetum montanum, assembly GCA_015680685.1. NCBI lineage: Eukaryota > Viridiplantae > Streptophyta > Gnetopsida > Gnetales > Gnetaceae > Gnetum > Gnetum montanum. Next base: position 361,113 of record MNCI01001543.1, read on the forward strand.
AAAACACGTCTGAAGCTTAGTCATGCTAACAACTGCAACTCTTGTCTTTTGCATCGGGAAGCCTTTGGACTTTCTGAACTCATTCTTAAAACATTTGTTATTTTTACATCATCGCTACGCTATGCTATGCTATGTAGCATAGCACAATGTAGCGGCTAGCGTATCCTACTTCCTTGTTTAATCCGCCAATTTCTAACAACAAACTTTGCTCAAGGTCTGTGGATTAAGTGGGGCAAGAAGTTTTGGAGGCAGAAGTCTTGTCAAGGTGACGTTTTCTTATTAGAATCACTTGGCAAAATGGACCTTTTTGCTTTGCTTTTGCTATGCTGTGCTACACTACATAGCGTAGCACCTTGCGTTGACTGAATCCCGCTTTGTCTTTGCAATCACTTTGTTGCTTTGCACTTGGAAACTTAAGAAACTATTTTTCAAAGCTTTCTATGCTGCATAGCATAGCATAATTCTTCACTAGAAAACTTGCCAAACTATTTTGCTCATCCCAAACACTCTCAGCAACTCCTTGCATAGTTTTTGAGTAGACTGTCAGGTGGGTGAATTGTCTAGGTGGGCAAGCCGGAGAGTCCATCAGTCTTGTCAGCTCTGGAGATAGAAAAGTTGATGGACTGAATAGTCTAACCTCAGTGCCTACATTTTCTTGCCAAACCATCATTAAAATACACTTGTGAAAGTTCTTGCCTAAATTCCAAGACCCTGGTGAAGCAAGAGGGCCTCGAAATTTTATGGTGTTTCATTGGCCCCTCTTTGTCAACATCTGGAGGATCCACCCGATAAACGTCGACAAAGAATATGAAACACCATGAAGGACAAAGTCATCAACATCACTCTATGGTGGTTGCTTAGAAGTCACCTTGCTATTCTTGGAAGTAACAGGATAGTTGTGTAGGGAAAAGGAGAAAGGATAGACTTGAGGGGACAAGTTTAGGAAAAGGTAAGATGGAACTTAGCGGGGTTCCTCATTGGAGTGCTTGTGAGGGAGTTGTTCCGCATGGACATCTTTCCTTTTACTGGCTTTCGACCTCTCATTGGAATTTTTGGAGAGGGTCATTGTGAAACAGCTAGTGTGCCATTTTCTTTGGGTACATACTCTTCTTTTTTTCTTTTTTATTTTTTTTTACGCTTTTCTTTTGCTGTTTAGCCATATTCATTTGCAAAAAACCTTGCTGTTGGAGGGTAGGTGTTTCCTCCCAGTGGATGAGTTGCGTTACATCCATGTGGGGTTTTGACCTATCTACAGATGCTTCCCATGCAGCAAGTTGCATTACGTGTGTCATGGACTTTGGTGTTGAGCATATGGGAGGGCTTTACACACATCAAAAAAGCTTGTAAAAGGCGTGTGAAAAGGGAAACTGTGGGTCTAAGAAATGAGATGATGAAGGTTAAAGGGGAGGGGTAGGATGTGCACTCCCAAGTAGCCAAGCTAGTCAGAGTGGTCACCTTAGAATGATGTGGTGCCCTGTTCTCTTAGCGAAACACATCTCTGACCGATGCCATCTTGGCTTGTACCCTACAAGCACAAAAGAAAGCAGACCAGAGAAATGTAGCCATGAAGCACAGTTAGGCAAAGGTCTTACTTGCTTTAGAAATCACTGAAGTGATAAGCACTGTTGCTAAGGCAAGAAATGCCTAAAGCAGGAAGGCCAACAACAGCTCCAGTAGTGGCAGGCTAAAGGGGTTAGCATCGAGGGGGCTAGGAGTTATAGTGATGCAGGTGCTTAGGAGTCCCTACCCAAGGCAAACATCATGTAGCTTAGCTATAAGTTAAAGGACTAATAGATAAATGTCTTTTGGGCTCAAGTGATGGTGGGGGCTAGAGCGTAGCAACTTTGTGGCTAGGCCACAATAGTGCTAGGACTCCAGCAGCAGGCACTTACCATAGGAGCTACGGCCAAGTTGACTGGATGTGGTAGTAGTAGCTCTGGAAGGTTAGCAAGATGTCAGAAGACATCTTCGAAGGATCAACAAGATGCCAGGGGTAGTGGAGTTGCATATATTCTAGAGAGTGTTTTCTTGGCATCATGAACTGCATTCTGGAACTACAATGTCCCACCCCGTGTTGGCACTGTGCACGCTTGCTTGCTTGTAGGCTCATGGATGCACGTTGAGGATGTTGTGTCGTGAACCCAGTTTAAGGTCTTGGTAGACCATTAGATGTACTGGTTTAAGGTCCCAGTAGACCGTTGTGCTAGTTTAAGGTCCCAACAGACTACTGTGCTAGTTTATCATTGTAGCCGATAGTGGATGGGCTAGTTTAAGGTCATAGCATACCTTCTGTGCTAGTTTAACGTCATGGAAAACATGCTTTGCTAGTTTTACATCATGGCAGATAGTCTATGCTAGTTTTACATCATGGTAGACTATCTGTGCTAGTTTATAGTCATAGCATACTATCTGTGCTAGTTTATAGTCATAGCAGACTATTTGCTTACCTTGTTCATGCATCAAATGTAGTATGGCTTAAGATACAAGTGGTTCACAGGATTCGTGAACTCTTTGCCATCCATGTCTACCAGTTTGAAGGCTTCGTTCTCGTAGGCTTTTGTGACCATGAATGGACCTTCCCAATTTGTTAAGAACTTGTTCACATGTTCACGGACATCCTTGAGAATGAGGTCCCTCTTTTTTATTGGCCGTTGATGTGGGTTTGCATGATGCTTCTGCCATTGCCTACCTTGATATCACTTGATGTGGCCAAGTGTTTGTGCATGCTCCTCCTCTATGGAGTCAAGGTCAATGATCCTTGACTTATTGTTCTGGGCTTCATTCATGATGTTTGACAAGATCATTTGAAGTGACAGTACCTATAGCTCAAGAGGTAACAACACTTCAGATCTGTAAACAAGGCTATAAGGAGTTTTACCTATTGCCATTTTGCATGTCGTTCTGTAAGCCCATAGCGCATAGAGGATTTGCTCATGCCATCGTGTCTTGCTATTACTAAGCATCTTCTTGAGCAAGTTGATGATGGCTTTGTTCGTAGCTTCTACTTGTCTGTTTTCCTGCATGTAGTATGGTGAGGAAAAGGATTACTTAATGCCAAGGTTTCTATAGAAGGTTTTGGTTTCTGCACTACTAAACTGTGGCCTGTTGCCTGTCACAATAGTCATGGGAAGCCCAAACCTTGTCACTATGTTATCCAATATAAAGTGGAGAACCTGTTGAGATGTAGTATTCCTAAAGGGGATATCCTCTACCCACTTTGTATAGTACTTAGTGGCAGTGATGATGAAGCTATGCCCTATGGAAGACTTAGGTGTGATAGGTCCTATAATGTCTAGTCCCCATCATTGGAATGACCACGTGATCTATGTAGGGTGCAACTCAGTAGGTGAAACGTGTATAAGATTTGCATATAGTTGGCACATGTCACAAGTCTTAACTTTGGCAAGGAAATCTTGTTCCATGTGAGGCCAGTAATATCCTAGGCATCTAATTTTTGTTTCCATGGCCCTAGGGGCTATGTGTCCTACGCATAGTTCTTCATGGACCTCATTAATGATCTTTTGCACTTGTTCCTCACTCACGCATGCTAGCAATATCCCATCAAAGGAGCGTTTGCATAAGGTGTTATCTACCATAAGAACATATTGCTGAGCACGCTTTCAGATAGCATCCCTTTGGGTAGATGTCAAACTACGTGGGGGTTCACCATGTTGCATATAGGCTTTAATGTTGGCATACCACTCTTGGGTATCAGCAATGCTTACAGAGGCAATGTATACCACTTGAGTGATAGGCTCTGTACACTCGGTTATTAAAGAGGGAAAAGTTGTGAATAGGTGTGGTGGCACATTTAATGGTAGCGTGGCCAAGGCATATGCTATGGTGTTCTCATTGCATGGCATGTGTTGGACATCTGTTATGGAAAAATATTTGAGAAAAATTTTGGCTAGGTCGTAATAGGGTTGCATATGAGTAGCTTTGCAAGCATAGACCTCAGTGATTTGATTGACAACGAGTTGTCAATCGCCTTGAATTGCCAGGTGTTGAATTTTCAGCTCTTGGGCTGCTAAGAGACCCCCAAGGAGTCCTTCGTACTTTGCCACATTGTTCATACAAAGGAACATGAAATGATAAGCAAACGGTGGAATGTCCCTAGAGGGGAATGTAGTGACGACAGCTACACTACCACCTCATGTAGTTAAGGTGCCATCGAAATGCAAAGTAGCCTCGAAATGTAATGGGACAGAGTTGATGATATTAATATGCTCATCAGGGAATTCAGGTTCTATGCTTGCCTGATCATCAATAGGTGAGGTTATGAGTTGCGTAGCTATGGCTTGTCTTTTTGTCAACAATTGGGTTACATAATGTAAATCGAATTCTACGGTTATAGCCTTCCACCAGGGTATCCTGTTGCTTTCGTATAGATTGTTTGTGATAGCCCAGAGTACATTTCTTTTGCATATAATGTTAACCTTGCTACGGAGCAGATAATGCCTCTACTTTTTCAATGCAAATACTAGGGCAAGGAAATTTCTTTCCACCTCATTGTACTTCACCTTGTATGCTATCAATGCATGAATCAGGTAATAAATTGGAATCTCAGAGCCGTCATCTCTTCTCTAACATAATAGTGCTAATAGATGCATCTAAGTTGACAAGGTAGATGTAGAAAGGCTTATCCCTCTGCAGTGGGTAAACAATTGGGAGGTGTAAATGCTCTTTCTTTAGGTCATCGAAGGCTTGCTGGCATTGTGTTGTCCATTCAAAGTTAATCCCTTTCTTTAGTAAGTGTTGCATGGGGTGTAACTTTTCAGTCAACCTTGCTATAAACCTTCTAATGAACTATATCCTACCTTGCAACCCATGTAATTCTTTAATGTTGGTAGGGGGTGTTAGATTAACAATGGCCTTAACTTTATTAGGGTCCACTCGTATTCCAGCCTCTGATACTACAAACCCTAGCATGCGTTCGATTTTTCCCCTGAAGACACACTTCTTTGGATTGAGGAATAAGTCATGCATATGGCAGCGTTTGAGGACTACACCTAGATCATTGGGATGATCAACAGCCTCTTTATATTTGACTACTATGTCATCCACATAGTCATTTAGTGTTTCTAGGAGGTAGTCACTAAAGATGTATGTCATGGCTCTTTGGTAGGTTGCTCTGGCATTTTTGAGTCCAAAGGGAATCATAGTGTAACAAAAGGTACCCCATGGAGGTCATCAAAGTGGTTGTTAACTGATGCTCTAGGGTGATACGAATTTGATTGTAGCTAGAGAAACCATCCATGAAGGATAGTAGAGTGTGACCAGCCGTAGTGTCGATAAGTTGATCAATACTCGACAGTGGGAAGTCATCTTTGATCGTTTCTTTGTTCAGATGCTGGAATTCTATATAGATTCATATTCCTCTCGTTTTCTTAGAAACTACAATGATGTTCGACACCCATTCTGAGTAATCAACTGCCCAGATGAAACTAGCCTGATATAGCTTAGTGATTTCATTGTGTACGGCCAATGTGATCTCTAGTTTAATTTTGTGAGCCTTTTGTTTAACTGCCTTCATATGCAGATCTAAGATAATGTTATGTTGTATAAGCCTTAGATCTAAGCTTGGCATGTCTATATAGGACCACATGAATACCTTGATGTTTTCTTCAAGGATCTTGAATACATCTTTATGCATTTGTGAATCTAGGAGGGAGCCTAGTTTTAATGTATTTATTTTCCCCTTGGATGTATTCACAGACGTTTCAATGAGAGGGTCCTTAGTTACATCCCTGGCCTCTAAATCTAAGGCTTGGATCAAATGTTCAGGCTAGTCAAGGGATGCTTCTAAGCATGCCACAGTGCCATCGATGGATGATTTCCAGTATATTGACTCTGGGTTTAATTGTCTTGTAAGCTTGCTATGTGGGCTTGTCAAAGCTAGAAGTGAAGATAGATCACGATGCATGGTCATTCTTGCTCAACCTGCCACAATAAGATAAAAGTCAAGTCTAGTGAAACCTATTTGCAGCAACAACACATAGTAAACATTTGCAAAGCAACAATGAAATATGAAATGGTTGAAATAATTGTCAACTGTGATACAAAGTTCAGACCGCCCGGGTGTAGAGTTGTAGTTTAAAACTGCTAATTTAAGGTCTTTACGGACTGCTAACCTAATCAAATTTTGAGTCATAACTGTTAGTTTAAGGTCATTGCGGATCATTAACCGGTTAGGTTTGTAAGTCAAAACTATTAGTTTAAGCTCTTTGTGGATAGCTAATGGGTTATTCTTGCAAAGGTAAGTTGTAAGTTTAAGGTGGGATGAAATTTTCGGTTGGGCCCACTTGCTACGATGCAAACAGTGATGTTACGCTATGGTGGGAGTGCTACACTGTACGGAGCATCCCACATTAATCGGGGTGTGAAAATGGCAAGTTCTTTTCACCGTGTTGGCTATAAATAGGGGTTTACCCCTGGTAAAATTTCCATTTTCATTATAAGAACGCAGAGCCCACATCCAAAGCGTAGAGCAGTTATACTGATAAAGAGCAAGGTGATTTAGTGTAGCGATTAACAAAGGATTTGCAACTGAGACGATGGTACCTAAAGGAGAATGTAAACATCAAGGGCTTGCCAAGGTGGACGAGGTGAAAGACACCCTGGGACGTCTATCATAGACATGCGTCATAGTATGAGAGGAGACTCCGTTGGCCTAGTAAGTTTCTATGCTACCTATGTTTTCCAGGTTGTTGTTGTTTCTTTTTTTTCGTAATGAAATCCAAGTCTTCTATCACCATTTTGATTGCAATTTTGGCCATTACACCGTTGTTGTTGTCGATTTGGCCACGATGGGTGTATGGACTCTACGCTAAGGTTGCATGTAGTATTTCCCAGACTACCATTGTTGTAACTACCTTGTTGTAGAGGTTTAGGTGATCCTGGCAACCTAGCCCACGAATAGCATAGCGTACGGCCCTCAGGAGTGTTTGGCCATGCGCAAGATTTGACAAAGTAACACATGTTTAATGCAACATAGCACAAATCATTTTATATAGTAGAAGATTGGTTGAGACAACAGTAGCATATTAAATTTTTTCTTGAAATTCGCATTTAATTTTTTGGTTGCTACGCTAGGCTGGTGTATTGTGAGACCTTTAGACCAATGCATCGGTAATATCGTGTTGCTATGCTATTGATCCTGTGGTTCTGTTGGTGAATCTACCTTAGCTATAAATCTGTTATATTGTTGTACCTGTTTCATTAGTATGTTTGTTATGTGCATCGTGCAATAGTTATTATAAGGCACAACTAGTGTTGCTATGCTATGTGCTTCCTGATGGCCATGCTACACTGCAAGTGTTATTTCGTTACATTGCTTGTAATATTTAACTTTGTTCTGTTTTAAAAAATTTGTGACTGGGGGCTTATGCTATGCTACATGCAAAGAAAGGATTATTCTATGCTATTTGCAAATGGATAATCACGCTACGCTACATGCAAACTCCACTCTAACATAATGCTAACATTTTCCATTCTGTTGTGCAGGGTGATGTTAAAATCCATTTTGATTATCCTGGAAATTGTAGGGGTTTTGTGCTACCTAAGTGAACTAGTGGCCAATGTTACTCTGCCCCATGCATGTGTGGAGTGGTAGGTAGTCTGGCTTTGGGAAGGTGTGTGGGACTTCCTACAATTCCTCCTCTAGCACTTTAGTGTGATTGTTTGGTCACACTTGTTAGTGGAGATAGCAGCTGCAATCACAGAAATGTTGTTGCTTGTGGCTAACCGAGGCATTTTGAAATTTTTTACTGATGGGGCAATTATGGGCGACTAGGTAGAAGGGTCCAATCAGCCCCCAAAAACCTTGAGGTGTCTAAGTTGGATCTAGGAAATGCCTGAGTATAAATGCTCTCACTTGTACAATACGTTGTTTGTTGCCCATCACATGGGCACCTATTTTCAGAACCCACTAGGAACCGTTTATTTTTCTAGTAGGTGAGTTCTGTAAATGTATTCTGTCACTTTATGCAATGCATGTTATGCTAGGTAACAATGTTAATAGTGATTGTGCTTTTTCTTTTTTCTTTTTGTGTTACCAGGTTTTATATCAATAAGAGTGGGCTTCATGGTGATATTGATGCCTTGGCTTTGGCATAGATGGTCCTATGGGAGTTTTCCTCCACTGGGAATGTGTGCATCTATGTGATAGGCTAATGCGAGGGTGAGTACAAAACCTATCCAACTTGGTGCTCCTATTTTTATGGGAAGTGTAAGGAGGCCAGTTGGTTGGATAGGGATTGGGCATCCCTTAGGCCAATCATCGTTGAAGACATGATGGTGGATCTCCCATTTTTTCTTCGTCGTTTAAACCTGGTACGCTAGACCGTGAATTTATGTTTGCATGTTCAAGTGTTGTTTCATTTTTCTTCTACTTTTTTTTGTTTAAATTTTTTTTTTGCAAATTGCTACAATGGCGAAGAAATCCCAAGAGGTCACCGTGATCACCTCTAGGAATAATGAGGCGAACATCTATTTCAAGTATGGGGAGGTGGAAGAGACCCAATGTTGGCTCTGCAACGAGGCCCCGGACTTGCTCATCAACAACCTTAGAGATGCTGGGCTCATGAAGTTGTTCTTGGCCATCAACCCAAGTGTCACTGCTACCGAAATGCTGCCCTAGTTGACTCCTTTTCCAAAAAAGTAGACTGCTTCCACACACGTGTCCATGGTGTGCTAGTGGTGCTTGAGATTAATGAACAACTATTTGGGAATCTCTTTGGTATCCCTTCTAATGGCCTCCCTATGGGAGAAAAGATCAAAAGAAAGGAAAACCATTAGGGGGACATTGAGGAGTGGCTAGGGGTGGTGAAGGACCAAAAGGGGATCCATATTGAAAAGGCCAAGCTAAAAGTGGCCAAAACAGTTTACCCCATCTTTTGTGCCCGTGATTTCCCCAAGCTACTCTCCCAAGGAAAAATCATTAGGATCGAGCAAGCTTGGATATTGAGAGAAGTCATGGAAGAAGGGGCCTATTACAATTGGGCTAAGCATCTTTGAAAAGGTCTACAGGCTAAAATGGTCAAGCTTCATAAGAAGCCTGAATCTCATTTCAACGTGCATCATGCCTTCTTTGTAGCCTGCCTGTGGCGCTTCACAAAATTCTTGGTACTATGTGAGAATGGAGTCTTGGTTCTAAAAAATCATAACCAGATTTCTAGACCGTGGATTTGCCAAGTCTTCCATACCACCCGATCCCAAGATCCCCCAAAAGCTATTGGATAATCATTTTCAATGACAACTAGGGATTAGGTTGCATGCAACTTCTGTGGTCAAGACAACGTAGGAGAGGTGCCCCCTGCTACTATAGGTAGCATGTCAAAGGGGAAACGCCTCATTGTGGATACAGTTGCAACTAAGTTGTAGCACAAAAGGTCTCACTCGGCAGAGGAGCCTCCCCATACAGATGAAGAAGGGGGGCAGAAACTATAGTTCAAGCTTCGCAGAATGCAGTCTCCCATTGGTAAATGCTTCCTCTTTTTATTTTTTGTCTTGTTTGTTTGGTTGATGCTCACTACGCTATGCTATGCTAGGTAATGTAGCACAACGTAGCATTTTTTTCAAGTTAGTATGCTTTCACTTAATGTGATCACGCTTTATTAGTAAAGGAAGAAGAAGAAGAAGAAGGTGAAGAAGAGTGCCCTTGAAACAAGGTTGACTAATAAAGATGCGGGGCCCCCAGTCACAAGGGAAAGGGCCCTGGTCAAAGAAGAAGGAGCTCCTGCCGCAAAGGAAAGGACTTCTGCCGATGAGGAGAACGCTCCTGCTAATGAGGAGGAAGTTCCTACCGATGAGGAGGACACTCCTGTTGATGAGGAGGATGCTCTTGTCGATGAGGAAGAGGTTGGTTCCATAGAAAGAATGGCCCCAGTGAATAAAGAAGAGGCCCTTGTCAACTAGAAATAAACCTCTATCGATGATCCCTTTGTTGAATGTAGTTCAGTGCCAGAAGAGAAGATGAACATAGAGGAAGCTATCATGCTATTGAGTCGGCTAGAAGGAGGGGAGCTATAACTTGATGCTGGTGAGTTTGACCACATATTTGATAGTATGTCGATGGGAAACCCTGTTGCTATCACCCTTGAGGGTTTACTAGGTAGAAGCTTTACACTGTCATTTGCATTGCTCATCAGCTTTATTGTAGTCTTCTCGGTCATAACTAACACATTTTGTTATGTAGAAGACATCGTTGTTGACACTGTAGGTCCTTCTTCGATTGACTTGTGACCATGGGCCAAGACCCTTGATAAGTTTTCCTTCATGGAGGGGGTGGTCGACAACATGATCAACCGTGTAAAGTAGATTGATCCAGAAGTGGGTGAGTGAAGTAGCTACACTAGGCTTTTTAAAGTGCTAAACTTTGCTATGCCACTATGACTAATGCCCTTTTGTGTGTGGTTGATAGCCTCTTGTCTCAAGTGGGACCCTAAGTAAGTAGTTAAGGTCAACATCGTGCCTGCATTCCCACCGTAAGTGACCGAAGTACCTCATCGCATATACGAGAGGCTAGTGAATGTGTGCTGTACTCGGCATGCTCCTTGTGGGAGTGCAGGCATGTAAATGAAGACCTGTAAAAATGAGCCCATAGGCTTGAGAAGGAGAAGGAAAATCTAATCGTTGAGGTGGGAGATCTCCACTCCAGGAATGAGTTCCTTTTGGCTTGGGATACCAATGATGGCATCTGGCACACACCCTTCATTAATTATGCAAAATATTGAATGGCCATGTGGTGCAACAACGAGGCCATACGTGAAATAAGAGAGCAACGTATGCAAATGGACTTGTTGGCCTAGAAGAACCAAGATTGGAAAGACTATAGTGCAGTAGTTTATGAGTGGGGGAAGTCACAGAAAAACCATAAGCATATGTATAAACTGGAATGTGCCACCTATCGTAAACACTATCAGGATGCTTTTGTTAAGTTGTATATGCATGAAGTGTTCCTCGATGTCATTGGTGCTTCTGGGGCTTACGACAAGTTCATGCAACAAGTGATGGTTAGTGAATCCTCTGAACAAGAAGTGAGTTTCCCTGCAGGTGGAACCACCACTGCCTCCTTTTCTCCAGAGCCACTGAGATGGACAACTATTGAAAAGGAGAAATTTGCAGCAAACGGTGACTTGGGAGATAGGCACGGTGAACATTACTGAAGAGGAGGTCTTGCAGCACCTTGGGGCCAGCCTAGATCACATACCCCTTGAGATAGATACGGGGCCCTCTCGGGTTAGTCGCTTCTTTTTGATGCAATGACTTATTTTATTCTAGTTTTTATTGTGACTCTAGCTGACTACTTTAATTTATGTGATACAGAATTCAGATGAAGATAGAAGGCCTTCTGAGAGAGGGAACGATGGTGCAGAGGAAGATTCGTAGCATGATAGCAAGGGATTTTATTTAAATTTTTGAAAAAATATTGTAAACATTATTTGATTGATACTTTAAATGGAAGATGAACTATGACAAGATTCCCTTTATTTTAGCTTGTGTATTATCTATGTTATCTATTTTTATCTCTTTTTTCTTGTGTTCCATCTTAGTTTTAGGACATTTTGGGCCATTTTTAGGTGATAAGGAAAATAATTTTTTTTTTGTTTTTTGAATAGCCAGTTTTAGGCCTTAGCGGGCCGTAGTGGTAGTTTAAGGTCATTCTAGGCCATCGCTAGTTTTAGGCCATTTCGGGCCATTACGGAGACGCGGGGTAAAGAATTTTTCTAGTTTTAGGCCTTAGTGGGCTATGAAATACGTGACCAAAGTACACTACACAAATAGTGTAAATAAAGAGGACATTAAATCCAATGATGAATGTAAAGAAAACAGTGCATGTGAGGAGAAGTATGTGTAAAGGGTAACGTAGCTACGTTAACATGGACATGGTTCAATTTTGGAGTTGCTTTTTGATCCATTATGGGTTTGGTGATGGATAAGGCCAAGGGGCCTTGTTGTGGTATTCCTCTATGCTATCGTCTACCACCTAAAATGGCAATTCATACCACATTGTAACTTCATTGGTACTAGTTTTAGCTTGTTCAAGTGCCTCTGTTTGAACGGGGGCTTGTTCTTCAGAGACTTCGATCTCTGATCCTTTCTCTACCCCCATATTATTTATGGTCTAAGGAGCTACTTTAGCACCATGTATAACCACTTCCCCTCCTGCATAGGGTAAATGGATCTCTTGATGTATCGGTGATGAAACGGCCCTCAGTTGGGCCAACCACGATCTCCCCAGAATCAGGTTGAATCCCAGCATCTCCTCTACCACTATGAACATTGTGTTTGTGGGGAATTGGTCCCCTAATACAAATTTGATCTGCACAGTCCCTTTTACTTGCACTCATACCTCATTAAATGATTTTAGGTAGGATGTCGTCGTAGGCTTGATTTGATCCACTAAGCCCAACTTGTCCACAATGGGAAAAGGGATGACATTGGTTGTGGCATTGTAATCAATGTGTACTCTTTGGATCCTATGTTGGCCAACCCGAAATTGTGATGAACATCATTGCTGTTGTCACCTGAACCTTTTTAGGATCATCTTTAATGGATCCATCACAAAATGTTAACTAAGACAATCTTCATTTTTTAGACGCAAGAGGAAGCATAACTACGTGAATTGCCTTTTCCTCTACCAGTATGCTTTCGTCCACGAGTATGAACGTCAACATATGAACCAAGGCCTCACCATGTGTGGTAGAGGTCATTACCAGGTTGTATAGGCTCAAAGTTATATTCTTCTATTTTAGAGCCTGCTTGACCTGAGTAAGGGCATTTAGCAAGTCTTGTCTGCTCTCCTATTGCTTGCTACTCTTCTCTTCCTTCATTCGTCCTAGGAGATGAATTTCTCGAGGAGGATCGGTTTCAGGTCTGGGGTTGGACCTTTTTGTGGGGGCTGGTGATGATTACTTGGGCATAGCAGTGTTAACTATTGATGATGAGGGGGGCGAAGGTGTGGAAGACAAGGAGGTAGGATTAGGGGGACTTGAGGCAGTATGTTGTTTAGCCGCATTGTCTGTCAGATGCTCTTCCCTCTTCTTTGAATAGGAAGGCTTTGAGGTTGTCTTGGCTTGACTCTGTATGGCAGGGGTAGTTGAATGTTTCAGCCCCCTGATGATAAATGGTGTTTTTGGTGTCAACGCAGGTGGTGGTGTGATTTTAAACATGAAAGGTGCAGGGAAAGATGTCTCAGAGGGAACTTTAAGGACAAATGGTTACTACAGCATCTTTTTGACTGTTGCTAGTGTCAGTGTACTACACTGAGGCATGCAAACCAAAAATGATTGCTGAGGCGATTTGGGATTACTCTCTACGCCAATGGTGTTGATGATGTAGTTGGCATTTTTGGTGTTAAGTGGGTCTTTGTAGACATGCATAGATTTATTCTCAGGGTGCACGGGGTTGCTTTCATCTAGAACCAGCTTCCCGTGATCAATCATTCATTGAATGTCATCCTTTAATGCTAAATAGTAATCTGTGTCATGACCACAAAGTTGATGGTAGTCACAGAATTGCTTCAGCCTGAAATTCTTAGGAACTAGTAGCTCATTAGGCATAGCCAAAGAGGGGTTCCTAAGGATCTCATAGTACTGTTGATGCCTTTTGGTTGTCTCCTCTGACATCCGCTTATGTTGGATGTACCTAGCTCCCAACAATTACTTTAGGAGTTCTGCAGGCTTGACAGGTAGAGGGGTGTATTTAGAGCGATCTTTATGCTCGAAATTGGGCTTAGGAAGTGTTGATGCCTCTGGTGTTGATGTTGAGGGTTGGGCAACATTACTTGAGCTAGCCGTGGGGTTAGTTAACGTAGTGGCCACCTTTTTGTTGTTATTGTTGTTGGGCTTGGCCTCGTTTGCCACAGCGGCCACTGTGGTTGTTGCAGCCTTGCCTTTGTCTTTGTCCTTCTTGATATACATGTTTTTATATGCAACATAGGCTAGATCTTTACTTGCCTTGGCCACGTCTTGAATGCTTTAGGTATGGGAAAAAGCCTAACTAAGAGTTCATGGAGCTAGGTAGTACAGTTAGGACTTAATAAAGTCATTTACTACACCCTTAAAGATGGCCAGTAGATGGGCCTCCATGATAGGATCACGGATCTCATTCAGGGTAGCGCTCCACCTTTGTATAAATTTTTGGACTATTTCTAGTGGATCTTGCTTAATGATCATTAACTGATCCAGCGTAACCTCTGGTTTCAAGTTCTACTTGAAACGAGCTACGAACTAAGTCAGTAGCTACTCTAGGGTTGAGATGGAAGAGCATGGAAGTGTGCAGTACCAGTCTAAAGCTTTGCCCATCAGAGACATAGAAAAGATGTAGATTATGGTGTGTGGCCATTGTTGTAGTAGAAGGGACTCAGATCTAAACGTCACGAGATGTGCATTGGGGTCACCCTCCCTGTTGTATTTTGTAAAGTGGAGGAGTGGCATCCCAAGGGGTAATGTGAGCATGGGGACTACCAGGATAATGGTATCATCATGGTAGAAATCCATGACTTGTACTATGTCAGAACCAATAGCTTTTAGGCACTTAATTTCTTCAGTAAGCATCTGGATAAGTTGGAATGCTTGGTCCAGACCTGGGGATGATGTAGATAGTTGTAGGGTTGCAGGGGTGGCCACCATTGGTGGCATGGTAGGGGCAGCAACCTGGCTCATAGGTGGTGCCATTGGGGTGGACCCCACTAAGGGTGCTACTTGTGCTATCCACCACCCAGTGGGTGGTGCTGTTGGAGCGGTGACTGCTGGTGGTGCCATAGGATAAGTTGTTTGCGTGATCAGTGGGGTAGACCATAGTCCCGCGCTTGGTTGTACCATTTGTAGGACCTAGTACGCTTGATGGTGAGCATAGTGCAACATTTGGGAAGGTCGCAAAGTAGGGGGAGAAGTGATTGGGGTCCACCATGTGGCTGGGGCTAGGCCCACCATTGATGGTAGAATAGGTGTAGGTGTTGGAATTTAAGTGGATACTATATGCAAATGTGATGTAGGTACCATGTGCACGTAAGGCAGGGTAGCTGTGATTAGTGCTTGGTACAATTAAGGGATAGATTGGGGAACAGATTGTGGAGGGATTGTGCCTGGAAATGAGATGGAGGAATAGGAATGTTGATATGCTGAGGGTATGGCATGGCTATTCATGGCTGATGAAACTATGGTTTACATCAGGGGTGGACGTAATCATAAAGGGAGCAGTTGCGAAGAGCGAGTTCGACCAGAAGGTCGTGACGGGAGGGATAGTCGTAGGGTTAGTTTGATCCCCAACCTCAAATTGTTAATCTAGGTCCTCTTGTCCATCTTGAAACATCTTGTCATAGTGGGATGTCGTGTCTCGCTACTCCCTAGACCTATTTGTTCATACCAACTAATCTAAGATCTACTAATATGCTTTTGTCAGGAAAATGAAAGCACCAAGAGTAGGGATAAATTCCCTCCCATTGCAGTAAAGGAACTCGAAGTTACATTTGTCTTCAACTTCTTCAGCATCTAGGGGTAGATCCACCTAGATCTTAGCAAAGAGGAAGTTGTAAATTTCAATATGTTGTACCAAGCTCTCAGGTGATCAGTTTTGGATCCTAAGAGATTGGCGCGGCCCTTGCACTAAGCTAGGCGGTCGCTCAACACTTGTGGTACCCTGAACCAAAAAAGGGACCTCAAGGTTTGAGGTAGAAATAGCAGTGGTTGAGGAAATCATTTTTATGAGGTTGAAAATGGTTTGTGAACAAGAAAAAATAGAGATCAAGAGGCGATCAGGGGATTTTCATCCTGCACGGTTCCAAAGGAACCGTCATTGCGACTAGCCTGTACCACATGATGTGTAAACAATTGCAAGGGTGTCATGTTTATGCTGATGAGTGATGGGGTATAGAGAGTGTGCAGGACTACCCATGAGATGCAAAAAAGGGCAACAAAAGATCCTCCTTCTAGCGGTAAAAATTTTTGCAATTGAAAAAATCAGTGGCTGGAACACCGAGAGGTCACCGGGTGAAATAGTTTAATCCCGGATTTGTGCGAGGGCCGTGCTGGAGAAAATGAATTCAAGGTGCCCTGGATGGTCTTCTCGATCAAACAGGAACTTAGTAGGTGTGACTTAACCTTTCACAGATGTTTACTTCGGAGACGATGCTTATAGCGTAATATGATGATTATAAAATGCAATGGGATGAAAATGATGCAAAATACGATGATAATAAATTGAAATGTAATGAAAACTAGAGTGAGAGAATGCACCACCTCAAGATCGTAGCTTTACTTTATTGAGATGGACACAATCGGTTGTGCAACACTGGGAGGCACAGAAATCTCAGAGATAACCAAAATGCTTAAAACGTGCCAACTATGCTCTCAAGTGCGAACTTAAAAGCCAACTACACCGAAAGGCGATCTAGAAAGCCAACTATGCAAAAAGCTAATCAACAAGCCAACCACTCTTGTTAATGTAGAAATGCCAACTCTTTGGATGAAAAATGTGAACTAGAAAAGCCAACCCTTTGAGTGTTGTTTCTCAGGGTATTTATAGGGCTAGGAGAAAGTGAATAATGGGGCTTGAATGCCATGTGTCCTGGACCCCACAAGATGCTATCGTGCCTGTACCATCTAGGTGTGCAATGCTGGTTGCAAACTTAGCTACACTGTGATTATGCCTCCGAGACTATATGTGCTAATATTAGTGTATTAACAATGTAAATAGAAGTGGATCTTACACTCGAGGACTACGTATTCCCTGCTCTTACGAGCAGGGTCAAGAGTAGGAATAATGTTTTCTTTGGGAGCTAACCAAGGGGTGTGCAAAATGGAGTGAAATTGCTGATTTCGCCAAGGAGATGCTAAAATGAGGAAGAATGTTGTCAAAAAGTTCTAGAACTACCCGAAGACATCTTGATGCTTCCATACCAGTGTTGTGTCACTCATGCTGTGTAGCTTAAGTGGCTGCTTGCTACGCTATGCTACGCTACATAGTGTAGCATAACGTAGCCATTGGTTTTGACTGGAACATGTGCTAAAGCTAAAAACACATTTGAAGCTTAGTCATGCTAACAACTGCAACTCTTGTCTTTTGTGTCGGGAAGCCTTTGGACTTGCTAAACTCATGCTTGAAAAATTTATTGTTTTTGCATCGTCACTATGCTATGCTATGCTATGTAGCATAGTAGAGCATAGTGGCTAGCGTATCCTGCTTCCTTGTTTAATCTGCCAATTTCTAGCAATAAACTTTGCTCAAGGTTTGTGGATTAAGTGGGGCGAGAAGTTAGCTCTGGAGATAGAAAACTTGCCGGACTAAATAGTCTAACCTCAGTGCCTACATTTTCCTGCCAAACCGTCATGATGCTACATTTGTGGAAGTCCTTGCCTAAATTCCAAGACCTTGGTGAAGCAAGAGAGCCTCAAAATTTTATGGTGTTTCAATGATACACATCCATGTNGGGAACACCCACACTAAAGGTGGATAGGGGGGAATAAGGGTGGTAAGACTAAAAATCATACACCCCCCTACACAGCATTAGAGGGTTATCCTTTGGTAGGTTTTAAATTTTTTTTCTAAAAATTAAAGTGAAGATTAGTTTTGTTTCAAAAGCCTTTATTTTGATGTTGGCAAGGTATCAACATTGGCCTTACTATGAAAATTTTCACAACAAACGGGGGTAAGGTTATGGTTGGAATACCAACATTAGCCTTGCTAGGGAATTTGTAGCTACTGCTATGAATTTTTTGAAAAAATCCAAACATCCACACTAGGGAAGAGATATGATACCCATGCTAGCTTTAGAAAATCTAGCAATTGTTGGGAATTTTCTCAAATCCCAAACATCCACACTAGGGGCTTGGTGGTAAGAAAAAAAAGACAAAAAAATGATAGCTTAAATCAGGCAAACAACTTGGGGGAAGGCCCTCCTTCTAGCGCTAGAAAACTGTAACAATTGAAAATCTTGGTTGTTGGGAAATCGAAAAAATTCAGTGAAATAGCTTTGACCTCGGATCCTAAGGGCGTCCAAAAAAAGGATCAATGGTATCTTGGATAGTCCAAAAAATCACCTAGGGACTTGGAAAATGTAAATGAGGGTAGCAAAATAAAAATGTAATGTAGATCTATGAAAATAAATGCACCAAAATGAAACAAATAAATCTATTTTGCACACAAAAAAAATTATAAAATTTATTTTAATAGAAATAAATAATGGTTCAAGAAATGTTTATAAAAAAGGTGCCTTTGGTAGGGTTCAAAATTTGTTGAAATTGCTATAACCAGCTTCATGATCTGAAGGTTTTGCAACTCCTAATGCTTTTGAAGCTTCCTCCTCTTCTCCATAGATCTACAATGTTGGTGATGTAGTGGGTGAGATGTGTGATGGAGTTTTGCTACAAAGAAGAGCCACACTAAGGGTAAAGCCAAAAATGCTTAGCGTTGGTACCTAAAACTCACAAAATCTCAAAGGGAGGTAATAATGGCTATGAAGATTCCATGCTAGGGATTTGAGAAGTTGCATATTTGCAAGTCTGCAAGAGCTCTCAAATGCAAAAAAATGTTGAAAGTTGCAAGTGTGGAACCCTTTCATGCTCTTGGTGCTTGGGTTTTATAGGGTTTGGGCCATAAATTTGGCTGTAAATTCTTGTTGATTGCTACTACAAATTCTACCTTATTACTAACAAATTTTGGCTATATGTAGGTGTGGTGGGTGTTCAAATCCAGGGGGTTACTATGTATGGTAAGTGTCATACTTCCATGGTCATTTTGTTTACTAAAAATAGTAAATGAGAATTTCATCCTTGTTGGCTTCTTCCACCCATGCTAGATTTGGTGCAATGCTAGAATCTTGGACCATGCTAGAAAAACACTAGGAGGAATGTGCAACACTGGGGGAAGGAAGTGACAATACTAGGGGTAAGGGTTATGCCCCCCCACACTAATAATGGTTAATGTCTTACCCCCAACACTGGGAGTAGGTGGGCCACATCCCTCAACTAGTATCCCTAGTATGGAAAATATTACACCAACCTTAAAATCAATTAAAATGCTAATTTTGGCATCCCAAAAGGTATTTTTAACCCCCAAAGCCCAAATATAGGAATAATGTGGCTTTTTTCACATAGGGGATGAGGCTTTGACCACTTATGAGGCATTTTTCAACCCCAAAAGTATAAATTATGTGAAATTACATATCTTGGACTATAATATTCACATTTACAATGAAGTTTAGCCTCAGGTTTCATGGGGTGAGGGCTAAAATGATTAGAACATGCAATTTTGGTAGTGTTTTGGTTGGGAAGCACTTGGATGTAAGGCTAACTGCAAAACACAACTTGTCAGCTTCAACAGGCTTTAAGCTTCATTTGTGTGAATCCCTATGCATTTAGGCACACAATTTGTACACATTCAAACTTTTCCTGTACAAGAATTTTATTGTTTCAATAAAATCTATAGCTTATATTTTGTGCAAGTTATTATGATTCTATTTTGTGCATTAATTCTACTTTTAGATATGCAAAAATTTAAAATTTATTTACATCTATTTACACATTTTAAGTACCTAGATGATCAACGAGATTGTCCAAGATGCCTTGGATCATCTTTCTTGGAGGTCCTTTGGATCCAAGGTTAAACTATTTCATTTGGAACTTATGGTTTTTCTAGCAATTGAATTTTTTTAGTGTGACAATTTCTAGTGCTAGAAGGAGGGCCTTCACTCAAATTCTTCACCCAATCTTGGTCCGCCACTTTCAAAAATAATTTTTGCAAACTAAAACCTTCTATACTTTATCAAGAAAACTTTCTTAGAAAGCCAACATTGCTACTCTTTTTTTTTTTCAATAAATACCTAGTGTATCAATTGTAGGTGATTTGGGTGTTTTCAAAATTTTCACAGTAGTTGTTGGATTTTCCAAATGCAACATGGTTTCTAGAAAAACTTACCACTTTTTCTTGATGAAACCTACCTTTGGGTGTTCTAAAAGTTATCATAGTTTTTCCTTAAAAAACCAAACTCTTTGCTATGAAATTTTGTGGGCAAAGCTAGTGTGGTTCTCCCCAAGACTCTAGCATAGTTTTTGGAAAGTCAACATTTCACATTTATCCTTCCAAGACCAGCACACCTTTTTAAGAGCGGGTTATTCCAAGCATAGTTTTTTTGGGCAAGGTAATCATTTGTTACCTACCCTCTAGCATAGTTTTGCTAGCAAATCCAGTGTAGTTATTGTTTCCAACATTAAAATTGTCATACCTTGTTAAGTGTAATGCATATCACTACCATTGTAACCTATACTACAGCTGCAATTGCAATTCCAATTAGTTTGCAGCCATAACCATTTAAAAATTGGAAAATTTATTAATTAAAAATCAAACCAAATTAAATTAGTGTCAATGCCTTTTAGCAAATCCATAGTTTTGCTTGTTAACTTGATAGACATGGCTTCCAACTAAGACATTGTGAAAGTCTATGACTCAAAAAATCCAATGGTGGTTGAGCCTAGTCAATCACTTAAATATAGGGGTTAAAGTTGGGATTTTATCATAATAGATGAAATTTATCATAATTTCATTTATGCTAGAATCCAAGCTAACTTGCTTGTTCCATGTGTAGAGGTTGAATCCAAATGTGAGTATTAGCTGATCCACCGAAATAGGAAGGAGTACATCCCTTCCTCATATGATAAAATATCCTTAAATAACATCCACACTTCCATACTATATTAATTAATTGATATGGACGAAAAAAGAAAGGAGTTGAGCTCAGAGGGTCATCATGAAGAGCATGATGATTTTGAGGCTGAACCTAAACCTAGCAACTTCCTAGGGAGCCTCTTCCAACAATCAGCTCTTGAACCCACCTTATCCACTTCGGCCTCTCCTACCTCTTTTGTGGGGTAGGTTCCTCAACCCTCTTCTCTTGTCTACCCTACCATGTTTCAACTAGCACTTATCATAATGGCCCACTAGCCATAATTCATGCCCGAATCCACTTCCATTTTCTTCTCCATGTTCTTTTCCACATAGCCTCGATCTGCACAGTCATCACCTATGATCCTCACCATTGCTCATCCATTCTCCATTTCAGTGGACCTCATAGTGGGACCCCAAGTGATCCAAGGATTCCATACACCATTTTTTCCCTTTGTTCCATAAGTATAAGCATAAACCTCCTTCTCATTGTTTAGCCCTCCTATGATAATGATTACTTAGTCTCTTCACTCTATGCTACAACCCATTGTAAGGCCACAAGCCTCTCAACTCACTTGAAAACCATTCATTCCAACCCCACAACCCATGGAAATGACTCAAGGCTTGGATTAGACATTTCAAATGATCCAAGACCTTATAGAAGAGTTACGGATACTTAAAGCCTCAACTACGTAGATAGTCAAGATCGTGAACTTTTATCAGGGTGATCCTATCAGTCCTACTATCCCACAAATAACTCTTTCCCTAGGCATTCCCATACCCTAATTTACCAAGTACAAATATGAGGATGACTCCAATTCTCACCTTACCACCTTCTGCTCCAAGTGCCTATTGCTATAGGCTTGGCCTCATACCATAATGAAAATATTCCCTATGTCTCTTACCAAAAAGGCCTTAGATTGGTATTACAAGTTGTCTTGAGGATCTATGATGAGCCATGATATCGAGGCTGTGATATCACATCTGTGATATCAGGCCTGCAATATTAGATCCTGCCAAGAGATATCAGACATCCGATATTGGGACCTATCTTGTTGCCTATAAATAAGAGGTGGGTGCACTTGGTTTGGTAATTAGTTCTTAGTTCCTTACCCAAACTCTTGTAGTTTCTCCCTCTTAGAGTTAGAATTATTTCTAAGTACCCGTAGTAGGAGTCATAAAGCAAACAAATTTTTATTCGAGCACTATGTACCTGAGCACACCTTATGTTTGAAAATAAAGACAAACTTTGTGATAATCCTTGCATCATTCAGAATAGCTTATCTCTCACCCTTAATGCTATTTATAGTTTTTTAATGCTTTCATTAGTTAATTAATGTTTCTTTTATTAATTTGTTAATTTTCAGAAGTAAGCACACTTAGTACGACCACTTCGAGCATGTGTGGAACACTTGGTAACCCAGTAACGATTAGCGTTTTGTAATCCTAGTAGTGTTGCATTGGTTTAGGATGTTTACAGAAAGTGGGATCGGATGCTAGTGTTAGGACTAGTTAGGACCTAGGTGATTAGTTAATTTAAATTAGTTATTCAATCAATTCACTTCTTCTCTCTTAGCACCAGGACATAAAACATAGAAAGCATAAAAATCATATACCTCAAGTTCACTTAACCATACAATCGTGCCATACGAGTAAGCTTGGGAAAACAACGATTGCCTAACCCATCCTTTCTTTATGAAGGTGCATAAGCACTTAGTCCTTGGAGTTTGACCAGATCACATGTAATGCTCATATTTGTATGGTTGAGCATAGGGGTACCTCACCACTCATCATTGGTGTCGTTGCCAAGGACTTTGTTGTTTGTGCGCTAATTAGAACTTAGGAATCTTCCCATTATTATAACAAACCCTTAGGGTTAGTTATGAAAAAAATATAATAATATAATAATACATTTCACATTGAATAATTAGTCATGTCTCCTTCTTCCTATGAAAGTGCTTCACCACCTAGGTCTGACACAATGAATAGTCAAAGGCATAGTACACATGATGATGATCCACCAGTGCCCCAATAGTTTTGTTTGGTATATGCTCATCCAGATGAGTATGTACTAGACTTTATCTTTATCCTCCACTAGGATGAATAGTTGCAATGGCATGATTTAGAGGGTAACATAGTGTTACCACCGAATCGCTCAATCCCAAGCATGCTTCTTCGTGCTCTCACATGAATTGGTATGCAACACTTACAGTTGAAGTACGTTGTGCATGAACAAGATTCGAGAGATTATCGACCCATGGAGGCACAACATCAAAGGGACATAAAATAGAAGAGACATTACAAATCTATGAAGGAAAAGTAATCTCAGGATGTCCCGTATGTCATAAGTGAAAACAAGGGTGGTGAACCTGCCTCGGGAGGTTTTCCACATAATGATGTTCCTCTCGTTGACTTCACTCAAGGAGTTATGTATCAGTATCTTTGCTCAACTATTCATAACCTAGGTTTTGATACCAATGGACACAAAGGATTTGAAAAAGGAATAAAAACACATGATGATAACAAACATTTCGATCGTAACCACGGCTGAGGCTGTGACTGCCAAAGAGAAAATGATAGGCACCATCATGGTGCTAGTCCTCCTTCCTGTCCATCTTCATCATCTCCTTCCTCCTCTCCTTTAGGATGTAGATGCAGTCACAAAGAGAAAGATCATGAGGAAAATGGTAAGAAAAATAGAGATCATAGACGAAATACTTGAGAAAGGGAATGAGGGCATTCTAGAGAAATACATCATGAAAGAAGGAAGATTAGGAAACAACATAGGCATCATAGATGCCATAGAAAATATGATCACGATGAACCCCTACTCGCTACTCAAAATATGCTAGATATAACTGAGGCCATTAGGATCCCAACAAGGCACCAAAAGGACAGTAAGATCAAAATATTAGAAATGGACAATATCCCATAATTTGAAGGGGGATACAACACTAATCCTCAAAAATCATTTGCAAGCATTCTATGATGCATGTGCCTTGCAAAATATAGAAAAAAATTGGCAAAAACGAAAGTTGTTTTCACAGACACTAATCAAAGAAGTAGAAAGCTAGTGCCGATCCTTAGAACCGGAATCCATTCGTCGATGGAGTATCATGTTAGAGTTATTCAATGATAAATTGTCCAACTTGCGAAAGAAAATCCAAGGATGGAAACAAGGAGGACACAAACCCTTGGATGTTTCCATGGGTCAATATTTTGCATTATTACATTGTTGCGCTAGCCATAGTTACTCACAGAGGGAACAACTACACCATCTTGTAGATGGGCTTAGGCATGAAATGTGAAGAACCCTTGGGACTTATGCCCAATGAAGACTCTTTGAACTTAGGGCCCATCAAGTACAAAGATTGTTGGAGCAAGTTTCCAAAGGAAGGTGAGTTGAGAAAAAGAGAAAGTACAGAGGAATACAATAGAGATCCTTCCCTCTAAAAGAAGGAAGTTAGATTTTGTGAGGATGAAGAAGAGTCACCACTTGAAGAAATGATGAATAGAAAAAATTTTCCCATTCAAAAATTTCCATTAGAAGTATTGGAAAAGGTAGATCAAATGTGGGATTTCCTAGATAATAAATTCCATACTGTTCTCTAAATATTAGAGGAGTCAAGAGAGCAAGGTAGTGACTGAGAAACAAGAAAAAAGAAAGAAGCTGAATATGCATATAACAAAGGTAAGGGCAAAGTTTCCATCATTGAAGAGGTTGTGGATTCAGATACAGACAATGATGGTGGATGTGAGATATGCCAATATGACCATCCTAAGGGATGTTGCCTAGTAATCTCACATGTGCAGGAGTCAAGGATGTATACACTAAACCCATGATTAAATAGATGGCAAACACCCCGAAGGTTACCATATCCTCAAGGTAACCCAAGGCAGTTCTACCAACCCTTGACGTATTATCCAAGTGGAAATCCACCACAACCAAATGAACAATATCAATAGTGGCAACACCCATAATCATGGGGAATGCCACCATGGCATCAACAGTACCCTTACCATCAACCTGATCCATACGGATACTACATGTAGCAGCCAATCTCTCCACATGACTCTACCAGTCATGTCACTCCTCAGCCTCACTATCAAGTCCACAAGTACTATAGAACTCCTTCTCCTAGGATAGATGTTCCACAAACGTACTATCCTTCTCATCCGAATGCACCTCTCCCACCCTTAGCTCCATTACCACCTGTTGCAGCTATGCAGGGTGAGGTCCCTACCTAGCTATAGCAATGCAATGCTACAAGGGCTATTAAACCTCAACCTAATATTGGTTTAGAAAATCACACAAAGAGGAGACCTTTCTTTAGAATCAATAGTCCAACTAAGTCCTTACAACCACAAGTGGCTAATCCTCTAAATGCCTCACCATTATTCAAATCTTCGGAGCTCCCTTCAAACCAAAGACCATACTTAACACACACGGTCATGTTGACTCATGCCATTTCTAACTGGATTAAAGCTAGCCATCTTCCTAGGAAATTATTTGATCCTGGGAGTCCTCTTATATATTTACAAATTGCTAGGAATGAGCCATGCAAAGCTCTTTTGGATTCATGTTCTAGTGTCAACTTAATCTCTCAAGAAATATACAAGGCCTAGAACATGCCTCCACTAAAAGAGAGTAACATTTGTTTAGAGCTGGCTGACTAGTCCATCACTGTCCCATTAGGACGAGTGGAGGACATTTTCATCACTATTTGTGGATGGTCGTATTTAGCTGATTTCCTAGTGATTCAAGTCAACAACTATAAGGGGGACTTTCCAATCATTATGGGAAGAGCATGGCTAAGCACATTTGATGCACACCTAGGAATACATGATCTTTCCCTAGAAATATAAAAGGAAAATACATTTGGAAAGATTGAGAATAAGAAAGTTCCATGCATCGCATACAGTGATGCAGGGTGCGACTACGTTTAGAAGGCTTGGTTTGTACAATGTTTAACATAGCCTGCATGCAACCAGTGTGCACAAATAACTAACATACAAAGATGCATGTATGCAACATCCATAAGACAGGAAAGCATCCAGTGGTTGATAGCTAACCAAGAGAGCAACTCAACTATATGCATGGAACCAACTGAGAGCTTGACTTGCACCTACATTGATAGCATAGACAAATTAGAGCATGTCCATCACCAACTTCCAATTTGTGACATAAAAAATATTAACTGGGGAAAGATGGAAATCCATAATGTGTTATGAGATGCTCATCATTTCATCCAATCTTATGAGCACTACCAAGGTGATGGGGGAATGAATTCTAGAATGGAGGGTCTACAACAATGGATTCAACCCTTAGAATCCTTTGACATATAGGAAATTGATTTTATGGGGCCTATTACACCAATGTTCAATGGAAAGGCATACATTGTTGTTGATGTTGACAATTTTACAAAGTGGGTAGAAGCAGCTATTATTATGGACTATACATCATCTACTGCTACACGATTTTTTCAACAACAAATCATAAATAGGTTTGGTGTGCCTCATGCCCTTATTTTAGACAATGGTACACACTTTACAGGTGCAACTTTCTGGAAGTTAATGCAATGCTTAGGAGTTGAGCATAAGATGACTACACCATATCATCCTCAAGTGAATGGTCAAGCTGAAGTCACCAATAGAGAGATCACAAAAATACTGACATGGACCATTAGAAAATATAGGCAAGACTAGAGCACCAAATTGAACGATGCTCTTTGGTCATACTGCTCCATATGGAAACTTCCTATAGGCTACTCTCCCTATGAGTTAGTGTACAAAAAACTTCCCACACTTCCTATCCAAGCCGAGCTACTTACATTATCTATAGCATGTGACCTCAACCTTGACCTTATTCTAGCACAAAAATAATGGTTAATAAGCCTTAACTTGCTAGATGAGAACCAATTAGCCACCCTGTCATCCAATGAACTACACAAGGCCTTCAACAAGCACTGTCATGACCAAAAAAATAGAAAATTTAAATACCAACTAGGAGAAAAGGTTCTTTATTGGAATCCCACACATGTGCCACAACACACTAAATTTCAAATGCTATGGGAAGGACCTTATATCATTCATGAAACTTTTCCTTTAGGGGCCATGATGATTTATAAACCTGAAAGCCCAGGTAAGAAATTACTAGTCAACATCCAACAAACCAAACCTTTACATGAGCCTAGCATAGCTAGTACTAATACTACCTCTGTTGGTGGACAACCTTGCTCATTATTTTAGATTTCCTCCTTCCAACTCAGTCATGGGGGAGATGGCCACCAATGCTAACCATTCCAAGCTCTCAATTCCTTTACCTTTTTTGTTTTACATATTTTTGTTTCACATATTTTTTCCTATTTACTTATTTTTTGTTTTATACCATCATTAACATTTTTGTCATTTCTTTATTTACCTTACTTCTACTCATCACATAATCAGTGCTCACGATGGTGGGTTGTATTATAATAAGTGTTGATTGCTAATGTTTGGTTTTTACCTTTGACTTTCAATGTTGATGCTAAGATATAGTTTCTTTTGATAAAATAGGCAATGAGTTCATGTCACGCAATTATTCATACAACTTTAAGGTCTCCCTTGTTTTGGAAATGTACTATCCCTTTTCTAAGTAAATTTATTAATGAATTTGTTCCTTAGTACTCTTCGAACCAAGGAAAGATTCAAATGGATGGAAAATGATGTGACCCCAAGGTGATTTGATGCATTTGTTTTGGCTATTCTCTTCGGTACTTGGATGTTTTTCATAGGTTTTCTTCCATCCCACTCTTGACCAAACATCAAGAAGTTGACTAAATCAAATAAGTCTTTGCATGCTGTGGTTCTCACATTCAAAAAAAAAACTGGTGAGAATTCAAAGCACACCCCTTAGACATAATAAAGAAACATGGGCTACAAGCACTAGTTATGGCACTGGAAAGACATGTTACCCTTGCCTAAAGGTTCCCTCTAACTAAGGCCCTTTCTCACTTCTTGCTTCTTCTCTTGTTGGGATGGTGGTGACTTTGTGAATACATTCTTGTTACTTCTGGAGGATGGGTTGGTCAAGTGTGTTGATGTGTGGTCACTGGATGTGGATAGTGGAATATGGATTTGGACAGAATTTTATTAAGTCACCTTAACCACATATTACATAAGGGACTTTACAATACCTTAATTTTGGGACTCTATTCCATTCTGTCCTCTCTTTCCATATTGCTTTCCACATTCCACCTCATTGCCAGTTTTATGATAAGTCGATATCTTGGTTGATGCATTGTGAATCTGTGGTAAAACTCTTATGGGTAAGTTCTTAACCTTTGTTTCCATATGTCATTCCAAGAGCCTATGGACTCTTTGGTTTGTAGGTTTGTTAGGGCATTCAGGGCATGAGCTTGCTTTGGGGAGGACCCACTGGCATATCTTTTTGGTGCAATTGTTAAGCTTGTTCCATTCAATATTTCTTGCAATCAACTATTTCTCATTCACCCCATCAATGACATCCATTTTTTCTTTTGTTTTATTAGCTTCACCATTGTTATTTCTCTTATCCTTCTTGTTCTTTAAAGTTTTCCACCCTATTGTTATCGGAGGTTCGCTCTTAGTCGTGGGGGCCCTATCACAAATTTTTCCATTCCATAACTATCTTACCCCTACACCTTGGGTAGTTATCATTCATAAACCTCTAACCCAATATCTACCATATCCAAAACCTAGCCAATGTGCTTTATATCGAGGCAAGGTATCAGCTGCATTAGGTTTTATCTACCCTTTCTAATCTGTGAGTGTGTTGTGTGTGTAGATGGCGATTACACAAACAATGGACTGGGATAAGAGGGAGCACTTAGGGTGGACTAGAGGTGGAGCATTTATGCAAGGAACAAATTTGGGCATGTGGCTACGGATGAACAAATGTGTGCATAGTTTAGACATTGGCAGAATGCACCTCATTTTCTCTCTCTCTCTCTCTCTCTCTCTCTCTCTTTCTCTCTCTTTTCAAGTTGTTGAATGAGGGTATGGATGTCATCTATGTACAATGTTCACCACAATAGGCATGAACACCAATGCTATAATATATTTGTTAATCTGTTCCCTGGGCACTTTGAGTATGTCATCCCATGTCATCGTTAGTTGTCATTTAGTCAATAATCCCATACCTTCCCAATGTTTTATAAGGAACTTGAGTACGAGTTTTCATCTAGTTGTGGGGGTATGATGAGCCACGATATCAAGGCCGTGATATCATGTCTAAGATATTAGGTTTGCGATATCGAATCCTACCAAGCGATATCGGACATCTGATATCAGGACCTATTTCATTGCCTATAAATAAGAGGCAAGCATACTTGGTTTGGCAAGTAATTCTTAGTCCCTTACCCAAACTCTTGTAGTTTCTCCCTCTCAGATTTAGAATTATTTCTGAGTGCCTATAGTAGGAGTCATAAAGCAAATGGATCTTTATTCAAGCATTGTGTACCTAAGCATACCTTGTGTTCGGAAATAAAGACAAACTTTGTGATAAACCTTGCAACATTTAGAATAGCTTATCTCTCACCTTTAATGCTATTTACAATTCTTTAATGCTTTCATTATTTAATTAATGTTTATTTTATTAATTTGTTAATTTTCATAAGTAAGCACACTTAGTACGACCACTTCGAGCATGTGTGGAACACTTGGTAACCCAATAACGATTAGTGTTTGGTAATCCTAATAGTGTTGCACTGGTTCAGGATGTGTACAAAAAGTGGAATTGAATGCTAGAATTAGGACTAGTTAGGACCTAGGTGATTAGTTAATTTAAATTAGTTATTTAATCAATTCACTTATTCCCTCTTAGCACCAAGACATAAAACATAAAAATCATAAGAATCATATACCTCAAGTTTACTTAACCATACAATCATGCCATATGAGTAAGCTTGGGAAGACAACAATCACCTAACCCATCCTTGTTCTATGAAGGCACATAAGCACTTAGTCCTTGGAGTTCAACTGGATTGCACATAACACTCATACCCGTATGGTTGAGCATAGGGGTACCTCGCTGCTCATCAATCTATAGCCTCACTTGAAGATTTGATTTCACAACTTATGAACTACTTGAAACTAGATATCACCATGGACAAATTGATGAATATTAAACAAGGATCCATTCAATCTATTCAAAATTTTATCCAAAGATGGAATTCCCTACTGAATTAGATTTCTAAACCCATAGCTGAAATCCACCTTTTGGCCATCTTTAAGAGGGTGTTCAATGACTTTATCAAGTATAAACTTTATTACCTAGACTCAAGGTCACTCAGTTAAGCCTTGTCATAAACCAAGAACATATATAATGTTGCTAAGGACAACCGTGAGCCCACCTACATGATATAGAAAAATTAACATTCATGGGAGGAGAAGGAGAAGGGGAGGCAAAACCATGTAGCCATGGTCACTGTGGCTAAAGACAAAAAAATCACCTAGGAGGCTAAAATGAACCAACCCAAAGCCATCACAACAACTAACCAGCCATTGATATTTTGGGCATCTAAATTAAGCAACACAAGTCCTAACTTTGAGAGGAAAGATAGGTCAAAGTACACTAGGTTACCCCTAAAATCATCTAAAATCCTTGATTAGTTGCTTAAGAGTGGGTGGATCTAGTACAAACAAATGACAGAGAATGCCCACAAGAGGCATGATCAATTATGCAAGATCACAAAGGATCCCACCCTAGCAACCAAATATGATCCATCCATACTAAAGTATTTTAAACTTGACTGATTCTACCATTATCATTAGCTACCAAGTCACAATATCGACTTTTGCATAGCCTTAAAGGATGACCTATAGAAAATGATAGATAATGAAGAGTTGGTACTTGATAGCTCTAACCTAGGTACAACATAAAACTAGTCCATGTAGTTCTAGAAGGATCCATTAAATTCTAACAATAGTCCATACACCATAGCAACATTCAATGTAAGCAACAACTTAAGACTTCCATGAGAGCTATTCATGATTTGGATACCTCCTCATAATGAATGGGGCCTTTCAACTTTGTCTAGTTTAAGGGCTCCTTTTGTTGTAAGAATACCATCACCAATGCCTTCCAAGGAACCCTTTTTGATCAAAGTGCCCCCTTCCTTTACAACCAAACCCACAATTGCAACTAAGCCAGATCCTCTTGTGGTGGCTAATGCAATGACTTCTTCACAATCCAACCATAAGAAATCACCAACTAAAAAATACAAAAATTTTGTGTTGAAGCTTAAAAGCAAAGATAACAAGTAGGCCAAGACATGGAAGGAGGTAGTCCCACCAAAGCCCACTCCTATTTCATCCATCCCTAGGAGCTTCAATGCTTAGGTTGCTTCAACCATTCAACCAAGAGAGAATCCCAAGTTATAAGGGAGGGGGAAAGAGGCCAAAATACACTCACTAAAATATGAAGTTTGCATCCTGGGCTGCATGGAGGAAGTCAAAATCAACAAGAATGAGAAGCCAAAAATTAATGACAAATACTTCCTTGATGCTATGGAAGATGTTAAGTAGTCTTTGAACTAGAAGAATAGTTTGCTTAGCCTATATGACCTTGTAATGACTTCTGTTGCTCACCATGAGGCCCTCGTAAAAATGTTAATCTTAATTCTTGTCAGTGAGTACATCCCCACTAGTGAAGAGTCCATCCATATGGTAATGGTATGACCTTCACCAAGGGAAGAAATGAAGTCAATGACAATAGTGTTTTGTGACAGTGAAGTCAAAACCAATCCATAGGATGGTGAGACAATGAAGGCCCCTCTCTTGATAACAATAAGGATGGGGCAATATAAGGTGCATAGGGTGCATGTTGATAATGGGACAACCACCAATGGTATAGCTTATACTATTGTTGAATGTTTGGTTCTAACAAAACACATACAACATATCTCTACTTTTGCTTTGAAATCTTTTCATAGATCTTAGGTCATAGTAAAAGGTTCAATTTTCTTGGACTTCATAGCGGGAAAATAATTCCTCAAAACAATCAATTTCTTGGTGGTGAAAGAAATTCTAGGATTCGATCTCATCCTAGGGAGGCATTGGCTAGCTCAGTTACAAGCTGTTTCCTCATTCATCCACCAAGAAATTCACCTACATTATGAGGTATGTGAAATAATTATTCATGGTGATAGTGTGGTTTCCTTAGTAGTCAATGACATTGACGTAGAGTAAGGGTCTAAAGTAGAGTTTCAAGTAGAAACTCTTACTATCAATGACGAAGTCAAGAAGCCCAGTAGAGTGGAAGAGGCCAAAATCGACAAAATGGAACCATGGATGCACCTTGGAAAGAGCTCTACTTTAACATAGTTAGCAAAGGAAACAAGGAATACAAGATCATGAAATGTTGATCATACATCTTTCCTAATCTTTTGAAGATAAGAAAACACTTGCATGATTGACATATGTTTCCTATTTGCTTACCCTATGCCCATAACCATGTAGCCTTATTTTTTACTTTCTTAGCCTAGTTTAAAGTTTATTTACAAATGTTGCCTTATGTTACCTTATTTTGCCTTTGTTCTAGCTTTATTTTGCATGTAGCCTATGATTTACCTTTTTATGCACTATCTATTTTAAAATATAAAACATAAAAAATACCATAAAAAGTTTAAAACTTAAAAAATCTATAAAAATTTTAAAACATAAAACTTATAAAAAATTCCTTTCAATGCACAACCTACAAAGGCCTAAAACTAGCAAAACAATGGCCAACTAAGGCCTAAAATTGGTAAAACGATAGCTTGTTAAGCCCTAAAATTGACAACCCATGGCCTGCTAAGGCCTAAACCTGGTAACATCATGGCTTGCTAAGGCCTAAAACTCACAAAACCATGGCTTGCCAAGGCCTTAAATTGGTGGCCTACCAAAACCCTAAACTGGTGATACCATTGTAGCTCATTCCTTCTTTATTTTCATTTTAGCCATTATACCTTAGTCTACATTTTTGTTTGCCCAATTAATTTACATTTTACTTTACCAATTCTTGTCTTATAACTCTATGTTTTAACCAACATGGCCTCATGACATAAGAAAAATGTAGAACACATAGTATGCATAAAACTAAAAATGCTAGAACATATAAGCAGAATTAAAATTTTAACATAATAATAACCAAAATGTCCATAACCCAAAGCTATAGTCACATAGTATGACAAGATTTCAATAAAAAGTAACATATAAAATAAAATAAGAGTCTAATAGACACGACTAAATTATGTGGCAATAAAATAAATTAAAATAAATAATCTCATAACAACCAAAGACTAGAAATAGCCAGGACACCATAACATCAATAACAAAGAGCCAAAAGCATGATCAAACTGGTGGGACTAAGGTACAACTAGAGGGGGAAAAGGGGCATCTTTAATATCATAACCACTAGGGCTACTACTATCACCTAGTGCCTATACCAGTCATAACAAAAGGTTAATTAGTAATCAACATAACTAAATCACAAACTAAATAGCCTATTAACAATTATGCACAAAAAAGATGTAGAAATTTGTATTAAGTATGGAAACTTGGTTAACAAACCTAGGATGCATCTAGCCAACAATTAATAATTTATAGAATAGCTATGAAAATTTCAATTAAGATTAACAAAATTTCGACTAGAAATCCTAGTTTACATTGAAATTAGCTATAGTGAAAACTCTAGGAAGACTAGTTAAAACGTTTTTTGAAAAATTATAGTAGCTATTGGGAACCAAAATATAACATATAAATGACCTTAGTAACTTTTAACATCATCATAGAAATACCAAAAATAAGCCAACATTGCATGTACAAGTTGAAACTACAATTGTATAGGACAGTTCACATGCATTAAAAAATGATAAAATTTTAGTAAATTTTTTTTCTAAGTATAAGTATTGCACATGCATGAAATTCAATAGAAATGTGATGTCAAAATTGTAATTTTAGGCCTAGAAAAAAATTACATGATAGCCTAAAACCACTTTGAAATTTTGTGAAAAAACCAGCTTGTAGGAAAATGGCTACAGTGAAAGCACTACAAAAATTATGAAAAATTTTTAGAAATTTTTAAAAATAATGTGAAACCCTCCCACACAGCCCTTAGGATCCCTAAGAAGTTGGGATGTTGCTAGAAACAATTGTTTAAGTGTCAAGATTGCCACTTTTAGAGGGGTAAGCAACAAGAAAACCAAAAAATTCAATGTGCACTAGTCCACAGAAAAATTCATAAAAAATTAACTATAGGCAAAAAATCAGTTAGTCAACTACCAATTTGACCAATAAACAACAAACAAAAACCCCATGGCCTCAGAAACCAAAAATTCCATGTCGATTTCTTGTAAAAAAAATCAAAAACTGGCATTGCTTTTTAGTAAAAAATTGTGAAAATTAGAAAGTTCACTGTGCACAGAGCTATAGAAAAAATTATAAAGAAATTAACCATAGCTCAGAAATTAGTGATTCAACTTTCATCACAATGATTGAAACTTGTACAATAACCCTATATCCTTTAAAACAAAAAATTCTCTATCGAATTCTTACATAAAATTATGAACGTTGACCACTTTTTGAGACATAAAACAACAAAAATGGATAGAATAGGGAAGAATAAAAAATTGATAACTTGTTATGAGTAGATCCTAAGGAAAAAAAAATAAACACTTGGCCATAATCCAAATACAACATCTAAATCATTTGAAGCCAAAATCCATTCACCCTACAAGCCTAGCCAACACAAAACACCTAGGTTTTAGGTTAGAAATTCATAAAAATGGCTATGAAAAGGCACCTAGTAGGTATGGTAGATGAACCCTCTCTAAGAAGAGGCCATGATAGGCTTGAGATTCCCTTGGCAATAGCATTTGCCTCCTCTAGGGCTAGGTTTTTACTTGTAGATGCTCTTCTCTTGGACATCTTGGACAAGCAATGGCAAAAATTTGCAATCCTTTTTCATCTTCCTTACAACTACATTCCTCCTTGGTAATTTTTGGCAAAACTATGTCGAGTATGGATGAGGCTTGGATTGGAATCAATGTGGAAGCCTTAATTTTATGTGATTCCTATAGGAGATGGGTTGAGAAGATTGATTTTGGTAAAATTTGAATGTGGGAAGTATTCTCACAGTGATGTGTTGATAATCCAAGCCTCATGTCCAAAAGACCCAAAAAACTCCCACATAACTTCATTTTCATTATTGGAAAGTAGGAACTATGTTGGATTAGTGGGAAAATTAATGTCTAATAATAATTCAAATTTTTGTGGGCCCCACTAGATGCCTTCCTAATAAACTAATAAAAATCCTAGTAAACTAGGATTTAGGCCTTTCAATAAGAACTATGTTGGGATTAATTCCTGAATATGCTTTGGAATGATTTTGAAGCACCAACCATGCCTAAGACACACCCCCTAGCCACCCATCTTTACTACATTGGAGCCTAAAGAACCTCATACCAAAATTGATAAAAAAACTATTACAACTAGAAGATCTTGAACATCAAGAATGGTTAACACATACCCAAAACTAGTCATTCTTGAGAAACTACATTGGCCAAGAGCAAAACTACACTGGCTAGTATAGTTTCATGGGGGATGGAAATTCTCAACACTATCCAAGCTTCCAGTCTACTCTATAATGAACACACTAAGCCCCAAACCCTAGTTGGGGCCTTTGGTAACTTTAGAATCTCCTAAGACCTATCAAAAAATGTCAAAATCCTTGATTCTTGAGGAACCACATTGGAGGGCACCAAAACAATGCTAGCCAGCATGGTCCTAGCATAGTTTACTAAGGTTTCTCTATCAAGAGAATCAATAGAGCCTCTAACAACCTCAAAAGTAGCAAGCCCTATCCTTTAGACCTCCTCGGAGCCTTTGATAACCTTGAGATTCCAAATAACAAAGTGAAAACAAGTTAAAACTCATCTTATCCATAACACTACACTACGGAAGTCTAAAACTACATTGGCTAGGATGGTCCTAGTGTTGTTTTTCTATGAAAACCAAATAATAGATCATTAACATGTCAGATTAACCTCTAAATGCATCATCCTAACCCTAGAACCCTATTGAAGACTTTAGAGAGTAGTAAACCTTGGAAATTGAGTCAAAAATAGCCAAAATTCATCATCTTCTTCATAATCATGACCATGTTGGCTAGCATAGTTTTGGAAGGGGTGGCCATTTCAAAACTTCAACGACCTTTAGACTCAATAATTTAAAGCCTAAACCTTGTCTGTGAATGTTAGTAATCTTGGGAACCTAAAAAATTAGTCGATTAACGTTCAAAACTAACCAAAAGCTAAGATTCATGTATAACTACATTAGGGTAGACTAGAGCCATGCTAGCCAACATGGTACTAGTGTAGTTTTGATTCCGAGGATAGTTTTAATTATTCCATAGCACTTTGAATGCCCTAAAACTTGATTGGAAAATTCTAGAACCTTGAAACCTAGAACTAGCTACCATTTGGGCTTCTTTTAACCATGAAAAGACCATGTGTTATCAAACCATGTTGGGGCAATCCTAAACTATGGTAGTTAGCATAGTTTAGGGTTCAAGAATACAAACTTCATTTTTAGTGACCTATTTTGGCCTTTGAATGACTGGTCTAAAATCCTAATGCCCCTATGGTGCCTTAAGAAGCTAATGAAGAATAAATGTCAACCCTGAGACATCACAAATCAACTTTTCCCATGAAACTTTGTTGGAACCATGTTGGCTAGCATGGTCCCAACATAATCTTTAGTCTTTAACAATATTTAGAGCTTCTAGAGGGCCAAACTAATGGTAAAGTTGATCAATCTCCACTCCCAATTCACTACATTATCAATTTAGATCATCAGGATCCTAAAAGTAGCCCTAACGAACCTTGAAACTCACATTTTATCAAGAATGATGCTAAGGTCTATCAAAACCACAATGGCCAGTGTGGTTCTAGTGTGGCTTCAAAGAGAACCTTGTTTTTGCCTCCAAAGAGCCTCAAAATGAACTTCCCAAGTGTTCAAACTTTTTCATCAATCCTATAGCCTTCCACCATGGCCTGCTAAGGTCTAAACTTAGTAGAATGTGACCTTGATTGATCCATATTGACCATGTTTTACCATATGTTTTCAAACTTAATAGGTTTGGCCTTATTCCATTGGGTTTTACTTAATTTGACCTTGTTATACATTATTGACCTTTGTTTCCCTATCATTTGATGTCATCTGGCTTTATTTTTTATCACTTTATCATCATTTGGCATTAATTTCACTAAATGTTTCTATCATTTGGCATCATTTGACCTTAGGTGACTTGGTTTGACATCACTTGATACCATTAGACATTATCATGACCTTGTTTAATCCTCCATAACATCATTTGATGAGCTTTGATCATCATTTGTGCTTCATTGATCACCATTTATCATCATTTAGCTTTATTCCATGTTAGTTAGACTTTGGTTTATCTTATTTACTTGGCCTTATTTTTTTTTATCTTTGTTAACCATGCTTTGACCTCATTTGACATCATTTGATGGTGTTTGACCATCTTTAGACCTTCATTTGGTCTTCTTATTGCTTCATTCCATGCTATTTGGCATTTTGGTATATGTTATCTACCTTAACTCCCCTCTCATGGCCTCCATTGACCATGTTTTAACCTTGATTAACATCATTGAATGTATTTTGATCATCATTGGACCTTCTTTTGCACTATTTAGCCTTTGTTCCATCCTATTTGCTTTGGCCTAGCTCTTATACCTTTTTTGTGGCCTTGTTTGATCCTTGTTTGACCACTCAAGTAATGTGTTTTGGCTTATCCATGCATTATTACTCAAGTAATTTATATTATCTTAGCATTATTTGCTCATTTTATTATGCAAGTGCTACTTAATATGCTTATGGTTGATATGTAGGATTGGAGTATGGACACTTGGAGGCAAGTCAATTTACCTTTGAGTCTAACTAGACCTCATGGTGATGTTGAATGATTCATTGATCTCAATTACTTAGATCTTAATCTTGAGAACCTAGTTGACTACATAGCCTCAATAGAGAAAGCTTTGGAGAGGCAAAAACACATAGTTAAGATCCTTGACCTTGAGGTTGACATCATTACCAAATACTTTCTACTTGAGTTTCTTGATTTGACATAAATTGGTAAGGAGAAAACATTGAAATTAAGTTCCTTACTAGAATCTCAATAGGCTCAAGGCATCACTAAGATCCTCTAAGACAATACTAAGGTCTTTTCTTGGTAATATGAAGATGTGCTAGGTCTTGATCCATGCCTAGTATAACATAACATCATACTCAATCCTAGTATCAAGCCAGTTAAGAAAAATGTTCACAAGATTAGATCAAATTTAGCCTTGGTAGTTCATGATGAAATCAAAAAATGATATCAAGTTGGTTTCATTCAAGCTATCAATTACACAAAATGGGTGTCCAACATAGTGGCAGTCCCTAAGAAAAATGAGAGTATACATATTTGTATTGATTTCTGAGACCTAAAATAGGCAACTATCAAAGATGATTTTTCTTTGCCTAGTATTGACTAACTTATCGACTATGGATGGACATGCCTTGTTATTCTTCATGGATGGGTTCTTGAGACACAACCAATTTAGTATTAATCCAAAACATTAACTCTATATGACATTCATGACTCCTTGGGAAATGTTTTATTATACCATAATGCTCTTTGGTCTAAAGAATGTAGGCATAACTTGTCAACAAGCCATGAGATATATCTTTAGTAATTATATGCTAGGACTACTTGTAGCTATGGGTTTTATGTTGGCCATGGCCAAACATACACTAGAACATACGCTATGGGTTTTATGTTGGTTTTTCATGGGTTTTATGTTGGCCATGGCCAAACATACGCTGGAACCACTTGTAGCTAGCATTGAAATTGTTGGGTTTTCATTTTTCTAGCAAGGCAAGTGAGGATCCCATAATTCCAATGTGGTTCCACAAGGCCAATGTAGTTCTAGCAAGGTCAATGAGGATTCCATGAAGCCAACAAAGTTTTTGAAGGTTAGCATATTTTGGTGAATCTAGCATAGTCTTCAAAGTTCATTTATTATTTATAGCACTTTGGATAGTTTTGATGAACTAGGTGCATCAAACATACCAAAAATGAAAAACTATGCTAGAAATGATGGCATGTCATAGCTACAAATCAGATCAGTTTTTCAGCAATCATGGTAGAAATTTGTACCCTGAAATCAATAATTGTATGGTTTATAAAGAAATATTTTGAACACATTGAATGGGTTTCACAAAAAACAATTCTTTAGTTTACAACTTTTACAACCTTGAGCACTTGAAACCATTGGCATTTATGAGACTTTTTTGGAGCAAATTGGCAACTAGTTGGGCATTGAAGAATCAATGTAGTTCCATAGCACCAAGAATTCAAGAAAATTATTTATCCCTCTTATCATCAATGTAGTAGATCCAAGCTAAGAACCACCAAGGAGTCTTAGCAACCAAAGTTGGGAAACACCTAGATCATAAGGGTAATTGCAAAACACAACTTGCCAACTTCAATAGGCATCAGGCTTTATTTGTGAGACTCCTTATGCATTTAGGCACATAATTTGTATACATTTTAACTCTATTCTTGCAACAATTTTATTATTTCAATAAAATCTATAGTTCATTTTTTGTGCAAGTTATTATGAATCTATTTTGTACATTCATTCTAGTTTTAGATATGCAAATCTTTAAAATTTATTTACATTTGTTTACACATTTTAAGTATCTAGGTAATTGACAAGACCATCCAGGATGCTTTGGATCTTCTTTCTTGGAGGTCCTTTGGATCTAAGATTAAATTGTTTCTTTGGGAACTTACAATATTTTTAGCAACCAAATTTTTCTAGTGCAACACCTTGCATATGAGATTGACTTGGCTTCTAAAGAGGTAGTGTCTCCACTTCTTCATTGAGAAGACTAGAGTAAGATAGTACTTCTCAACTTTAGTGTATCAAGTTTCATAGATGATCAATGTGTGGCTTAAGTAGTATACTAGCAACTCTACCCCATCATCTTATTTTTAATGGAATAGAGAGGCTATGGATGTGTCAGAGATAGCAAGGTAGATGTAAAAAGGTTTATTATTTTATCATGGATAGATCGTGGGTAGTTGTGCCAACTCTTACTTAAGGTTTTTAAAGGCTTCTTGGCATTGATCCATCCACTCATAGAAAGATCTGTTTTTAAGCAAGTGTTACATCAGTTGTAACTTATCTATAAGGATTGTCATGAACCTATGAATAAATTGTAATATACCTTATAGTCCTTAAAGCTTCTTAAGGTTTGTTGGTGTTGCCAAGTTTGTTATGGCCTTAACCTTGTAAGGATCAACATGTATTCCTACTTTGGACACTACACAACCAAGAATATTATCGATTTTGACACCAAAGACATACTTCTTAGGATTAAGCCTGAGTTTATATTTGAGACATCATTTTAGAACAAGGTTAAGGTCATGTGCATGGTCATCGATCATTTCAAATTTAATGGCTATGTCATCCATGTAGTTATTAAGTAACCTTAAAATGTAATCACTAAAGATAGAAGTTATGGCTCATTGATAGGTTTCACCTTTATTCTTTAG
The DNA here is from genome assembly GCA_015680685.1 of Gnetum montanum. Classification (NCBI taxonomy): domain Eukaryota; kingdom Viridiplantae; phylum Streptophyta; class Gnetopsida; order Gnetales; family Gnetaceae; genus Gnetum; species Gnetum montanum. The sequence goes on from MNCI01001543.1 coordinate 401,398, forward strand.
ACTAAAAGACATCATGGTGTAATAAAAGGTTCCCCAAGGGATCATGAAGGTCATACAAAGTTGATGCTCTGGGTTAATCCTAACTTGGTTTCATCTTGAGGACCCATCCATGAAGGGTAACAAGGCATGTTCGACTATATTATTAATAAGTTAGTCAATACTAGGAAAAGGGAAATCAACTTTGATAGTTTCCTTATTTAGCTCTTAGAAGTTAATACAAATATGTATTTTCCCATTTTTCTTTGGGACTACCACTATGTTGAACACCCAATTGGCATAATCAATAGCTCAAATGAACCTATCTTGATATAGTTTCATGATCTCATCATGAAATACTAAGGCTAAATTTGGTCTAATCTTGCAAACATGTTGCTTAACTAGTTTGATACTAGGATCAAGTATGATTTTATGTTGCACTAACTATGGGTCAAGACCTAGTATATCTTCATATGACCAGGCAAAGATCTTAATGTTGTCTTTGAGGCCCTTGGTGATGTCATGTGTCTACTGAGGTTCTAGTGAAGAACTTAATTTCAATGTTTTATTCTCATCATTGTGTCATGACAAGAACCTCAACTAGAGAGTCTTTAGTAATGTTTCCATCCTCAAGGTCAAGGATCTTAACTAGGTGTTTAGGCCATTTGAAAGGCTTTTCTATAGAGGATATGTGATTGATTCATCTCTCAGGCTCAAGATCTAAGTAATTAAGATCAATGAATTATTAAACATCACCATAAGCACATACTCTAGTCCATACACCAATCCTGCACATTAACCATAAGCACATTAAGTGGCACCTGTGGGATGAAATGAGAAAATGATGTCGAAATAATGTAAAATATTCTTGTGATAATGCATATATGAGTGAAAACATATTAAATAAAATTTCAAACAATGTTTAAACATTGTTAAAAAAGGTTATAAGAGGTATATTAAAGAAAATAATATGACATAAAGGCTAAATGGTGTAAAATGAGACCAAATTAAGGCCTAATGATGGTCGAATGGGAAAAAAAGAAGACCAAATGATAATCAACCCCATCAAATGATGTCAAGAATGGTTTAAAATGGAAATATGAGAGAAGTTAAGGCAAATAAGATGAAATAAAGGCTAAATAATGTGGAATGAAGCTAAATGAAAGCTAAATGATGATCAAATGGGGCTAAATAAAGACCAAATGATGGTCAAACCCCATCAAAGGATGTTGAGCAAAGTCAAAATAGGTCATACAAATGTCCAATGATATTAAATAATGTCAAATAAAGTCAAATAAGGTCAAATGATGCCAAATGATAGAAAAATTTAGTGGAACAAGGATAAATGATGAGAAAATGATGAACATGAAGCCAAATGACACCAAATGATATAACAATGAAGGTCAATAATGTGTAACAGGGTTAAACCAAGCCAAAACACAAGGGAACAAGGTAAAACCAGTCAAGGTGGATAAAATGTGTAAACCATGATCAATTTTATTTAATTAGGATCACACTTTTTGGGCCTTAGTAGGCCATGGTGTGAGGCTTGAGGATCGATCAGAGCGTTTGGAGGCAAAAACAAGTCCTTTTTGAAAAAATACGCTGAAACACATAAGAAATACATTGTATAGCATATGTTTGGTAGGATCTACTGTATTGTTTGATAATATATGATTTCCAAGATTGGTTAGGACCAATTTTGGAGTTTTGATGGCCTAAACTGATAGTGCAATGGACTACGAGTAGAAATTGATCAACTTTGGTGTCGATTTGACCCCCTAAAGACTCAAATGGTATCAAAAGCTGAAAATACATTGGCTAGAATAATTTTCCCTATTTCTAAAATAGGGTTTCATGAAAATTTGATTTATGATGTCTTAGGTTTGAAATTCTTGCTCCAGCAACATCCTAGGATAGTGTAGGGATATCAAGGTTTTCAAATGGTTAGTTGGAGGCCAAAATAAGTCACTAAAAATGCAATTTGGCATCCCAAACCTTAAAAATACGTTAGCTAGAGTAGTTTTCTATGGTTCCAATCTATATTTAATAAATTTGATCATTTTATTTCAAAAACAAGATCAAATGATAATTGGTTTTAGGCTCTGAGATTCTAGGCTTATCTAGTCAGGTTTTAGGTCATTCAAAGTGTGGCTAGGCTATTAAATCTACCTTGGAAATAAAAACTAGATTGGCCAATGTAGTTTTAATTTCCTCCAATGTATTTTTATAGAAATCATAATTTTTGAATAGTTTGGAGGGTTAATTAACTAAGTTTTTGGGCTCCCGAGGTTGCTAGTGTCTATGGATATGGCTCATTCTGAAAACTGTTGATTTTGGAGGTCATTGGAATCTTGATTTTGTCATGTTTTCTTAAAAATGTGTTTTCTAGCATATTTTGGAGGCTTTGAATGTATTTTTGAAGAAAATGATTGATTTTAATAATTTTGACCTAGTTTTTTGGGTTTGATGATCGTTAGAGATTTTGATAGGGTTTTAGGGTTGGATTGATGCATTTGAAGGTCGATTTGATTGGTTGATGACTTTTTCTTAAATTTTCTTAGAAAAAATACATTAGCTAGTATAGTTTTGGAATCTTCTAGCATACGTTTTAGGTTTTCATGAGTTTTAACTTGTTATTTGGCTTTCCAAGGTTACCAGAGACTCCGAGAAGGTCTGAAGGCTAGGGTTTACAATTTTAGAGGCTATTGGATGTTTTATTAATTTATTTCATGGTTAATATCTAGAAAGATACATTAGAAAGAATAGTTTTGGAGTCCTCTAGTGTATTTTCTCAAGAATTATGACTTTTGACACTTTTCAATAGGTTCTAGGAGGTTTTGGAGCTACGTGAAGCTCCAGCTAGCATTTGAGGCTTGACATGGTCATTTTGAGGTCAAAGGAAGGTTTGGTCAATTTCGATTATTCTCATCCCTAGTAAAAATATGTTGGCCAATGTATTTTTGTGCTTGGCCAGCTTAGTAATCCAAAAATATCTTATTTTGCATGTGTTTTGACATTTCTTAGTGCTCAAAACCCTTTGGTATCAATGTTTGGTTTTCCATTTTTGACATGATATCATTGGTGGTAGTGGGCTAAGGATGGGTGCCTAGGAGGTATGTCTTGGTCATGGTTGGTTCTTGGAACCCATTCCAAGGCTTATTTGAGCATTAATCGTAGTGTATATTTTGCTTAAAGGTGTAATCCACATTGTATTGGGTTTTTTATTGGTTTATTTGGGAGGCACCTAGTGGGGTCCACCCAAGTTTAAATTATCATTAGGCATTAAATTTACCACAAACCTAGTGTAGTTTTCACTTTCCATATATGAACATGAAGTCTATTGGGTGTTATGTAGGAGTTACAGGCATGGAGAATTATGGTACCAACACATAAGTATTGGAAGACGTTTTCTTTGCAAATTTTATGCAAATCATTCTTTCTAGCTTAATTTTCACTTGAAACACTTAAAATTGATGATTCTTAGCTATTTTTGGCTTATTTTTCATCTAAACACAATGTAGCTTTGCCACCTTTCATCATAGAGGTAGCGTAGTTGCAAGGAGGTGTAGAGGAGTTGAAGATTTTTATGCTTACCTACCCAAGATGTCAAAGAGATGAAGAGAAACAAGCAAGAACCAAGCCTTGGAGGAGTTAGAAGTTGCTCCCAAAGGGATCTCCCACTTACCTAGGCCATTCATTGGAGAAGGTTCATCTAGCATGAGAGCCAAGTACCCTTCTTTAACCATTTTAATTGATTTTCAGCCAAGTATCTAGGTGTTTTGTGGTGTGTGGGTCATTTGTTTTGTGAAAATTTTTGGTTTTATGATTTAGATGTTTTTTATAGGTTGTGACAAAGTTTTCACATTGTTATGTTAGCCTTAGGACCTTCCTAAACAAAATTTTGAATTCTTATTCAAGCCCATCCTATGCATTTTCACTATTTTTTACTAAAAAAGCAACGTCAGTTTTCAATTTTTCTGTAAGAAAATGGTATAAAATTGTTAATTTTTAGGCTATATTTTGGTTTTAAACTATTTAATGATTGTAAAAAACATGAATTCTTGATTTGTGAGCTACGGTTAATTTTTATGATTTTTTTCATAAACTAGTGCATAGTGATTTTTCGGTTTTAAATTGTTTTTACCCCTTCAAGATTGAAAACATTGACATACTTTAGTAACTTTATCATCAATTTCCTAGCCTCTTAGGGATTACTATGATTGTGTGGAAAAGTTTTGCATTGGTTTTGTAATTTTTTGGAATTTTGCCAAAGGTTTCATTACAGCTATTTCACTACAAACTAGGTTTTTTGAGAAGAAATTCAAAGGGATTATGGGTTTCTTTTTTAATTTTTGTAATTTTACTTTTGTAAATTTGGGATTTATTTTGTGTTAAACTTTTCATATGTACACTTCATAGACTTAAAAAAAATTTTGATAAAATTTTATCATTTTCATATTGGTATGTACTGCCTGTACATTTGTAGTTTCAATTGTTGAAACTACAAGCCCCCTAAGTTGTACAAGAAGCGTTGGAACACTTTTTTAATTTTATTGTGCATTTGTTTGTCTTCTAATAGTTATTTACATGTTTTAGATTGGTTTCCAAAAAAAATTTAATTTTTTATCTAGCTTTCCTTAGAGTTTTACTATAGCTATTTCACTATAAACTAGGATTTCTAGCCCAAATTTCATTGAATTCAAGATGGAATTTTTATAGTTGCTACTATATTGTTAATTGTGGGTTAAAATTTGATACAAGATTGTTATCATAGTTTCAATGTTTTGACATAAAATTTCTATAATTTTTATGCATATTTTAGCCATGAGATTGCCATAAATTTTTTAGGACCAATTTTTTCTTGTTTGATTTTAGTTAGATTTTATTTTATGTTTTAATGATCATCACTTGTAGTTGTTGTATTTTATGTGAGAACATTGACACTATTATTGTCATTTTTGGTTTAGAAATTGTTCAAGTTTTATTATGGCCATGCAATATTGTAATAATTATCTTTCAGTTGTATAGGGCCTTCTTAAAATCCATCTTGGTGGTTTTTGAGTTGGTTGGACTCTTGTGTTGTATTAGCATTCTAGGATCCAATAGTTTGCCTGCTAATATGTTCCTAGATCATGGCTCCATTTTTTTAAGGATTTTGGTTAAAGAGTTACGATACTTTATACTTAATCATTTTAGTATGATTTTATGGTTAGACTTGGCCTCAGACACCACAATCGTTATTGTAGAGACTTCGCAACCCTGGTCAACTAGTCTCATCGCCAGATTTGTTGTGGGTGACCTTGATACTCATGTGGAGGATGACTATCATGATGGCATGTATACTCTAGGCATGTGTAAGTTATTCCATATTTGGTATATGCCAAATTGTGCTCAATACAATGCCAACAACACATTGATGATAGGTCATCATGTCAACACTTTGTTCCAAAATCCTCAAGAAACTTTCTATTACTTGTAAGCATAAGTACTATCCTAAGTTCTATTCTTTGCTTTTTACTAGGATACTTAGATAATAAATCAAATTTATATGCTACAAGTATAGGGTAGATGATGAAGGATTGATCAAGAATGACCAAGTCTTACCCTTAGCACACACTACCTTGGAGGTTTTTGGTCAAGGTACTTTCATGAGACTTACAATGATGGAGCAACTAAAAGATGATTTTGGCATATATATATATATCCCACTACTTCCAAGCCTACCATAGGTGTATGGATAAAAAGATCACTCATGCTTGGTGGAATATTCTAAAATTAGGTGCTTATGTAGTTTGGCTCTTTAGGGTTCCAACATTGCCTTGACCAAGTAAGCATCTTTAAAATGTTCATATTTAAAACTTTTGGTTACTGTTGTCAATGATCTTTGGTTGTGTTGTTTTTAAGTTACTTAGCTTAAATTCTTTAATTGGTTTTGGCTATGTAGTTATGAGTTTAATTTAAATTTTTGAATATGTTTGTTATGTGCTTAATATTTTACATTTTTATTATTTTTTATTTTTGGTCCTATGTGATGTGCTCATGCTTGAAGGCTAACTAACTATCCATGTTTTGTTGTAGAGCATGTGCCAAAATCTAGTGTTGTTGTGATTACTTTAGGACATGCAAAGGAGAAACTTATCTTTACGTGGGATGAGGTAGACTTAGCATAGGAGTGGCTAGTTGGTAGAGCACCAAGAGAGATCCAGGAAAAGATTGCCAATTGATGAATCGTGTTTTGACTTACTCTAACATCGAATATGAAATGTCAAATACTCAAAATTTGGATGTTATTTTTTGTCATAGATAGAAAATCTCTTGTAGTTTGTTTTCTCTAGAGTTAGAATATTTTCTGAGTGCCCATAGTAGGAGTCTAAGTGTGTACGAATCTTTGTTTGAAAACTGATGTACCTAAGCACAACAATGTGACGAGAATAAAAATGAATCCTTTTGATCATCCTTGTAGCACTAAGAATATATTAATGTTTCCTTGATGCATTTAATATTTAAGCACTTTAATTTGATGCACTTATTTTTAATTAAGCAATTAAGTTTTAGTTGTTAATGAACATAAGAACAACCACCTCGAGCGTACATGTAGCACTTGGTAACCCAGAAACGCTTAACGTTTGGTAACTTAGTAGGACTATATGTGTTTAGGATGTGTCTAGAAAAGTGGAATAGGTACTTGTGTTAGGCTAGCTTGGCAGGAGAAAAATTAGATTCTAAATTACTCTACCTTTCATTATTATTGTAGGTGATTAAACTTACAAAATGTAAAATGATAAAAATCATGTACCTCAATTACACTTAAATCATATTCTTAAACTTCACAAGTGTAGTTGGTAAGACAACGAATGTTCTTAATGTCCATCTCACTTCTTAGAGGAACTATTGCACTATAGAACTATAGGTCCATGAAATTTGATTGGATCATGCGTGAATGCCTTAGTGATTCGTATGGTTGGCCATAGGGATATCTCGTCACTCATCATTAGCACCATTGTTGGGGGCCTTTTGGTTGTTTCATGTAATATCTAGGATTTAGTGAAAATTCTTTAAATCATTGAAATGAATCTTAGAGTCATATCACATTTTAAGATTACTATAATAATTTTAATAAGCACACTACATTTTTATTCTCTAACATAAAATGTCTTCTTCTCATAGGAATGATTCTCTGCCCAAGTTTCATAGAGTACATCCACCAATGACTCAAAAATACCAAGTGGTATATGTTCATCTTGATGAGTATGTACCAAATTTCACCTTCATACTACACCAAGATGAACAACTACAGTGATGTGACATGGAGGGAAACATTATGTTTCCGCTTGATTGATCTGCTCCTATAATGCTCCAACAAATGATTATACAATGGGCTCTACAAGGACTTCATGCTAAGTACGTATTGCAAGATAGTGATGCTAGGGATTATCATTTCACTGAGGCACAATATCTTAGAGATCACCAATTAAAACAATGTTACAAGTCTATGAAGGAAAAAAAATTTAATGATTCCCCATTCCTGCTATACCAAAAAGATAGTGGAGAGCCATTCTCTAGGGGTCTTCCATTTAGTGAACTTCCTCTCTTTAACTTTGGTGAAGGAGGTCAAAAACAGAACTTCTAGTCCATGATTCAAAATCCTAGTTCTGGTAAGAATGGATCTAATGACAAAGAGGGATCCAAAGAGGTAAATCAAGGTAGGAATGCAGATAAGAAACAAGATCATGATTATGGTTGCAATTACCAAAGAGGTGGTAGTAGGCACCATGATGGTGCTAGTCCTCCTTCCTCTTCATCTTTATCATCATCCTCTTCTTCTTTTGGCTTTGATCATAACTGTAGGAGGTGTGACCATGATGGAGGTGACCAATGGAACCAAAATGATCGAAAGGATCATTAGATAAGGCAAGACTAGGGGTGTAAGTATTTAAGAGAGACATGATGCCATGAACGAAGGGGTAGTAGAGGGCATTGTAGGCACAAAAATCAAGGCCTCAATGAGTCTTTGCTTGCTACCTGAAGTATGCTAAACATTGTAGGGGTAGTACGAATTCCAACAAGGCATGTAAAGGATAGTCATATTAAAAGACTAGATATGAACAATATTCATAGGTTTGAAGGGGGATATAACTCAAATCCGTAGAACCATCTCCAAGCTTTTCGAGATGCATGTGCCTTGAAAAATATAGAAAATGAGTGGCAAAAGCTTAAGTTTTTCCCAAGGACACTCATTAAAGAAGCAGCAAAATAGTGTCGGTCCTTAGAACCAAAATCTATTAGATGATGGAGTACAATGCTTGAATTGTTCAATAACAAATATCAAACATACTCTAGAGTGTCATACTTGAGAAGGTAGATTCAAGGATGGAAACAAGAACACACAAACCCTTGGATGCTACCATCGGCCGATACTATTCCTTAATGCATAGATAACCTAGTCATGGTTATTCTCAACTAGATCAGCTTCATCACATTGTAGATGGGATTTGATTTGAAATGAGGAGAACCCTTGGTGTCTATGCACAAGGGCAATTTTCAGAATTAAGTGCCTGTTAGATCCAAAGATTGATTAAGAAGGTAGCTAAAGAGGAAGATGAATTGAGAAAATGAGAAAGTGCAAAAGAGTATAACCATGATCCTTCCATTTGCAAGAGGGAGGTTCAATTTTGTGATAGTGAGGAAGAATCATCACTTAATGAGGTGGTGAATAGGAAAGCCTTACCACTCTAAAAATTTCAATCTAAAATTACGACCATGGTTGATCAGTTATGGGACTCTATGGATACCATATTTTAAGCTATCTTAAAAATTACTAAAGAGTCCAATGAACAAGGTAGTAATTGTGAGCGTAGGAGGTGCAAGAAGGTTGAGCGTTCCTATTAAAAAGGTAAGGATAAGATTGTTGTAATAAAAGGAGTTACAGAAAGTAAATCAAATGATGATGGTAAGTGTGATTTCTACCAATATGAACATCCTAAGGGATTTTTCCCCATAGTGTCACACTTTCAAGATTTTAGGATGTACACTTTGAATCCACAATTAGCACAAAGGCAAACACCTAGATAATAACCTTGTCCTCAAGGTAATTCTAAGTAGTTTCACTAGCAACAATAGTATTATCCAAGTGGAAATCCATTGCAACCACATGAGAAATACCAATAGTGGCAGTAACCACAGTCATGGGTGTTGGTACCACCAAGGCAATAATACCCTTACCAACAACCTGATCTCTATGGGTATTACATTTAGTAACCCTTATCTCCACGTGACACCTCCAGTCACATTTCTACTTTCCAATCTCACTACCACCCTTCTGATTATCATTGAACTCATTCTCCACATGCAAGAAGAGATACTACCTTTTACCCTTATCCTCTTCCTATTCTTGGACATATTCCTTTATCCTCTACATAGCTACCACCTACTCTGTCTATGCAGGGTGAACTACCAGCTTAACCATAACAATGTAATGCTAGTAGGGCAGTTAATCTACAATCAGTTTATTAATTGAGTGGTTTAGATGCTCGATCAAATAAAAGACATTTCTTCTAACTACATAGTCCACTTAAGCCCTCAAATACACTTGCAATTGACAACTTTGTTCCTCCATCTTCCTCTATACCAAATTATTTCAAGTTCCCTTCAAACCAAACATTGTCTAGGATCCATACTAGGATGCTTACTCATGTCATATCCGATTGGATCCATGCTAGAAACCTTCATAGGAAGTAAGAAAATCCTATAAATCCTCTAATTTATTTGCAAATTACTAGGAATGAACCATGTAAGGCTCTTCTTAATTCCAATTCCAGTGTCAACCTGATCTTTCATGAGATGTATTCTGCATGGAACCTACCTCCTTTAAAGAAGAGAAATATCATATTGGAATTGGTAGACCAGTCCATCATTGTTCCATTGGGATTGGTAGAAGATATTGTGATCACTGTATGTGGGTGGTCTTACCCTATTGATTTCCTAGTAATCAAGGTGAAGAACTACAAAGGGAAATTCCCAATTATCATGGGAAGAGCATGGCTAAACATCGTTGATGTAAGAATGGGCATCAGAGACTTTTTCCTAGAAATATCTAAAGAAAATGCATTTGGAAAGATTGAGAAGAAATGAGCTCCATGCATTGCATACAATGATATAGGGTGCAATTGTGTGTGAAAACTCTAGGTAGTGAAACATGGATCCACCTCTACATGCAAACAATGTGCACCAGAAGTAGAAATTCAAAGATTTCTATATGCAGCAACCATCAAAAAAGAGGCCACCTAGTGGTTGACCAATGATTTTGAAAGGAACACACTTTACATGAAACCAACTAAGAGCCTAAAATGTGCATATTTCATAGGCATGGATGAACATGAGAAAGTTCATCATCAACTCTTAGGTGATGCAAATGATGATACCTATTGGGAAGTGTTGAAAATTTCTAAAAATTTCAAGCAAGAGTGCCTTATACTAAAACCTCTACCAGTTGGAATGGAATATTGTTTTCTAAAAAATGGAAAGTTGATCATAATCAATGAAAATCTTGCTCTAGAACAAAAAATGATGCTATTTAATATGGTTGAGAAATGGTTAGTAGCTTTTACTTGGTCATATCCTAAACTCATAAGGATTGATCCTAGGATATGCCAGCATCACATCTACACTAATCTGGCCATGAAGCTAAAGAGGAAACCATAGGAGCAATTGAACCAAAAATTGAAGAAAATCATTAAGAAGGAAATTGTACAGCTCCTAAAGGTAGGGTTTATTTACCTCATTGTAAATAGTGAGTGAGTTAGTCCACTTGTTATTGTGCCCAAGAAAGATGGCAAGTGGCAGGTCTACATTGATTTTTGGTTGCTAAATATGGCAACATTCAAGGACCATATTCCATTGTCATTTGTTGATCAAGTGTTAGACACAATATCTAGGCATTGATACTATAGTTTTTTGGATGGTTATAGTGCCTATAACCAAATCTAGATCACATCAAAGGACCAAGCCAAAACAACATTCACAAGTCCCTGGGAGACTTTCGCATATCACAAGATGCCTTTTGGTCTATGCAATGCCCCTATTACCTTTCAACGCCTGGTTCTAAATATTTTTTAATAATAAATTGGTAGTGGTATGGAAGTATTCATGGATGAATTTTCCACCTATGAAGCTACATTTGATTAAGCCTTGGACTACCTTGAGAAAGTGCTAAAAAGATGTGTTGAAAAAAACCTTAGGCTCAATTGGCAAAATAATCACCTAATGATCCAAGAAGGCATAGTATTGGGGTACAAATATCACAAGAAAGAATTGAGGTTAACCTTGAAAAAGTAAGAGTCATCCAAGGAATAACCCATGAACCAAAAATTGTCAAAGATGTTTAGTCATTCCTTGGACATACTAGCTATGAGAATTTCTTTAAGATTGCAAAATTATTGATGGATCTAACAAAGAAATATGCTCCATTTATCTAGACTATGGAATGTGAATAAGCATTTCAATAGCTGAAAGAGAAACTTGTAGAAACTCCAATCCTACAAGCACACAACTAGTCTAGACCATTTCGTGTTATGATAGATGCATCAAATTATGCCTTTTGAGCTATGCTTACATAGATGGATGAAAATAAATGTCCATATTATATCTCCTATGATAGCTAAAGTATTGTTAGTTCACAATTGAACTACACCACCATAGAAAAAGAATTGATGGTAGTGGTGTTTGCTCTAGAAAATTTTAGACATTATGTTCTTGGATACAAAGTATTTGTGCATATAGACATAATTCCATCCACTTCTTGATGAACAAGCCAATGGTAAGCCCCTGTGTCATATGATGAATAGTGATCTTGTAGAAATTTAATCTTATGATGATAGATCAAAGGGGCACTAAGAATGTGATCACTGATCATTTGTCTTAGTTATGATGGGATAACAAAGAGGAAGAAAGCCCACTATCTAATATGTTTCCTAACGAACTCCTCCTTTTTGGGGCTATAACTGAATAATTGCCCAATGAACCTAAATGGTATGATGACATTCTCACCTATATTTTCACATAATAGATACCACAAGGGTTTGACCATTGGAAGAAATAGAAATTTCTTCACCAGCTAAAATACTTCATGGAGATCAATGAACACCTCTACAACGTGTGCACTGATGACCTGGTTCGAATGTGTGTCCTTGATGCTGATCAACTGTGCATCATCCAAGATGCTCATGAAGGCCCTTGTGGGATCCACTATGCTATAATATGCACATCCATTAAGATCCTAATGGTGGGGTACTATAACAATCTTCAGAGATGATTACCAATATGTCCACTCTTGTGAACGATGTCAACAAGATGGTGGAATGACTACTCGAATGGAGGAACCTCAGCAATGGATTTGATCACTAGAATCCTTTGACATTTGGGGCATTAAGTTCATGGGTCCCATCACACCCATGTTAAATGGAAAAGCATACATCATAATCGCTATTAACTATTGTACAAAATGGGCAAAAGTAGCAACTATCATCGACTATACATCTTCTACTACTACTCAATTGGTATAGTAAAATGTTGTAAATAGGTTTGGTGTGCCACATGCATTGATTTTTGATAATGGAACTCACTTTATAGCAACTATCATTTGGAAGCTCATGCAATGCTTGGGGGTTGAACATAAACTTACAACACCCTATCACCCCTAGGCCAATTGTCAAGCTAAGGTTACCAATAGGGAAATCACAAGGATTCTAACAAGAACTATTAGCAAATATAGGAAAGATTAATGAGTCTCAAATTTCTAGATGAAAATTGATTAGTGGCCCTATCATCTAACAAGTTGCACAAGGTATTCAATAAAAACTGCCATGACCTTAAAATTAGGAAATTTAAATTTCAACCAGGAGATAAGGTTCTGTATTGGAATCCCACACATGTACCTCAATAAACTAAGTTCCAAACATTGTGGGAAGGACCTTATATAATTTATGAAACTTTTTATATAGGGACCATGATGATCTACAAACCTGAAAGCCCAAATAAGAAGCATCTGGTCAACATACAACAAATCAAACCTTTTCATGAGCATAAGCCAACAAATATAACAATTGCCTCATTGGATGGACAACCACGCTCCATATTTCAGATCTCCTCCTTTCAACTCAATCATGGTGGAGATGGCCATCCACGCTAACTATATAAGTGGCTCCTTAGTTTTTCACCACATTTTTGTTTTGTAACTTCTTATTTTACACGTTCTTTATTTTACATCTTCTTGTTTTCATGTTATTAATATTTTCTAATTTTTTTTATAACATTGTTACTACATTTGTTATTTCTTGAATATTTTACACTTTATTTATATTTTCTTTTATTCTAGTGTTATTTTCTAACATTTTTTTAATAAGTGCGAGGCATAGTGGTAATTCATTATACTATATTGTTATTTGATTATTGGTGTTTGGATTCTAGCTTTAAATTTTGTTACTGATAACTAGGACATGATTTATTTTTCATGCAACAAGTAGTGAGTCCACAACATCCACCCATTCACACACTATGGTTTTTCTTATTCTAGAAATATGCAGTCCTTTTTTTTTATTAATAAAACTATAATAAATTTATTACTTTGGTAGTTTCCAAAATTGGGAAGGATTCAAAGGTTTGAACATGGTGTGACCTCAAGGGAATTTAGTATTCCTTATGCCTTTTTACTTGCTTGGGTGCATGTGTGTTTCCATGGATTTCTTACCATTTCATGTCAACTAATAAAAGGAAGTTCAATAGGTCTTTGCATAGTGTGGTTTCCATTACCAAAAAAATGATGGAAATTCAAAGCACATCCCTTAGACATAATAAATGAATAATTCTTTGCATGGTGTGGTTCCAATTTCAAAAAAAATGATGGGAATTCAAAGAACATCCCTTAGACAAAATGAATAGGCTACAAGCACTGGTTATGGGACTAGAAAGACATGTTACCCATGCCTAAAGGTCCCCTCTAACTAAGGGCCTTTCTCACTTTCTACTTCTTTTTTCTTCTCTAATAAGGAACAATGGTTATTCTATGGAAGCACTCTTGTATCTCAGGGGGATGGATTGATCTTAGAATGTTGATGCGAAGTCATTAAATGTGGTTCATTTTGGTCTAGACTAAGGATGAATCTTATCAACTTATTTAACCATAAAATTCCACAAGGGACTTTATGTAACCTTAATCTAGAACTCCATTCCACTCTCTTGCATCCATCTATGCTTTCATGTTTCACCTCACTATTGATTTCATGTTCTTGTTCAATGTCCTAGTTTGAAGTGTCGAAATCCTTAGGTAGTTTCTTCTAAGTTTTTGTACTTAACCTTTTGTAACCATTAATAATGCACGGGGCCCATGCATTCCTCGGTTTAAAGTTATGCAAGGGCAATAAAAGGCCTACGCCTACTTTAGGGAAAACCCACATGCATATCTTTTGGTTGGGTTAGTTAAGTTCTTTATCCTTAGACACTCTTATAATCAAATCCTTGTTAGCTCTCCATTAATGACATCTAATTTTGCACATCTTCACAATATTTTTTTAATGCACTTCCCTTTTTATTATTGTGAGTTCTTAAACCCTCTTCAAGAATTTCATCCTATTTTAATTTTTTCAAATTTAATGGACCACTTATCTATTTTACCCTATTTGTTAGTCTTCTTGCTAACACTACTAAAGAAATCAATCATCCACAATCACCACCTAGCTGAGTGTAACCACCAACAAGAAAAGATATCTAACAGCTATGTGTTATACATTGCATACTAATTCATAATTATATTGTGATTGTAGTGGAAATCATGAATTGTAAGTGAGACTATCTTTACCAAGGATGATGCAGTAGTATCACATGACAAGGACCATTCATGATCATTGGATCTTCTCTCTCACTCTTTAGGTACCCAAGGAGTTGGATGTTAGTTTCATCTAGGGTGTTTACTTCTCTTGTCATGAACAACCAATTTTGTAAAAGATTGTAAATTTGTATACTTAGGCACTTAGAGTCTATCTATTCCATCTAAGTCAGTCTGTATGTCAGTCAATAATTCCATACCTACCTAATATTTTGTAAGAAACTTATTCCTCCTCTTCTTCACTCGAGAATGGGTTTTCATTCAATTGTGGAGGTATGATGTATCATGTTTTGACTAGCTTTGATATCGGAGCCTTGACATTAGATACCTAATGTCAGAACCCAGGATGTGATGTCAAATATCAAATATCACAGCGTAAATGCTGGCCTATAAATATAGTGCTTGGGCTCATGATTTGGATGTTCGTTTTTGTCATAGATAGCAATGCTCTTGTAGTTTGTTTTTTCTAGAGTTTGAATATTTTCTAAGTGCCCAAAGCAAGAGTCTAAGTGTGTATGGATCTTTGTTTGAAGACTAATGTACCTAAGCACAACAGTGTGATGGTAATAAAAACAAATCCTTTTGATCATGCTTGTAGCAATAAGAATAGATTAATGTTTTCTTGATGCATTTAATATTCATGCATTTTATTTTCATGCACTTATCTTTAATGCACTTTAATTAAGAAATTAATTTTTAGTTGTTAATGAACACAAGCATGACCACCTCAAGCATACATGTAGCACTTTGTAACCTAGAAACACTTAATGTTTGGTAACCAAGCAGGACTATATGTGTTTAGGATGTGTCCAGGAAAGTGGAATGAGTAATTGTGTTAAGCTAGCTAGGTAGTACATAAATTAGATCCTAAATTACTCTACCTTTGATTATTGTTGTAGGTGATTAAACTTAAAAAACATAAAATGATAAAAACTATGTGCTTCAATTATACTTAAATAATATACTTAAGCTTCACAAGTGTAGTTGGAAAGATAATGAATGTTCTCAATGTCCATCTCACTTCCTAGAGGAAGTAGTGCATTGGAAAACTATAGGTCCATGAAATTCGATCAGATTGAACATGAACAGCTTAGTGATTTATATGATTGGGTGTAGGGGTACCTCATCACTCATCACTAATGTAGGTTTTCTCAATATTTTATGGTTTCGAGCCCATCCATGCCTACAACAAAGATGGTGAACATCATGGACTCCTTTGACAAAGGAGTTAATAACTTCTTCTCTCATGTTTATGGTGTACCTGTTACTTTGACCATTAATGAATCTACATTCAATGACCTCTTTGGCATATCTTGTGATGACATGAAAGGTGATACAAAGGTTGGCAAAGAGGTGAATCACAGGGAGGTGGTGGAAGAAAGGTTGAACACTCATCATGATAGTGGTGATTTATCTCTAGACTAGTGCTAGGTCATAGAGGCTAACGAGATCTATCCATTATTCTGTTCTAGGATGTGTCCCATGTTACTATCATAAAAAAATGATCCTTGGCATTCGACAAAATTGGACCATGAAGAAGGTCCTCACTGAGGATGGTCAATTAAACTAGGTTGCTCACTTAGTCTCTGGGCTATAGGATGAGATTCTAAAATTTCAGAACAACCTTGAGATGATATGCCATATGCATTTTTCATTTTTTGTAGCATATCCAAGGAGGTTTTCTGAATTCTTGGTGATTAAGAAAGATAAAAAATGGATAAGTTATGATCCATCCCAATTTTCTAAACCTTGGATAAAGCACATTATTCTACCCATGAGAGTTCAGAATCCACCATAGGAGAATATTGAGGATTTGCTATCTTTTATCACAAAAATATTTAGTGGTGTACATTATCCTTTCCTTGATAGCATGGGGGTGAAACCCCATATTTCCAACAAAAATGCTAAGAAGACCAAGGATTTGTGTGTAGAGGTTGATGGTGTAGCCAAAGAAAAGTTGAAGTGGCCACTCGTTGACAAGACTATTATGATTATGGAGTAGGTAGCAAAGAAAAAGATCTCCCTTAGGATTGGTCCAACACATAAAAGTTTTCTAAGGTATGTTTTAGTTGCATTTTTTTTATTTTTTAGTGCCTTGGTCTTTGTAATTTTTTTTACATTTTTTATGTTATGTTGTATGTATGTTTATGTTATTATATTATTTTTAGGTAAAACTATTCACTTGTTTAACATTCTATCCTTGTCATTCCTATAGGTAAAGCTTAAGAACTTGTAGCCCAAGCCATAGCAAATGTAGAGAGAAAGAAACAAGAGGAGGAGACACTAAGGCAACAAGAGGGAGTAGAATCAATTTCAAATCAAGCATTAGAGGCCTTGGATGCCATATTTGAACACTCAAAATTTGATGACAAGCCTCAAGTTGACATCACCCATTGTCTTCTAGGTATTTTTGAATTTTATTTTATGTGTTGTATTTTATAGTTTTATGTTTGAGTTGGTTTTCGTTTTTTCATTAATTGTTATACTTGTTGCAGTGCCTGAACCCCTTCCTAAAGCATCAACCTCCACATTTGATATGAAATCATGGGTAGAGGTTCTTGACAAGATAGTGTTCATGCATGATATGGTTGAAGACATGGTTAATTGGTTGCAAAATATCGTTCTTGATGTTGGTAAGAACAATAGCATATTTGACTATTTTGTTATATATATATATATATATATATATATTATAGATTTTTTAATGTTTTATGATTATATTAACTTAGTTTTTTAAAAGGATGTTTTGTCTATTTTTGTTGATTACTTATTATCTTTATTTTTTGTTTTACTATTTTTTTATTTATAGTGCCCAAGGTAGGATGGGATCTAGAACATGATGTTGAGCTTGATGGGCTACCTAAGCTAGCATATGAAGTGGAAAATGTTCCATGAAGGTTACATGAGAGTGCCACTGAATGTGTTCTCTCATGTGCCAAGACTTCATGGAATATTCAACATTCCAATTAATTCCTTTAGGAGAGAGTTGTAGCATTGGAAAAAGAGACAAAATAGTAGGCTAAGAAGATCAAAGATCTTAGGAACCATGAAAATTTTGTGGAGGCTCATGTAGCCAATAGAGGTTCCTTGTGCACCAAGGATATAGAATGGTCACATTACTAGAACACCATCCATAGCAAGGTTGCACTGGCTAAGAGCACTGTCAAACAAAAGATTCAAATGGACCTATTGGTACAAAATATTAAAGACTAGTGGGACTACTATGCTTAGGTCCTTAATTGGGGAAAAATAGAAAAGGACCACAAGTACAAGGACAAAAAAGAAAGTTATCATAAGTAGTTGCAGAAGGAGGCTAAAACGAGCCACAAGTTAGAGATGTTTGCATAGGGGATTAATGCAAAGGAGGCCTTTAAGTTTTTTGAAGGCTCTTTAATTTTGTTTGATTTTTCACCCCTTTAGATTACTACTACTTCAAGGGAGGAAACCATTGTCATCCTTTCATAAGAGCCTACATCAATGATAGATATTAAGAAGATGAACACCATGATAGGTGTAAACCTTGGAGTAGAAGACTAGATAGACATGAACGAAGAACAAATTATTCACATTAGAGGTTGTTCTTTAGAAATTTTCTCTAGAAGACCTCACACTAGAACCTTCACAAGTTTGTGTTTTATTTTAAGTTTTCATTTTAATATATTTTAGTTTTATTTATAGTTTAATTTTTGGTTATGTTGATTACTAATTAAGTTGTTGTTTTATGTTTTATTTTTGTTTGTTTGTTATGGTGTAGGCACTAGGTGATGGTAGTGGCCCTAGTGGCCATAATGATGATGATGCACCTCCTCCTCCTCCTCTAGAAATTTTGCCTTAGTTCAACGAGTTTTATCATGTTTTTGGTCATTTTTAGTTATGATGTTGATTGCTATTATTTGTTATTGGCTATTCAGAGCTATTGGAAACTATGGGATATTTTTTCATTGTTCATTTTAGTATTTCATAGTGCAACCATGGCTTTTGGACTTATCTATTTTTAATATTGTTATCATGGTTATTAAACTTTTTTTTGTTTGTCACACTTTGTGACCATGGTTGTAGGCTTGGAAATTTGGTTATATGTTTTTATTTTTTTTCCTATGTTTTAGTATTTTTAGTTTTATGTATTTCATGTATGCTATGTCTTGCTCATGTTATAAGGCTATGTTGGTTAAAACATAAAGTTATAAGGCAACAATTGGTAAAGTATAAAATGTAAAGTGATTAGGCAAACAAAGTGCAAAATGAGGCATAATGTCTATAGTGAAAATAAGAAAGAAAAAGGTTGTAAATACATTGTTAGTTTAAGGTCTTATCATGCTACCAATTTAAGACCTTGGTAGGCCATAGAAAAAATTTTGTAACATTTTCAGGTTTTAAAATTATTATGGATTTTTCAAGTTTTAAGAATTTTTATGGTATTTTTATATTTGAAAAGGTAAAGTATAAAAGAAAAAAGGTAAATAATAAATAAGAATAAGTTGTAAACTATGTGCTAAAACAAGGCAATATATGTTAAATAAAAATGATACAAGTAAACAAAGTTTAAACTGGGCTAAGAAAGTAAAAGAAAAGGATACATAGTTATCGACATAGGGGCAAGCGAGTACAAAACATACATCAATCACACAACTATTTCCTAATCTTTGAGAGATTATCCATTGAAAAATCTTATACTCCCCATTCCCCTTGCTAACCATGTTGAATAGGAGCTCTTCCCATGGTGCATCCATGATTTGATTATTATTTGTTTTAGCCTCGTCTACTTTATTGAGTTTTTCAACTTCATTCTTAATAGTAGGAGTTTCTTCCTAAAATTATATGTTGGACCATTACTCTATGTCAACATTATTAATGGCTAAGGGAATAATGTGGTTGCCATGAATAATTATTTTACCTTCCTGATAAGGTAGATGAATTTCTTGATGGATGTGTGAGGAAACAACTTGTAATTGAGCTAGAGGTTAAATCTTGGTGTCTCTTCCACCACCAATAATTTGGTTGTTATGGGGAATTAATTCCCTACTATGAAGGCTAAAAGAATAAAGCCTTTTACCACAACCTATGATCCATTAAAGGATTTGTAGAAGTAGAAGTATTTTACATGTGCTTCACTAGACCTTACTATTTGACAGTAACATAAGGTATAACGTTGGTTGTTGCTCCATCATCAATGTGTACCCTATGCACCTTGTATTACCCCACCCTTATTGTTATGAAGAGAGGATCCCTTATTGTCTTGCTATCTTGGAGGTTGGTTTTGACTTCACTATTATGAAACACCAGTGTACTTGACATTGTTTCTCTCCTAGGTGAGGGTGGTACCATGATTGCATGGATCGAATCTTCATTGGCAGGTATGCCCTCACTAATGGGAATCAAAATCAACATCTTTAATAGGGCTTTGTGGTGAGAAAAAGAAGTCATTACTAGGTCATATAGGCTTAACAAAGTGTTCTCTCATTTTAATGATTATTTCACTTGTTCCATTAGCTATTGATTTCTCAATTTTATTGATCTTGACTTCCTCCATTTGACCTAGGATGTGAACTTTGTGTCATAAGGTTTGTGGTTTGGTCACCTTTCCATTCTCTTGTTGCTTGTAGTCCTTCCTTGGTTGATTGGTTAAGGTGGTTTAAGTGTTAGAGTTCATAGGAATGGTTAAAATGGTTGTGGACTTTGGTGGACCCACCTCCTTTCAAGGCTTTGCCTGCTTTTTTTTATTTAGCCTTGGGTTTTAACGTAGACTTCTTGCATTGTTTGTTAGGTGATTTCCTATTTTTGGGCTCTAAAGAAGTCATTGCATTGGTCACCAGGAAGAACATTGATTGGTTGGATTGCAATTTTGATTATGATGAGAGGGGACACTCTAATCACGGAGAGTTCCTTGGGAGGTGCCAGTGATGGTGTTATTACAATAAGAGGAGTCCTTAAACTAGATGAAGTTGAAGGGCCCCTTTCATTGCGAGAAGGTACCTTAATCACAAACAACTACCTAGCAAGTCCTTGATTGTTGCTAACATTAAATGCTAGTATTTTGTATGGACTATTATTGGCATTCAATGGGTCTTTTTACACCTACATTGATTGGTTTTGTGACCTAACTAGAATTGGGGCATCAAGCACTAGCTCTCCATTATCTATCATCTTTTATAGGTCATCCTTTAATGCTACATAAAAATTAGTTTCATGACCTCGAAACTGATGATAGTGGCAAAAAAGGTCAAGTTTAAAGTACTTTGGTACTAGTGGATCATCCCTAGTTGCCAGAGTGGATCCTTAGAGATTTTGATAATCGATCATGCCTCTTGTAGACATTCTTAGTCATCTATTTGTACTAGATTTGATTGCTTTTGAGAAATTGGTGAAGGAGCTTTGATGGTTTCAATGGAAACTTAGTGTAATTAGATCAATCTTTCCTCTTGAAGTTAGGCCTCATATGGTTTGATGTAGATTCCCTTGATGTTGATGTTTGATTGGTTATGGTAGGTGCCTTGGGTTGACTTGTTTTAGGCTCATATGAAGTCTTTTTTTCTTTAGCCACAGTGGCCATGGCTACATGCTTTTGTTTCCCACTCTCCCTATTCTTTTTAATGTGTTGGTTTTTGTATGCTACATATGTGAGGTCATGGTTGGCCTCAACAACATCCTCTATGTCTTAGTTTGTGAGAAAGCTTGGCTAAGGAACCAGAGGTCTAGACAGTATAGTTTAGATTTGAGGAAATTATTGATTGTCCCCTTGGGGATGGCCATAAGTTGTATTTTAGGTATAGGTTTAGGAATCTCGTTAAGTAGAGCATTCCATTATTGGATAAACTTCTAAATAGGTTCAAGAGACCACTATTTTATTTTCATTAATTGGTCTAGGATGATGTTTGGTTTCAAGTTATACTTGAAATGATTCACAGACTATGAAATTAAGTCTTTTAGTAAGGCAATAGATCCTCTAGGCAATGCATAGTACCAGTCCAAGGCTTCTCGATATGAGACATAGGCAATATATGAGGCCAAGCCTATAGTAATAGGCACTCAAAATGGAAGATGGTGAGGTATGCATTGGGATCACTTCATTGTCGTATTTGGTGAATTGCATTATAGAAATGCGTAGGAGAAGAGTAATTTGTGGGATGACTAGACTAATAAGATTATCTTCATATAATTTTATTATTTTAACAATCTATGAAATTGAAGCTTTAAGCTTGTGTAGCTCTTATGTGAGGCCTTAGATCATTTGGAAGGCCTGATCCTAGCCTTGAGGCACTCTAGCAAGTTAAGGACTCTAATACAAATGGTTGTGAAATGAGTTGGAAGGCTCGTGGCCTTGTGATGGGCAATGTTAGGAATAGCAAAGGTTGAGTTATCATTGTCATTAGGGGGCTAAATAATGAGAAAGATATTCATGTAGGTATTTGGGAAACAAAGAGGGAAAACAATGTATGCAATGCTTGGATCACTTGGGGTCCCACAAGGATGGAAAAAGGATGATTCATTGTGAAACCATGGGTGATGGACACATGAAATGGGGTTGTGTAGCAAATGGCATGGATGAGAAGAGTGAGGTTAACTAAGGTATGGTTTTTCCTTGGTGGGTGGCTATGATGGGAATTGACCCAAACATGGTAGGATAGGCATGAGAAGATGAAGTTTGAGGAACCTATCCTATGGAAAAGGAAAGAGAGGTTGAACTAGGCATGGTGGCCTAGGAAGCCAATTGTTAGAAAAGGCTTTCTATGAAGTTATTAGGTTTTGTTTTAGCCTCAAATTCATCATGTTCTTCATGGTGGCTCTTCAAGTTATCCTTCTCACTTTGATCATTCATCTCAATTAGTTGGGCAAGTATGTGCATGTGTATTTAAGTAAGTTTTATTTTATTGTAAGGGGAAGGGATGTACTCCTTCCCATTTCTATGAATCAACTTAAATTCATGCTTGGACTGATATTCCACATGTGGGATGAGTAGGAGAACTTGGATTTTGGCACATATGAAGTTGTAATATTCTTCATTTATGATGGAAAAATTTGGAATTTGACCCCTTTGTTTGAGCAATTGCCTACGCTCAACGACAGCTGGGTCCTTAGGATCATACACACATATGACATCTTGGTTCGAAGCCATGTCAATTAAGTTGATGGATAATATAGTTGATTTGCTGAAAGCATTGGCAAGATATTTAATTTTTTTTTCTAATTAAAAGTTCCAAAAGGTGAAATTGCCCAGTGGATAAGTGCTCTTGACTATGAAACTGGTAAAAACTACAACTGTAGGTGCAACGTAGGTGGCTATAATAGTGTTATTCACTCTACTAATAAATAAAACTCAAAATTAATTAGCTTGAAATTTTTTGCATTTTGAACTATAGGTTTGCATTGCAAACTATTACTGGAAAAAATTAGTGTGAAAATGGCAAATACAATTTTTTAATTAAAAGTTTTTTGCTAGTTTTTACTCCATCTAACTTGCATTGGTAAAATTATGCTAGTTTTGGTTATTTAAAAAAGGATATGCTTATGTTTCCAGCAAGAAATATGTTGGTTTAGGCTTTGAAATAAAAGATATGTTGGGTTTCCAAACAAGAAATATGCTAGGTGTAGGGAGAGTAAGTTTTGGTTTATCTTGTTTAAAAATGTTGGTATATTTTTCCTTATGGAAAAACTATGTTCTCTTTAATGTGATGATGAAATAGTGGTAACTAATAATCAAACAAAGGTTGAACAGGGTTGGATGAAGAATCTGGGTGAAGGCCCTCCTTCTAGCACCAAAACTATAATATCTAAAAAGTTTAGTGTTGGAAAACTAAAAATTCCAAGTGAAATAGTTTAACTTTGAATTTCATGGGCCTTGAAAAATGGATTTGAAGCATCATAGGTGGTCTTGTATATAACCTAGGGACTTAGAAATTATAAAATAGTTTAAGAAAATTCAATGTAAAATGTAGATCCAAACTAGGAGAAACAGGGAAATAAACTTGCACAAAGAGATGAACAGAAAATTTTATTGATAATAATAATAATTGAAAATACAAAAGAAGTTTTGAGAAGGTACAAGTTTCATGCTCAGGAAGCATAAAATTTTATGTAGAAGAGATGTTTGGAAATTGGTGAGGCTAGTAGTCTATGTCCTATAGTCAACTACATGATCTAAATGCTCCAAAGTGATGGTCCAATAGCTCCTTGCTCTTTTTATAGTGTTGAATCTACCTAGTGAGTGTTGAAAATGGTTGCTGTGATATTGAACTTTTTGATGCTCTGTAATTCTCTAAGAGTCTCTATGCTCAATTGAATGTATATTTTCCAAATAGTTATTTTTAGGTGTTCAAATGTGATTTAAATAAGTCATGGTATTTAATTTGGTGCTGCAATTTTTTTGCCATGATTTCTAATAGATTGTTGTAATTTGTAGGTGTGGTAGGCCATCAATTCTAGCATATTTTTCTATTTATGGTAAGCTTGATGTACAAAGGCCATCAAAAATATGTTGGGTGCTATAAAAAGTATGTTGGCCTTAAGAAATATGCTACCTTCACCAAAACTATGTTGGCCTTGGAAAGATATGCTGAGTTCCATGAAAACTACATTAACCTTACTATGAAACTTAAATCCCAACAATTACTACACTGGTTGTAGGTGGTTCCATTATATTAATTACTTTGACCAACATAAAACACATGAAAAACCCAAATTTGACAACTCCCAAGATATTTTTAGCCTTCCCAAGCCCAAATACATATATGGCATAACTTTTTGCACTTGGGAAGTGAGACAATAACAACTTATCAGGCATATTTTAACCTTAATAAGTTAAAGTATGCAATGTTGCAGCTTGTGAACTACAAACCTCACATTTTACAATAAAATCCTACCTCAAATTCAATTGTAAATGTTATGAATTACAACATGGATTTTTCTTAGTGGTGTTTTACTACCTTTCATTTAGAATGCCTATTGTTACAAGCTTAGTTATAAATTGTGATACATATCTTTCCTATGTACTTGTTAGGCAAAGCTCTTGACTACTATTGTACATTATCAAGAGGTTGGGTCTCCTTCCTCAATGGCTTGATAACCTAATTTTTCAATCACTTTAAATATAATCTAAAGATTGATACAACATTGGACCAACTCATGAAAGAGAGGAAGGGGCTACTTGAACCAATTCAACGGTTTATTCATAGATGAAATGAAATGCTTATGAGATTCTAGAGTCCATCTTTGAGATCCATTTGCTAGCCATTTTTAAAGGAGTGGTTAATGATTTGGTCATTTAGCCAAGCCTTTTTTCAAATCAAGAACATAGAAGATGCAACAAAAGCTAGCAATAACCCAACATATGTAGCCTATATGAACCAACACATGAGAAGGGATAGGAATAAGAATAAGCTAGAACAAGAAACTATGGCTATAGTAGAAAAAGACACAAAACAAGCAAAAAGATGAAAATCATGACCATGCAACACATATTTTGATTCATCTCAGTCATTTACTTCATATGCTTTTAACCATCTAAGACCTAACTTTAAGTATAAGGATAGATCTACGTATGTAATGCTACCAATGAGGTCCTCTAAGATTCTAGAATAGTTTCTTAGAAACAACTATATTCAACATAAGATACTATCTAAGGACACTTGTAAGAGATATGATCATCTTTATGAAATAACTAGAGATCTAATCGTAGCAATCAAATATAATAAAAAACTATCAAAATATTTCAAGCTTGATAGATTTTGACACTATCACCAATTTTTTGGTCATGATACCAATTTCTTATTAGCCCTAAAGGATGACCTCAAGAAGATGATTGATCATGGAGAGTTAGTGTTGAATGAATCGAACCTTACAAACACTAACAATGATCCTTATACCATAGCCTTGTTTACAACATCTACTCTATCTAGCCCTCCTAGGAAACCATTTATCATCAAGGCATTGGCAGCTAGCATTTGGTCATAGGACCTCAAGGCTAAAATGCCATTGATTATATGGGTATCCTCATTCCTGGTTTCCAAAGAGCCTTTTTTTATATGTGTTTCACCTTTATTGGCATCAACGTCATGATCCAAACAAAGTGTTATCAACTCCTCTAAGGATAGAGAACCCTTTGTTGTTAAGGTGCCTCTACCATCCACAAGCAAAATTTCCATAAACTGTGACTAATGCTCACTCATTGTGGCCAATAACTTAACACTATCATCATTAATTAATAAGAAATCATTGTAACAATAGTGAAAAAAACAACCTATCATTAGGCGACATAATAAGCAATCTAATCCACTAAAACCTATGTCAAGATTAGCCCTACCTATGAACTCCATTGCTCAAACTACTTTAACCAATCAACCAAAAGAGAATACATATAAAGTATGAGTAAGGGGACCAAACAACACACACAAGAACATGAGCTAATAATTCTAGGAAGAATGGAGGAAATTAAGACTACCAAGAATGAAAGATCATATGCTAATGAAAAGAATTTTCTCATTACAATGGAACAACCTAAATGATCATTGGAACAAAAGAACACATCATTGAACCTATATAAGATAGTCATAATCTTCCTTGCTTATAGAGACACAATAGTTCAAATGTTGATCTCTATTCCTGTGAGTGGAGACATGCCAACTAACAAAGAATCCATTCACTCTATCATTGAACAAACTCTACTCAGAGAAAACAAGCATCAACCCATGTTTACCTTTCATGACAAGGAAGTGAAAATTAATCCACAAAATGAAAAATGGCTATATGATCCTCTCTTCATTACCATGCATGTTAGCAAGTATAAGATTCATCATGCTCATGTGAATGAGGAGGTAGCAACCAATGTAATACTATTTATCATTGTTGAACAATTAGGGCTAACTAAAAACATACATGAAATCTCTACCTCCATGCTCAAGTCATTTAATGGATTGCAAGTATCCATATGAGGTTCTATCTCATTAGACTTTTTATCCAGGGAATAGTTTCCCATGTTCACTAATTTCCTAGTGGTTGAAGAAACAACTAGTTTTAACTTGATCCTAGGAGGACCATGGTTAGCAAAGCTTTGAGAAATCTCATATCCTATATACTAGGAGATTTACTTGCCATATGATGATGGTGAAATTATAATTTGTGGGGATAACATGTGTTTACCATTTGTTAATAATGTCAACATTGAATGAGGATCAAAAGTGGATTCTTAAGATGTAGTTCATGATACTTAAGTTAGGGCAAAGAACAACAACATTAACATTACTAACTCTATAGAATTACATGACAAACAAGAACACCTAATACTTGCCATATCAAACAAGAAGAATGATGAACATAAGATAATGTAATAAGGGTTCCTTTATTTCTAGAAGATCAAGTACAAAATTCACAATCAATTCATCCCTTCTTTTATCAATGAGCATTTGTTTACTTTTGTAGCCTTAGATCATTTTTTAACATTTATTTTATTTTAGTATTCTCTTTTAAAATTTTCATATGCTTGCTAAACGGGTGATACCATGGCCTACTAGGGCCTAAAATTGGTAAACCATGACCTACTAAGGCCTAAAATTGATGAAACCATGGTCTACCAAGGCCTAAAACTAGCAACACAATGGTCTTTTAGGGCCTAAAATTGGTGAATCTGTGACCTCTCTTTCTTTTCCTTGAATATACATTTGTAGCCTATTTGCTTAATAGCATTGTTTGTAGTGTTTACTTATATTTTTACTCTTTGTTTCACAATTTCCTGCTATAACATCATGTTTCCAAGTCTTAATTTATTACCTCATTTCACACTTTTACTTTAACTTAGAACATACATTTATTTTTTATGTTTGCATACAAACATAAAATATAAAAAACAAAAAAAATAAAATTAAGGCTAAGAACATCATAGAACATGAAACCAAATTTTGATACCATGAGCTTGAGTATACTCAATACCATGATCATAGCCATAGTTACACTATGTAACGAATAACTAAAATACATAGTTCTAAAATTACAATGGCTAATAAAATAGAAATAGCCATGTTGCCATAACAATATCACAAAAGTAATAACAAGTTCATCATCATAATTAGTAGCCAAAGTAAACCATAGGTGGTGGTGGAGGAGGAATATTACTAAAACCATCATCATCACCATCCAGGACTTGCAAACAATAAAACATTCCAACATCAGTAATCATAGTAGCCTCATACATAGCCATATAACAATAAAAAACAAGAAAACAAAAACAAAAATAATCTTAAGAATGGAAACATTGACATGAAAAATAAAATAGAAAATAAGCCAAGCATATAAGCATAACTACAATTGCAATCTAAAGAAATATTTAACTTTTATGCATCTCATTTGACATAGAAAAATCAAATTTGACACTTTATTAAACACTTTATCATGAAAAAAAATATTAAAATTTTTTTAGAAAATAGATGTAATAGTTTAATATTATGAAAACTAAGTTTGAAATTTTGTCAAATAGTTGAGATACAAAACTAAAAATAGGCATCTTCACAAATAGTTGACATAAAACAAAATGTTCATAAAAACAGGTGATCAAATTTGATAGCGCTAAGGGTTGTAGAGTAGAAAAATAATAAAAATAATAGCTTAAGAGCTAGAATAATATAAAACATTGAGAATTAGGAGATAATGAGGTAGAAAACACTAGATTTTTTTGATATTGAAGGCTCATATGCTACCAATCCTTCCCCACAAAAATCCCAAAAGTGCTAAAATGCTATCCTATCAAGCATGGAAAACAAAAAACACTACTCTTGTAGAACCAAGTATCAAACACATTGACCACAAGGTCAAATAAAAAATCGTAATATTCATTCCAAGCCCTAAGCATTAGAACACAATCAATATTGGCTAGAAAAAACTCAAAACCTTGCAGTCATGTTGCACGTACAAGCACAAAAAATCCCAACATTTACCGAATATTGCAAAAAAACCCTAGTTTGGTGAAAATTGATTGTAGAAAAAACTATGAAAAAAAATACAATCATGGCCTAGAACCCTACTATGTTGCAATCACCAATTCTAGAGGTCAAAAATGCTAACCCTTGGCTTTAAAAAAGAAAATCAACATTGACAATCTAGTTACAGAAAAAATTAGAAATGTTGGAAAATAACCAAAATAATTTAGGATGTTATAGATGTGACTTAGGAAAACCAAAATCCCCACTAAAAAAAGCTAAGAAACCTTAATTTCATTTCTATGATCATAGAAAAACATAGAAACACAATTCCATGTAGTCAAAACTCAGAAATCCTATCACACGTAGGCTAGAAAAAAATCTAGAACGTTGTCAATCCAAGCCAGAAAACACTTACAAACACATGAAAAATGGGTACCTAGAAGGAATAGAAAAAGATTTTTGTCCTAAAAATGGGTTGGAAAGTCTCAATAGAATCCTCTTAGCTTGCTCTACATCCTCCATACTTTCATTCTTGCTCATTAATCCATTCTTCAATGTTGTGGTTGCTAGATCTCATGTGTTTTACCTCTAACCATTAATGAGAGAAGCTTGAAATTCCCATATTTTCTATCACACACTAAGCACAAGAAGTAGAAAAAGCCAAATTAGCTTGGGTACACTAGGGATATAGAGTTTTATGATTCCAACTTGATTCACATGCTACAAATATAAAATATAAAATAAAATTAAGCTTATAGACTCAGGTTTGGTGATAAATTTCTCTCTCTAGCTCATACACATTGAACATAACTTCTTACAAAATTCATGAACTATCCAAAACACATTATGGATGTAAAATTAAAAACCAAATTAGGTCTACATGATAGCTCTTAGTAAGATATTTGGTTTTTCTTAGTCCATACATTGCCCATATGTTCAATTTTGGTGGCATGTGGGTCCTACAAAGCATGAAAAAAATTACCAAGGATGAAACACACTAGATCAATTACATAAAAATGAAATTGAGTTCATATGTTGCATTCCCTAGGAATAATGGCTTCTATGGTCTCATACGCCTCCCAAAAGTAAAGAATACTCTAGGTATGAAACTAACTGTGAAATTAATCCCAAATGTTTCCTTTTGGTGAAAAATTAATTTTCATATTCAAATACATTGTCAAACTAGTAAAAAAAGCTAACTGGTGGGCCTCACAACTCCAAATTTCAAATACCAAGAGTCAAATAAGTTGTGGCTATGAAGTTGGTAATGAAATAAACTTAAACATGTTGACAAGCTAAAAATCTTGGTCAACACACTGCATAGACTAGTCAAACACATTGACTTGTGGGCCCCATAGCTCCAAAACTAAGATACCAAGTGCCAAAAATGCTAGGACAGTGAAATCCATAGCTTATTTAACATCACACATTCTTACAATTACTCAAAAACACTAACAAGGTGAAATTACATACTTTTCATAGCTTATTTGACATTAAAACTCATTATTTTATACATTTTTGGCATTTTTCATTGAAATATTACTTTTTTTAATCATATAATAACCAATATAAATAAATGACATTATTTTTTATTATTTTTCTTTGTTTTTGACCTTGTTTAACCAACATATCTTGTAGATGCTACTTGATGTGCCTTTTTTTGACATGTAGAATTGAGCTACAAAGATGTGGGGATGATACTTGACTTCAAGCCTAAGTGGACCCTCTTGGCAATGTCAATTAACTAATTGATCATAAATACTTAAACCTTGAATGTTTATATCAAATAGCCTTAATTCCCTTGAATGGCTTGACTGCTCTTATTCTTAAGGTCAAGACATCATAAGGGATTCCTTGGTTGAAATCTCCATTACAACTAATGATAGTGGGGAGAAAACCATAAAAATCAATTTCTCACTTAATTCTTGGCTCATCCAAGACATCATTGAATCCATAAAAGGCAACATAAAAGCCTTCACATGACCCTTATTACTTCTAACATTCACCTATTTGCTTCTAGTGTTGTTGGCCTTTGTTTGTAAAATTAAACAAGTACATGGCATTGACAACCCTAGTAGCCTATAACAAGTGAGCCTACATGACCTTTTACCTATTTGGCCTTAAAAAACTACAAAATTTATTTAAATCCATAAAGCAAGACATTGAGTTTTCAATTTTTGTAAATTATAGCTTATGATGAATTATGTTTTCTTAATCTCACATGTGATCTCTTGTGATCTCTAGTTTCTTTAACTTTCTTCCTTGTTCTCTCTATTTTTTGTTTACAGGATGAGCCTGGAGTCATCAAAAATGTGTGACTCATCATAGCAATAAGTTACCACATGATCTTAACATATGAGATTGGACTAGCATGCTCGATAGTGCCAAGAGTGCCTACCTCATATCATTTTCATTATCCTTTCACAGCCAATAGTAATTCATTAACTTTATCCTTTCTTACCTTTGCTAATGATAAAAACCTATGTTTAACCCTCACGTATCATGGCCATGTAACATCTTCTACTACATGCTCCTTCAATCAAGTTTGTTGAATTTCTAGACTCTTCATTTAGTGAGAAATTGAAAACTCAACCTTGGCATTCAAACCTAAAGAAGGTTTTATCCTTCCAAAAAAAGGGGGGAGAAATGCCAAGTTAAGAGGCCAATGTAGCCTAAAGTTAAGAAAATCAATGCCTCATAAAAAAGTAAAGTGGTCAAAAAAGCCCAAGAACAAAGTGTTGGTTTCTTTAAATATTATTAGTCTCTAGTAGTTTAAGCACAAAGCATGAAGACCTTGACAACCAATGAGCACATCACCATGGCATGACCATGGTGTAAAAACATTTGGAATTCTTTGTTAGCCTATTTGACTATCATTCCAATAGCCAATGTAGCCATGATCTCACTCCAAATTTTTTTCATTACATGTTAACCTTCATCATTGTAAGCACTCCTTGGCATGATTTGATAATTACAAAATCAGATGTGGAGAGAGGAGCATTGGTGATGAACTAGCAGTAGTGTTTTGAATTCTTTGTTGAAGTCTTTTGGCTCAATTATCAAAACATCAACAAAGAGGGACTAATGAAACACCTCAAAGAAAATTTCAATGATGAACAGAGAAGCGTAGTAGCTAGATTTTTTTATTATGATTTTAATTGTATTCAAGAACAAATACAAATTCTTTTATTTTCCTTCAAAAATTCATCTTGTAACACTATTTTTGCCAAGATTCTAGAGTAGTTTCACTTTTTAAAGTGTAATTTATGACATGGAATATAAAAAAACATCATGAATTACACTAGAGCATTGTAATTAATGCCCATGATATCAAAAATACTAGCAATCCTAATAGAAAATCTCTAAAACATTGGTGATAAAAATGCTATAGTTTTGGACCATAAAATGGTAAAAAATGCCATGTAAATGCCTAGGACACATGGTGAAACTTAATCAATGGAGTAATGATAGATTATGACCTATAAAAATAAGAATCAAGACCATTTTTCTGGACTTTTGAAAGATTTTGAGACTTCTCCAAACTAGAGACTTTTCGAGTAGATCTAAGAGCCTAGAGATATCTTTTAATTCTAGTGCAGATTATCATTAACATTGATTTTTTGTAGTTGCATATGAAAGTAGATTGAATAGAGTATACATATTTGGGAGGACTGCAGTATGCACATAGCCCACCCATGAGCCATATTTTCAACATTATTTTTACAGGGACCTGTGGAATGATCATAATTCCACACTTTATACTTTCTTACCTTGTACTTTGGAGAATTAATACAAAAATTTGTAGTTGTTTTTTCATAATTTTTGCATATTTTCTACATTGCCTCTTGGTTCTCAGAAATTTTATGTTAAATCTATTTATTACACATTTTATCGTCTATTTGCTCTTGTTTATC
Source organism: Gnetum montanum (assembly GCA_015680685.1). Lineage (NCBI taxonomy): Eukaryota > Viridiplantae > Streptophyta > Gnetopsida > Gnetales > Gnetaceae > Gnetum > Gnetum montanum. The sequence continues at coordinate 434,073 of MNCI01001543.1, forward strand.
TTAGTAATAGATCCTATAAGTCCTTAGGTGATTGAATACATTACCTAAGGTGCCTCAAATCCTTTTCAAGGCTAGTGGATTTTGAGGTTAAAACTATTCTACACTAAGACCTTCCGTTTCCAATGCTAAATTTTTCAAATGTTACACAGACATTTCAAATTCATTTTTCATAGCATTAAAAAATTTATTTCCTAATGTATTTATAAATGAAAATAGATTAAATCATCTATGTATAAGAAAATAAAAATATAACATCATGGGATGACTTTTTATAAATGGTTGTTTATGCTTGAAGATTGGTGATGCCTGCTCGCATGGAAAATGCATGGATGTAGATGTAGTAAGCACATAGAGCTTGATAAAGCCCATATAATGCTTTATGAAGCTTGTAAACATGAAATTTCTTCTCTTCATCAATGAAGCCTAGTGCTTGCTCCACATAAACCTCTTCATTAAGATAGCCATTAAGAAATGTAGAGGCCATGTCTAGTTGATAAATTACATGGTTAGCTTGTATATCAATATTAAGAAAGATTTTCATGATTCCATCCATGAAATAGGAGCAAAGATTTACTTAAAATTATGTCCTTTCCATTGGAGATAGCCTTTGGTGATGAGGAGAGCTTTGAATTTTTTTACTACATCATGTTGATTTCTTTTAATTTTAAAGATCCATTTTAAATCGATAACAACCTTACCATATTGACATGGCATAAGATTCAAGGTATTTTTTTTGTTAATTTATTGCAGCTCTTTTTTCATGAAATCAATTTATTAATCCTTTGGTATGTCCAAACCTTAGAAAATGGAGAATGTAGAAAATGTGTTTGTATGGCTTAGTAGGTGGGAAAGAACAAGAGTAGAATCAAGAGCTTCAAAGTGACAAGATGATATTAAGACTAAGATGAGAGTTGGGATGACAAAATGAGAGCTAATGTTTTAAGACAAGAGCTTAGATGGTATTAAGAAGTGATTGGGACATAGAGCTAGATGAGGCCAATATGAGAGTTGGAATGCTAATAAGACCAAGATGAGAGCTTAGTTAAAATGAAAAGAAGTATCATATAAGGTGGAATATTTCAAGAATGCTTGAAGGCTATAATCTAAATAAAGATATTTTAGTATTTCCTTGGCCGTCCTAGAAGTTCAACAGATCTTCTAGAGGTGAAGAATCAATGCTAGAGGTGAAGAATCAATTGCAGGCCAAACATCCCAAGTAAATAGTAGATGTCACAATTGTTGCTGGGATGTCCTAGTTGGGATGTTCCAATCTTCAGTGGGACATCCCACCTAAATGTAATTTATTTATAGAGAGACATCCCAAGCTTAAGTGAGATGTCCCAATGAGCCATTTTCTAGCTATTGCATGAATTCTAAGGAGTTTATGTAAAGTAAAAGGTTATAAAATAAAGTGGAATTCTTGAGAAATGTAGAAGTACTACTTATTGAAATATCCATCATGGTCTACATCAAGTGAATTGGCTTTATTTCTAATTTTCTTCATTATTTTTGAATTATTATGAATTGTTGTATGTGTGCTAAGTGTAAGAAATTTATAAAGTTAGTTACATTCTTTTCATGATTCTTTTTCTTTCATTGTAAACCCTATGGAATTGATGTGCTTCTTATGGGAATGCATCTTAATTAAGCTTATCAAGACCTTGCAAGGTTGAGTGTGTTTCTAGTGAGAAAACACTTTATGTAGATTTCTTGAAACCACATTTTGAGCTATTGGGACCTTATAGTATTAAGTGTGTTTGCACTGACAAAACACTCTAATTGGAGCTCAAACTTTGTAAAGATTGAGATTTTCTTTAAATCACTTTTTTAAGGAACAAAGTATAGAGGTATACAAGGATTCTGCCCTCTAAGTATGGATGTACCCAAGTTGGGAAACCGTGTAAATTTATGTTCAAATTGGGAAACTTATTCAACCACCCTTCTATGTTCTCGATTCTCAAGTAGTATCCAACGTTGGTATTCTCATTTTTGGAGCTTAACATATTAAGAGTGAATTATGGAAGGGATATCATACACCAAGCCACTAATGTTTGATGGGATCAACTTCATGTACTAGAAGGCTAGAATGCAAGGATTCTTTGAATCCATAGAGTTTGAAGTCTAGGAATCTATTCTTGAAGGATACATGTCATCTATGGACAACATTACATCAGCTACAAAGCCAAGAAGAAAATGGGTACAAGATGAAAAAATAAGGTCATATTTGATTTAAAAGAAAAAAAAATTTGTCTTTATTGTAATTTTAGTAAATCTGAATTTAATAGAGTAGATGTGTGAAAAACTGCTAAAGAAATTTGGAAAACTCTAGAAGCAACATATGAAGATACATCTATTTTCAAACAATCCAAGCTTCTAGTGTTACAAAGTGAATGTGACAAACTTAAGATGAAAGAAGGAGAGAAAATCAAGGATTATTTTTTAGAGCTAAAGCTTTAGTTGTAGCTATATGGGGGATGGGAAAATATTTACCTAAAAGTGATATAATTATTAAAATAATTAGAACATTGCAGCTTGAGTTTAGATCAAAAGGTACATCCATGGAGGAGATCAAAGTTTTCATAGTTCTAAAATTCAAATAAGTTCAAAGTGCACTCATTTCTTATGAGATGAATCTCATTAGTAAAGGTGTAGTTAAAGAAAATCCTAATTTACTAAAAAGTTCATTAAAGGAGAAGGAGCCACCTGAACATAAAGTGAATACTAAAGATGAATTGACTCTATTGTCTAGAAGACTGCAAAGATTACTTGCATGAAAAGGGAAAAGCTTCAACTAATCCATGTATTTACAAATGTCCAGGTATTGGTAGATTTTAAAAGAAGAATCAACCTGAAGCTAAAATGAAAAAGAAAAATATCTACACTATCTAGAATGATAAACAAAGCAAAGAGGCAACAAATGATACTACTATGGATTCACATCTCATTTACATGGTCCTTACTGATGAAAATCCCATAAAAAATCTTGAAGAACCCAAAGGTAATATTGATGAAAGGTATATTTAGTTGTGTTAGGAAATTATCTCTCTTCATTATTTACTTAAGAAATTAAAAAAAATATGCATATAAGAGAGGATGAAATTTTTTATCTCTATATGATTTTCTCCACTCTAAAAAGGAAACTCTCTTATGTAAATGATGAGGTTCAATTACTAACCCATTTATATGAGTAGAAGTGTAGAAACACACAAGATACAAGAACTAGCAAAAATCAAGAAGTACCTCAAAATTAGCACAATGATGAAGATTTGGAAGAGGCTTCTCAAAAGAATACTTGCATAAGATTGGTATCATCCAAAAGGAAAAACAAGACAAGGTTTGAGTTTCCTATCCAAATTATGGATACTCTATATTTTTTCCATAAAGTATGTGGATATGAAAAAGGTTATTATCAACTACCAATAGAGAAAAATAATGTGGATACTTGATCTTATCTAGAAGATCCTGGTAAAAGTAATTTTTAGGGTAAACAAGATTGGAGAACTAATGAACAAGAGGAAGTGATAGTCTTTGATGAGATTGAAGGATTAGAATCAATAACTAGCAAAAATTGTTAGTCCTCTTATTTTGGGAAAATGAGCATGACAAGGAAAAAACCCCAAGTAAATTTGAAGAATCAAATAATGATGCTAATGATAGAAAAAGTAAGAAACAGTTGCATGCTAGGAAGGTACTCTATGATGAATGACCTCATCTCAAACTTCATTAATCATGTTAATGCTTGAAAGAAAGCAAGGTAAGTAATGGTAAATATTTAATCCTTCAATTGTTAGACCTAATGTAGATTATTTTATGTTTATAAATGTTAGTAGTTATGAAATTAATGGAATAGATGCTCTTGAAAATCTTTGGTTATCTAGAGAATATTTCACTTTATCTTGCAAGATGTTGAGCTATAGATAAAAGCATATGAACCTTAAAATTTTAATGGATATTGATGAGAGTTGTCTCAAGGAATGATCAAGGTGCAAAACATTACAAGGTAGGATCTAGTAAGTTTTCATCATCTCACTAGTATTAAAACATATACCCCTTGTGATCTAGCTCATATGATGAAGATATTATGCTATTTTTGGGTTGTAATGTGTTAAAGTACCAAATGGTTTTGAAAGATTTTTGATGATTATTGGAAAATTGATTTTTGAGTTCTTAACTAGTGTGTAATGACTTCAAGTGGTTTAAGGCTCTTGACTGAAAATTCACAAGTCCTTCAAGATAGATCAATAAGGAAATTGTATTGTGCTATTTTATATTGATTGTTGAAAATTTTGATATTTATCATTTCAAGGTACTACTAATGGAAGAATTTGGTTTCAAAATGTCTTCACACTTAATCTTAGAATTTCTATGCATATAATTGTTAGTGTAAATATTGTTGTTAGCTTCATCCTATGTTGTTGAAATATTAGGATTGCATCTCTATAAAGAGTAAGTTGATCTTAGAAGAATCAAGGTGAGAATACCACTATCTCTACTACATATGTATTAAGGAGCTGAAAAGAAAACTAGCACATATGTAGGGAAAGCTTGTACCTCAATAGTCATTATCTTTTGTATCAATAGTGTAGGGGAAGTCTTTTGAAGACTCTTATCAAAAGACACTCAAGTAGTAAGTTCTCCCACTCTAATAAGAAAATGAGTAAGAAAAGTATATTTACTTTGGGGTATAGTAAAGTATCTAAGGTAAAAGCATGAGTTTATTTTTGGTCAAATCATTTTTTGATCTTTTATTTCATGATTACCTTTACTAATGCTAGCATGATTGTATGCAGTTTCTTCATAGGAATCTTTTTAAGGATATGATTATTGTGAAATTTTTAGCATGATAATTGTGTATCCTTAACTATTGGATTTAAGACCTTCAAAGTAATATGTGTTGTTTCTCTCTCCTTGGAACTTGAATCTACTTGTGATATCTTTTTGCTGATGTTTAAAAAGGGGGAGAAAGTTTAGCTAGCATTTGATGAGATTAACTCAAGGTTTTGATATTGGTATATTGGTGGTGAAGACCATTTTTTTTTTTGCAACTTAATTTATTATTTAAATGGATATAGTCTTCATGATTAATCTAGAATTTTGGCATTTTAAATAGACAATATTTTTGTTACTAATGGTATGATATTTTATGACATTTTCTAGCTACAAATATTTGCAAATGGCATGATAGATTAGAGACTGCTTCTTATGCTTAAATTTTTCCTTATAGTGCTCTTGAGTAAACTGATGTGGAATGAAAGAGGTTTCTTGAAGAAGTGGCTTTGGGTGGCATCAATTGGACTCACATGAATGAGGATGAGATGCTTCATAGGCTTAAGGTAGGCCTTCCAAAGTTTGTTCTAGAGGAATTTGCTTCTAATTCACCTAAGGTTTGCTAATTTAAATTTTATTGTTACCATTTTATTAAGGCTATACTCATGGTTATCAATATTATTAACAACCATGAGTTTATTTATTTTGTTTATAGGCTCTAGAAAATGATGGTGATAATGATAGCACTAGTAATACCCCCTTCCTCCTATGGCTTGATTAGGCTATTTGTGCATATGATGTGTAGAATACATTATTTATGTTATGTTTATTAAGTTATGCTATCATTTTGCTATTTTTTATCAACCTTCATAGCTTCAAATATGGTGTATTATTTATTTTTAAACTATTTGAATTTGGTTAAAGTTTAAGCTACTTGATTTTATTTTAGTTTACTATGTCATATATTTAGTTTTTTTGCTTCTTCTTAGCCACAATGTTTTTATTTTCACGTTTTATGTATGTCTGTGTCTATATGTGTTTTTGCATAAAATATTAAACATAAGCTATGAATTAAAAATAAAAGTCATACTAAAAAACACGGTAATAAAGAAAAAACTAAAAATAATAACATGATAAAGTAAAACTTTAAAAGGAAATATGCAAATAAAAGTAAAAACTGAAAATAATATAGTAAAGTAAAGGGCAACCATGTATGTACAAAGTGGAAGAGAGGGTGCATGCATTAATCATGTAGTTGTTTCTTGATCTTTGATAGATTAGGAAACTCATAAGGCCTTTCATGCATGATTTTATATTTTCCATCTCTTTTACTTATAATGCTAAATGAACGTTCCTCCTAGGTCACATTTAAGATCTCAACATTAATAGTTTTAGCATCATTAAGTCTATCTTTGACATCAATTTCATTATTACCAATAGGAGTTTTCTCTTGAAACTCCGCTTTGGATCCTTGCTCAATGTTGATGTTGTTGACTAATAAGGGAAATACACTATTCCCATGAATTACAATTTTCTCACCCTCAAAAGGTAAGCGCATTTCTTGGTGGATGGGTAAAGAGATTGTTTGTAATTTTACCAACCATGATTAGTCTAGAATTAAGTTAAATCTTAGGGTTTCTTCTACTATCAAAAAATTAGCTAATGTTGGGAATTGTTCTTTGCACATAAAGTTGAATGAAATTTAACCTCTGATTGTCACCTATGATTTGTTGAAAGATTTAATAGTAGTAGTGATGGTTTCTTAAATGTTTTTAAATAGGCCTAAATGTTCAACAATAGGCAAAGAAATGACATTTTTTGCTACTCTATCATTGACAAGGACATGGTGAACCTTCTATTGATAGACACATATGGTGATAAAGAGTGAAGCATGTAACACTTCATCATTTTGCTAATTGGTTTTGACCTCACTATCATAAAACATTAATGTAGTATGTTTTTGTTCTTCCTTGAGTAGAGATGGCATAATGATGGAATGGATGGACTCCTCACTAGAGGGCATGTCTTCACTCATAGGGATAGACATTAACATTTTAACTCACGCTTCTTGATGAGACGGAAAGATCATAACTAAGTCATAATGGCTCAATGATGTATTCTTTTGCTTCAGTGAAATTTTAACTTATTTCATGGCTATGAGAAAGTCCTTATTATTGGCATGTGTTTTTTTAGTTTTGGTGACTTTAACCTTGTCCATTTTGCCTATGATTTTTTATTTGTGTTTCAACATGTGCTGTTTGGGCCTCTTGCTCTTATCCAACTTATGATTTTTCTTGAGATGGCTAGTTGATGTAGTTTAGGTAGTATATTTCATAAGTATGGCTAAGATCACATTAGGATTTGGTGGGTCAACCTCCTTTCAAACCTTTTATTAATTATCCTCTTTAACTTTAGCCTTAGTAGTGAATGATTTTCCTTGTTTAGGTGGTGATTTCTTATTGGATGATGAGAATGGTGTTGATGTATTGACTACCACAAGTGAATGATAGTCATTATTTGTCATAAAGGATGAAGGAACTTTAATTATAAATGGTTTTTTTAGAGATATAAATGGATGTATCCTTATAATGAAACAAGTTTATGCACTTGAGAATGTCAAAGTCTAAATATCATGAGGAGTTACCTTATCATGAATGGCTTCCTAATAGGTTTTGACTTACTAGGGATGTTGAATGTGGCTATCATGTAAGGGTCATTGCTAGTATTAAGGGGATCTTTATACACATGCATTAACTAAATCTATGGCCTTACAGGATTGGATGAATCTAAGACTAATTCTCCACTATTGATCATTCTTTGTAGGTCATATTTTAAAGCTAAGTAGAAGCTAATATTATGACTATGAAGTTGGTGATAGTGGTGGTAATTGAGGATCATCTTTGGTGGCTACTACTGGATCTCTAGCGATACCATAAAGATGATCATGTCTCTTTCAAACATTTTTTGACTATTCCTTATGTTGAATGCGACTACTTTTAAGCAACTGATAAAAAAGCTTAGAATGTTTCATTGATATTTAGTGTACTTACACCTATTCTTACACTGAAAATTTCATTTTGGTTGGTTAAATGCATTAGAAATACTTGATGTAGATGGTTGGGATGAGACAAGAAGAGTGTTGGATTATGATGCCTTTTGCCCCTTTGTTGATTTTTCATCTTTTGCTATGGTGGCCATGGTTATATGCTCCTATTTACCCTTGTTCCTCTTCTTTCTTGTATGTTAATTTTTATAAACCAAATAGGCTAGGTTGTTATTAGTATCAATGGATTCCTTAATGTTCTAGATTTAAGAAAAGGCTTGGTTAAGTCATCAAGGATATAAGTGAAACACCATAAATTTTGAGACTCTCATGATCTAGCATAGTCCCAAAATTTGGGCAAGGATCCCTGCAAGCATGGTGTCACGTTGGACTATGTAGACAAACATGGCACCCCAGAAGTCCTAATGCTTGCAAAGCTACTTCCGAGCCTACCTTCCACCTAGCACAATCAATGTAGCACTTAGCCATAGGGCCAGTTTTCATGAAAGAGTCACTATGGGTAGACCGTACAATTCGGAAAATTTTCTATCTCTTGGGCTAACAAGCTTACTACACCCTTTGGCTTGCCCAACTTGGCACATGACCTGGCTAACGGTCTACCCAGGGACCATGCTAGGAGCTATAGAAGGTTTTTAGGATGGACTAAATAGTTTGACAAGTTTTCTAACCACGGGAACCTACTATGCTACGATGCACAGTGTAGCAGGCCTTGAGAAGACTAATTGGGCACCAAAGATGAAGATTGACAATGACTCAGCTCTCCAGGGTATCTGCCTCACTTCATCCTTGATGCATAAGCAACACGATGTAGCAAAAATATCGTAAATTTCATCAAAAATCATCTTCATCTGAGTGCTATCCTACACAACATAGCATAGCATAGCAGGTTGCTCGTGTGGCATTGATTCCACTCAGACTATTTTGGCACAGTAAACATGATTGCACATGCTTCAACTGTAAAACATGCTTGCTCCACTACCATGCCAAGACATGGTTGGCATTCCATGACAAAATGTTTGTAAGTTGAGTCAAAATTCAAGCTAAACTGGGTGTTACGCTATGCTACGCTACACAACATAGCACAGTGTAGGAGGGTCAGAACACACAAAGGTCCTCCATCAAGTGGTTCTAGTAAAGAATCTGCACTTGGCCAAGCACCAACCTCCAAGATTTCTTGTCCCACTTCGCCCTTAGGCCCTAAGAAAATTTTTCTAACATGGGAGGCTAGGTTGTCAATTGCAGAAGTTGCTTACCTAGCTAGGCCTTAGATAGGTATTTTCAGCTTTTGGGTAATATTTCTCTTAAGATTGGTGACTACACTATGCTATGCTATGTAGCATAGCACAGTGTAGTGTGTGAGTGTTTAAGCTACGCTGATACGTTGGGTAGCGTAACTAGCGTAACACTCGTGTGGAAGCCTTAGGACATCTCTGGTTAGCTCCAGAACTTGTTTACAGTGTTTATTTCTGCTCTGGCATCTCTTTGATAGACAAGATTAGCAAGTTTTCTTTGTTTTGCACCCCCCTATTAATTTTCAAAGTTGTGCCTACACTTGACCCTACTCACAAGAGTAGGGAAGACGTAGTCTTGGAGCATAGGCTCCACCTTGCATTCATTGTTTGCATTCTTCGTAATACACATGGAAGTTCCTTGGATTTTAGCACATGCAGTTTGAATGGTATGGTCATAGTTCAACAGGTTTCACTTCTAGTCTCGGCCCCACTCAGGATTACACTATAGCGTAGCACATCAGCGTAACGCTATAGCATAGCACCACATGCCACTGTTGCACATTCAAGTTTGCACCCTGTGGGACCTAGGACATGTGGCATCCAAACCACATTTTTTCTCCTGCTTCTGGCCCTATAAATACCCCAGCAAACAATGTTCAAGGGGTTGGCTTCGAAAAGTTGGTATTTTGGCATTTTTGGCTTTCTTGCGATTGGCATCTTGGCATTTGGCTTTCTGGCGATTGGCTTTGGTAAAGAGACTGGCAAGCGGAAGGTTGACAAATAGAAAGCCCCAGCAGTAGCACCTCCTAGATCTCTCTTAGCCCAACAAGCACTGGCTCATCAGTTCCTATTAGTAGGCCATTGGCAGTAGTCAAGGAGTTGTGACCATACCATCCCATCGTAAGCTGTGCCTATCCATACTACACATCAGTTGTACATCTTCTCTAGCCAAGCAAATATTTGATCCATCAATTTTTGGATGGTGCATTCTCTTACTTAGGCTCACTTCATTTCATTTTGCTATATTTTGGCATCATTGTCTATTAGCTTAGGTTCATTACTTAAGTTACACGTTCTTGCCAGGCTTTTACTATTTTGTGTGTTACGGCTTTTTTACACTTAAATATCCACACATATAATCTTAAAATAAATGTTAACGAAAGGTTATTGTACACTGACTAAGTCTTTGTCTGATCAACTAGACCATTCAGGGCACCCCACTTCTATTTACTCCAGCACGACCCTCGCATGAATCCAGTGTTAGGTTGTATGCTCGGTAACCTCTTGGTTTTCCAGCCACTGATGTTTTCGGTTGCTACAGTATTTGGTGCTAAAAGGAGGGCCTTCTTTGTGCCCTTCCTATGCATCACAGGTAATCCTACATGCTATCTATACCCCATCACCTACTAGCGTAGATGTGACACCCTTATGGTTGTCTACCCACGGGGCAGTGCAGATTGGTCATAACGATGGTTCTTCTGGAACCCTATAGGATGAAACCCTCCAACCATTTACTATACTACATTCACTCTGTTAACTACGCTATGTTGCTTGTGTCCTATGTGGCATAGTGATCAAATTAGTATGATACGCTAACCATGCAACACTTCTTTGTTGTGTTATGCTACCTACTGCGTAACACCTTTTCACAGTGTTACGTTGCTTACTGCGTCACACCCTCTATTGTGCTATGCTACCCATTGTAGTACAGTACTCATTGTGTTACACTACTTGCATCCTTTGCAGTGTAGTAGCCCTACTTAGTGTAGTAGCCCTACTCAGCATAGCAAGTGTAATAGTGAAGGAATCTAGCTTTTGACGCTTCCCAACATACCCAATTTTAGCCTTTCTCCTCTACAGTTTCCAACTACAACAGAAAATGATTCCTATGACTACATCCATTCCCACCTTGAACCTGGAGGTGCCTTACTCTATCCAACACACGACAGGTCCAGAGTGACCACCCAACTTAGTGCTGATGCCACCATAGTCCCTTAGATAGTGGGAGTGATTGCCCAAATACCTGTCGCAAGATGAGGAGCAGTACAACTTTCTGTTTGCAAAAGTGCAAGCCAACCTACCCTTGGAACATTGTGAATTCAAAGAGAAATGTAACTTCAAGTTCATCTACTAGAATGGAAGGGAGTTCATCCCTACTCCTGATATCACCATCTCGTTGACCAAGATGTACCAATGGATGCTGAACCAACTTGTCCAAGTAATCAGGGCAAGAGAATAGGACACAGCATCCCACTACGAGGAAACCTTCCAAGACAACCAAGAGGATTTGGATTCCCACTTGGAAGGTGATCATCTAATTTACACCATAGGTTTCCTTTCTACCTCCCTCACCCATTTGCATCAATCATAGTTCTCCATCCCCTTCCTTATCACCATGACAGTGTCACAACCTCAACCCTCCATGGCCGTGGGTAGTCACCCAATGTTTTCAACATACCGGCATATAGGTCCTTCAACTTTGTTCCTAGTCACTCTTTCCACTCAGTCTACCCTAGTATCGCACCTAACATCGGTGACATCTACGTTGCCATATGTGCACACTCTACCTACATCACACCTTCATGTAGGTTCTACTTCAGTCCCCATGTCTGCACCCATGCCACCATCAGTAGCAGGTCCAACCCCAACCGCATGGTGGGCAACAACCACCTATTTTCCAGCAACTCAGACATCACATGTGAAACCATATGGGCAGCCTCAAACATATCAATTCCCCCATGTAATGCAACTAAGCATGGGGCCATGGGCCACCCACACCATGGAACAATGACTACACACATGCCACCACCTATGGAAACCATCCCTGTGGCATTGCCCACTAGGTTGTGGGTTGCCCAAACCACACCATTAGTGGGAGTTGCTTCAACAGCACCCTCGATAGGATTGGCAGCTGCACCATCAGTGCCACCAACAATGGCTATGCCCAGTAGCCTCACAAACACCTACAACATCCCTAGGTTTGGATCAAGCTTTCCAACTCATCCAGACCCTCACTAAAGAGATCAAATGGCTTAAGGCTATTTTTTCTAAAACTGTACAGGTCATGGACTTTTACCATGATGACCCAATCAGCCCAGCTGTCCCTATGCTCATGTTGCCCCTTGGGGTGCCACTCCCCTAATTTACAAAGTACAACGGGGAGGACGATCCAAATGCATATTTGGTGACCTTTTGGTCCAAATCCTTGCTATTGCAACTATGGCCTCACATCATTATCCACGTCTTTGCCAAGTCTTTGATAGGCAAAGCTTTGGACTGGTACCATGCACTTCCACATGCCTCTATCTCCACCTTGGAGGAGCTTCTAAGTCAATTTTTGACTTGCTTCAAGTACAACTTGAAACCAAAGGTCACACTACACCAGATCATGAGCATTAAGCAAGACCCATTAGAATCTATGTAGAGATTCATACAGTAGTGGAGTGCAACCTTGGATGAAATACGCAAGCCAATTGCCGAGGCTCACTTGTTGGCCATCTTTAAGGATGCAGTCAATGACTTCATTAAGTCTAAACTCTACTACTCGGTCCCACATTCCCTCAGCCAAGCATTTGCTCAAACTAAGAGCATCTAAGACTTGGTGGAGGCTAGTAGGAACTCAGCCTACGTGGCCTACAAGAATGCACATACTAAGAAAGATAAAGAAAAAGGCAAGGCCATAGCAAGTACAGTGGCCGTTGTAGACAACGAGACTAAGCCTAACAACAACAAAAAAGGTTGCTACAACACCCAATGCTCCCACTAATGCCACACCTAGCCCCAGCAACACAGGATAGTCCTCAACATCAACACCTATGATGCAAACACAGCCACAGCCAAACTTTGAGCGAAAGGATGGCTCAAAGTATACCCCATTAGTGATTAAGCCTTCAGAACTCATGAAGCAATTATTGGGAGCTGGGTGTATACAACAAAAATGGATGTTGGAGGAGGCTATTAAACACCATCAAAGTTACCGTGAAGTTCTTCGGAACCCCTCATTGGCTATGCCTAATGAACCATGAGTGCCTAAGAATTTCAGGTTAGAGTGTTTCTGCGACTATCATCAATTGTGTGGCCATGATACAGATTACTGTTTAGCATTAAAAGATAACATATAATGCATGATAGATCAGGGAAAGTTGGTCTTGGATGAGAGCATTCCCATTCGACCTGAAAACCAGTCGATGGGCATTTACAAAGACCTCCTAAACACTAACAATGCAGGCTACACCATCAACACTATCAGCATTGACAATAACCTTGAACCACCACAAAAACCATTTGTGATTCGTATGCCTCCTCACAACACAAAAATTCAAACAACTAAGTCGCATCAACCCTTTGTCATTAGGGCCCCTCGCTAGACATCTCCTGCACCTTTTGTGCTAAAAACCACACCTTGACCCACTCTGACAACATAGGAACCATTTGTCATCAAGGTTCCAAGGCAAGCAAGCTCCCCCTCGATACTAAACTGAGTGATGAAGGATGCACCCCAACCTCCCCATCCAAAGAAATGTGAAGATCATCTAGCAAACAAGCTGGCTAGGGAAGGTACTACGCTAGGTCCCCCTAAGCCTACCCCCTTGTCTATAGTGCCTATGGCCTCTTCCTCATCAACTGTTGATAGCAACACATAGATGCAACCATCACCTTCTAGCCCAAAAGAGCTTAGTGTGCAACCCAAAACCACTCCCCCTAAGGAGATCTGTCTTCTAGGATGTATAGAAGAGGAGAGGGTTAGCAAAAAACAAGATGGCAGGAAAGACTTGTTGAACACCCTTTCACAAGTTAAACAGGCCTTGAAGTAGAAAAACATAACACTAAGCCTATATGACCTGATAATGACCTCCACAATGCATCGTGAGGCAATGGTTCGCATGTTGATGTCCATTCCTATTAGCGAAATCCTATTGGCTAAAGAAAAAGCCATTCATGTAATCATGCTTCCCCCTATGGCCAAAGAACAATGGCCCAGCTAGCTGACATTTCATGACAAGTCCATTCAGGACGACCCTGAAAAGGGTTAAGTCACAACTGCTCCTATGTTCATCACCATTTGGGTAGGCCAATACAAGATTTTTAGGGTACATGTTGATGATGGGGCTGCCACCAAAGTAATCCCATTTTCTATCATTGAAAATTGGGCTTGGTAGACCAAATCAAGCCCATAACAACTTCATGGCTTAAGTCCTTTAATGGGGTGCATGTGGTGGTCAAGGGGACTATGCATGTCAACTTCATGGTAGGGGACTAGTTCCCCATGAGCATGATATTCATCATGGTGGAGGAGATGCCTAGGTTCAACTTGATCCTGGGGAGATCATGGTTGGCCCAACTAAGGGTTGTTTCCTCACCAATACATCAGGAAATCCACTTACCCTACGTGGGAGGGGAAGTGGTAATTTACGGTGACGAAGTGGCTCCACAAGCCATTAACAACGTGGACATGGAGCAAGGTTCGAAGATAGAAATATCTAAAAACAAAGCCCCTATTCAAACTGAAATGCCTGAACAAGCCAAAACCATCAACCCAAGTGAAGAAACAACGTGGGCTGAGTTTCCCTTCCAAGAAATAATGATAACATAGATGAATACCAATGCAAGCCCTCTCAGCCGTATGCCTCATCTAACACACTTCTGGTTAGAAAATAATTACATCATTGAAACTTGTCTCCACCATCACCTCAATAAATTGTTACACCTCCAATGAAATAATTTACACTTTTACATTAAATTTTGCTATTTTCACAATTTACATTTTTACATTAAGTTCACTACGTGCATAATTTATATTTTACGTGAAGTTTGCTATTTGCATAATTTACATCTTACAATAAAATATTTGTTTGCATAATTTACATTTTACATTAAGTTTTTTGTTTGCATTTTTTATATTAAATTTTTTGTGTGAATGATTTACATTCTATATTAAGTTTACTGATTGCATTGCCCTTATTTTCAAATACCTAACAATGGCCCGAAATGGCCTAAAACTAGCAACAACCCGGAATGGCCTTAAACTACCATCGTGACCCACTAAGGCCTAAAACTGACAACTCTACTACACTAAAACAAAGAAGACAAAAAAATCATCATTGAGGCATAGCTTGAAATGGCCTTAGACTATTGCCATGGCCTAATATGGCCCTAAACTAAAATGAGGGGCCCAAACACATTAAATAAAAAAAATTAATTAACAATTAATTAGCCAAAATAAAATAAAATAATTTTTTCATGTTATGTTCTTCATCAAATTTTAGTCCATACAATAATGTTTACAAAAATAAAATATTGCGCTACCACACTATAAGTCTTCATTACCATCCCCATTTCCTATTCCACTAGGTCATGCGCCTCCATTTGGATCCTACATAAGACAAAAAATAATAATAAATAAAACTATAACAAGGCTCTCATAAAATAAACTATGATACAATAAAGAATGAATAACCTGAGATGGCCCCGCGTCCATTTCGGAGGGCATCTTATCCATGCTAGCTGCTAGACATTGTAGGATCTCCTCCTCAGTGAGGTTGGTCCAATCTTCCTCCCCAAGATCAATGCTTGCTACAACTTTCCCTTTCTCCATAGTTGTCCATCTAGGTGGTCCTGGAGAAAAGGTGGTAGTGGTGGTCTCCCTAGAAGGTAAGGTCATTTCTCTTTCAAGAGACTCACTGACCACCACCTATTGTGTGAACTTTTCGTAGGCCCTAGCAGTGCCAATGACATCCAAAAATAATTTATGGGTATCCAACTCAACGGAAGCATCCTGATATTGTCAACAGTAGGCAACACATTCCATTTTGTACATGTGCTTATGGTTCTTTTGTGCTTGCCCCCATTCATATACTTTGGCACTGTAGTCCTTTCAGTCTTGATTCTTCTGGGCTAGAAGGTCCATCTACATGCATTATTAGATAATCTCACAAGTGACCTTGTTCTTACTCTGTATAGTTATCTAGTATCTTGCATAGTCAATTACAGCCATATGCCAACTACCATTGCGAGTGTCACGGGCCAATAAAAAATCATTTATGGACCGAAGGTCCTCCAACTTAGCAACTTAGCTAGCCTTCTCTTTCTCAAGTTTTTGCACCCTCTTCTAGAGGTCCTCGTTGACACACCTGCACTCCCACAATGAATGTGCCAAGTAGAGCACACATTCGCTCATTTTCTCATACATCATGGGTTACTTTGGTTACTTCTGGTGGGAGTACAGGCACCACATCAACCTCGACCACCTGTCTAGGGTCCCACTTGAGATGAGAGGCTATCAATCACATATGAGAGAGGGTTAGTCATGCAACGATCATAAAAAAAAGATGTAATAACTTAGAGAGTCTAATGTTGTAATTTCAACATACCTATCTTAGGATCGATCTACCTTAGATGATTAATCATGTCATCGACCATCCCCTCAATAAAAGCAAATTTATCCGGGGTCTTGGTCCATGGTTGGAGATGGATCGAGGACGAAGAGTCGGGGGCCTTACCAGTGGTATCCAATGCACAATAAAACATGTTAGCAATTATGGAGATGATAAAAATGAAAATGAAAAATAACATAAATGACAGTGTAAAGATCCTACCCAGCAAACCCTCAGGGGTGATAGCGGGGGGATCATCCATTGACACACTATCAAGCAATCTATCAAACTCACCAACATTGAATTGTAGCCATTCCCCTTCATATGCCCCTTAGGTACTAGGACACACTCCACAAAAGGTTCATTGGCAATAGGGGCCTCTTCCTCTATGGCAGGGGCCTTTCTTCTGCAGCTGGGACCTCTTCTTCCTCTACAATGGGGGCCTCTTCTTCAGGGGCCAAAACCTCTTCTTCTTCCTCTAATAAACATGTCTAAGGTAAGTAGGCTAGTGTAACACACAATGGGAGGGATAACTAGCTAAATAATCAAACATACTTACGAACTGTGGGCTACACTTTGCAAACTTTGATTTGCAGCTTTCTCCTCCTCTCTTCATTAGAAGGGGAAGGTTCTTTCACATGATGAGACTTTTTGCACTACAATCTAGTTTTAACCATTTCTGCAATGAGATGAACCTCCATTAACACATTTCCTATGTTAATGGGAGGCACCTCTCCAATGTTGTCTGAGGCACAAAAGGTACGGCCCACCCAATCCCTCATTGTTATCGAAAGTGATTCCCCAATAGCTTCTGGGGGGTCTTGGGATCGGGTGGTGCGGAACACTTGGCAAATCCATGGCTTCGATATCTAGGTACAGTCCTTCCACACCCAAGTGCCATTCTTGTGGACCACCAAGAATTTTTCAAAGTGTCGCAGGAAGCTATGAAGAAGGCATAGTGTACATTGAAACGGGCATCAAGCTTCTTATGAAGCTTGACCATTTTAGATCGCAAGCCTTCGGAAAGGTACTTGACCTAGTTATAATGGGTCCCTTCTTCCATGATGTCACTCATGATCCAAGCCTACTCCACTGCAAGGATTTTCTCTTGGGAGAGTAGCTTGGGGAAGGCACAGGCTTGAAAGATAGGGTAAACTATTTGGGCCACGGCTAGCTTGACCTTATAGATATAAATCCCCTTTCGATCCTTGCTTGTCCCCAAACATTCCTCTATGTCCCCTTAATGGTTGACATCCTTTCTAGTCTTTTCTTCTATAGGAAGACCATTAGAGGAAACACCAAAAAGATTTGCAAAAAGTTTGTCATTAATCTCAAACACAACCTGAGCATTGTGAACCCATGTGAGGAAGTGGTCAGCCTTTTTAGAAAAGGAATCAACTAGGGAGAGCATTTCTGCAGTTGGGACACTTGGATTTACTACTAAGAATAAATCCATGAGCCCAGCCTCCTAAATGTTCTGAACAAGGGTGGCTGAGGCCCCATTACATAGCCAACATTGCGTCTCATCCACCTCCTTGTACTTGAAGAAGAGGTTCATTCCATTACGCCTAGAGGTGATTACTGTAACCTCTTGGGATTCGCTTGCTAATACAACAAACAACAAAAAAATTAACAAGAGAAAAAGAAAAATCATCACTTGAACACACAAAAAAATGCATAATTTAACATACTAGGTCTAAATGGCATAGGAAATGGTGGAATTTCCACTAGTATGTCTTCTACTGTAAGTGGTCGGAAAGATGCCGATTCGCTATCCAACCAACCAACCTCTTGAAATTTCCCATAGAACTTGGCATACTTAGTTGGATAGTTTTTTAAATCAAGCCCGAGTTATTCTATGATGCTAGCACGTATGTTCCCGGTGGAAGAGAAACCTTACAAAGCCATTTGGGCAAACACCAACGTCCCCTCATTGCCATGAAGACCATCCTTGTCAATATAAAACTTGGTAGCATGCAAAATACGGTAAGCATTTTGACTAGTACAAGAAAAATGATATAACATGTTTTAAAACATCTTCATAGGACTCACCCGCTAGCACAATAAATGATTCTAGGTTGGTTCTGGAAGCAAGTGTCCATGTGGTGGCCAATGAAGAATGTGTTGTACTAGTGATAACATTTAAATTCGGGCATGTCCCAAATCCAAAAAAATGCCTTAAGCCTCTTGGGAACCAATTTGATCCTTCTACCCCTTTTCCTTTGAACTACCCATCAGCCATGAACTTCAAAATGTCCCAGTTTGCCCTGGGCAACAACATTTCAGTAAGTATAGCAGCTATTTTGGCTGATAAGTGTGACCATACTATCACACTGAAATGGCAAAGGAGGAACTCAAGGAAGTCCCGTGCACTCTCCCAGAACTAGAACACCTGATTTCCTACCCATGCATGGGGAGGGGGGACATTGGCCACGGGTTCACTTAGGCAACACAAGACTCCCACCAGCTTAAGAACAATCAGGACAAGTTTCAACATGACCCTATGCAACACACCAGAAAAGCATTAGTACAGTATTTAAGTGATGATACTAATTAGTGTAGTGTAACCCTTGGTTTATAGATTTTCCCTTAGGTGTGAAATAGTAATTCATTGCCACAATAACACAGAACCAAACACAACATGTAGTGTAGCAAAGTGTTACACATAGCGTAGCATAGTAGGTACACCTTGCACAGTGTAATGGCTATGCACCGCATGGCATAGCGTAGCAAGTACACATTGCATAGTGTAATGGTTACGCCCTACATAGCATAGTGTAGTAGGCATGCCTTGTGCAGTGTAGCATAACAACTACACTCTGTACAAGGGTAACAATTACGTTATGTGTCATGACACCTGAATTCAAATCTGAAGGCCAAATGACTTCTTTTGTTTTGATCAAGTCTGTACACCAAGGTCATACGCCTAGCGTGTATACGCTGGTGTGTAGCAATATACGCTGGCATGCAGCATGCTATACACTTGTAAAATTTCATTCTTTCGTACTCGGTCAACATGCTACATGTCACCCGACCCGAGAGTCCAGCACTCCATAGCCAATCATCCCCTCTCAGACCCGAGTCCAACGTCTAAACTTGTATAAAAACCCCAATTTTTCACTAGATCGGGGGGGGGGGGGGGGCAATTTGGAGCAAACCAGAGATAAAAAAAGAACCAGAGATATTAAAAAAATGAGAGCAAAAAAAAACCTGTATGCTGGACCTCAACCCTGCACGCTAAGCATACAGCCTTCACGTTGTGCCTGCAGTTTAAACCAGCACACAATCATCCCTGTGCATCCACCAGGGCTCTTCGTCCATCTTGTGTCAAATTCACAACTGCGTTAGACCGATGCATTGTAACTTTCAGTTTTACAATAATATTATTACGTTTCTTTTGCTAAGATTTGTTATAGTTTTTCATTCATTATTGCATGCTTATTATTTACATTCCTGTACGTTTATGCTCCATTTTACATTAGTTACATCATTTACGTATAACCCAACGTACAGTATATCGGTGTACGTTCAGGGAAATCCTTGTCTAATCCGCGTGTGTACCACTCAAGGTACTCTACCTTCATTAATTCCAACTTGCCCTCAAGCGAAGGTAGGGTCTTCTGTGCATGTCCAGGGATCTCCAGGTTTCTGTTTCATTCCAGCCGAAGACCGACGATTTCGGATAGTACAACAATGATGAAGTAATCTCAATCTTTATTGCCGATCATGTGTGTGTCCAAGCACGTCACACTCGAATAAAGGTTCTGTACAATTACAATCACCACACTACGGGCATACACTGGGACGAAAAGGGTTAAGAGGAAAAAAATAGAAACTTAACACTTAAACTAAGAATTGAAAAGACTAATTGACTAATGCCTAAATGATCTGTCTACCTCTTATTTATAGATGAGGAGACAGGCTACAATATCGTAGTCATCCAAATGACAACTCATCATATGCCCATGACTGAATGAAAACTCGTCCTTGAGTTACAGTGATTACACAGTGGATAGGTATGGGATTATTGGATGGTGAAAATGGGATTATCCCATAGTGTGAAATGAAAACAAAATTGAGACACAACACAAAGAATGTGCTACAACTACGAAATTTGTGGAACTCATGTAGTTCTTGGTGGCAGTGGCTCCTCCATTGGTGCTTTCTCTTTGTCTTGTGCTCTAGGTTTTGGGACTTGATGGCGTTGGAGTATGGCTTGGAGCTTCTCCTTTTTGGTCTGAGGGTCTTGTGTTGTCCATGCTAATGTTTTGATGTTTGACGAAGTTGGCACTTCCCATGGACAAGGTAGTTGTGGAAACATTTGATTGGCCTTAACATACCAAGTCGTGAATACTCATCGTTCCTCCTCGTAGGCTCTGGCTTTATCTTTGTATTCTTGGAAATCCACGAGCCATCGAGCCAAATCCATTGTGACACCTTTTTATCCTTGGTAGCTTGCTTTCACCACCTCAAGTTCAGAATTTGCAATCTCCAGTTTTTCCAACAACTTCTTGCGTTCTGCAAATTTTGCTTCATATTTGTTGTAGGTGGTCACTACCTGTTGTTTGAGCTCTATCCTTGGGTGTCCTACTGTTAACATGGCAAGGTTGGCATACCATAGGTTTACCAACTCCATGTATTCTGTAAGATCTTCGATCTGTAGGTCCCGGTTCTTAACTTCTGCCTGGTGGGTAAACGCATATGTGTCCAATATGGACTGCCAGTTAGTGTGTTGAGCACCGATAGTGTTGATGTGGGCCTTGGCCATATGGATCTCCTTATCAAGGATCTATTTGTACATCCCCACCTAGTCTCAGAAGTGCTCCTTTAGCGTTTCATGCCATTTAGCCTCATTTTTCCACGTGCTTATTTCGATGGCTATCTTTTGACGAATTGCACGTACCTCCTCCATTGAGAGGGTTCAATTCTCCCTAGCTAAATAGCTTATGTCTTGGTTGACCCAAATGAACTATTCTTGCAACTGATGGAAATGTTCTTTGAGAACATTCTTTTACTTCTCCACAGTGGTCAACCGAAGGTTGTTAGCAACAAGTTGCTTGTTTTCCTCCTGTAGGACCTTGAGTTCCTTGATATGCACATGAGTTTGCACCTATGCTGCAAAGGCATCCCAAACAACCCTCTCTTTTTATTTAGCTACCTTTTTATTCTCCATTAGTAGCTTGGTTAGTTGCTCAGTTATAAAACTATCTAGCTTTTCTACGGAAAAAAATTGCAAAGCATCCCATTGTGCTACTTGTAGGGCCACAAGTTGTTCTTACAATTTTTGCACCTCTGCTTCATCATGCTCGGCCCTCACTTTTGTTAAGACCAACTTCCCCTTCGTGGAAATGAGGTCTGATTGAATTGTCATAACATTCTGAGGGATGTCAAATAGGGATGTCATTACTTGTCCTATTTGGAGTAATCAATCAAGTGCATCCTCATGTTCCGTAGAAGTCATTGAGGTTCTAGCCAACGTTTGAGCATCCCGTGCTCTTTTGAGATCTACTAATGGCACAATAGGTACATTGAACGATTCTTTGATGTGATCTGCAACCACTTATGTAGCTCTCATGGCATCCTAGTGTTGCATGACCACCACAGTGGCCCCTTCACCAGTTTCAAATTGTACCTGGAAAGATAATGCATTTTCTGAGATCTGTTGTGATCGAGTACTTTCCCCTCCTTCTGTATGAATAGAAAATTCATCCCTTGTGCAATCCAAAGAGACAGTGAACTGAATGGCATTGTCAATGACAGGGAAGAGATTTGCATCATCATGACTTCCCCAACTGACCATCTCAATGATGGCCCTAAGATGGCTCATTGATGGTCTGTAGTCTTGCAGTGGTAGCAACAGCTAATCCTAGCCTGTGCTAGGCTCTGCTTCCTATTGTTGGCTGGGTCCTGTACTTGGAGGTTGGCTGGGTCCTACAAGTTGAGTTGTAGTTGGTCCAACCATCTATTCTTCTTCTTCTTCTGGCCCCAGCATCTCACCAATAATTTTCCTTGCAGCTAGTGGCTTTAATAGTTCTACATATGAAGCATTTTGGGATTTTTGAAGAACATCATTAGTCTATCCCCTAATACCAGCACGTCGGCATAGCTTTCTAATAAGATAAGGAAAGGGCAACACCATCTTCCCTATCTTTCGTTAAATATAGATGGGGCAGGTTAGCATTAACCTTTCCCATCATCATTGCACATCCTCTTACCACATACGTTGAGATTCTTTTTAAGCCCTTCATGGGAAAGAGATGATACATTCCAATTTTGAAATAGATCCTCTCTTCCGTCGTCAACTCACCAAATGTCTTATCTCTACCATATGCCCTTTCCAACCAATCTCATCAAACATCGGGGTCAGAATGGATGGATAACTGAGCAACCTTGAGCCCTATATTCAGAAGGTTTAATACTTCCGAAATGGCTTGCATGGAGAAATCGATCGTCACACCACAAATATTGACGGTGGTGCCTTGTTCCCTATTGTGTCAGAATTGGTACATCTCCCCTAGGTACCAGGCACTACTTTCAAAGAGGGTAGGACATAAGGGAAACCCTTTGAGGTGGTCCCTAACAACCTCAGGAGTGAACTCTACAAAATATTCAAATTTTAATTCCACAATCACTGTAGCAAATGTGGACTTTTCGTGGATGTCCTGAACACAATCTTGGGGCAACATGAGATGTTGTCCTATTCAGGAACTATAGTAGCTCCTCCTTCTGCCTGCCTAGACTATATACTAGAAGGGTCCTCTTGATGACTACTAAATGATTATTCCTCCTATTCTACATGTTGTCCGATAGGATCTTGTCTTCTGCCTCTCCTAGGTCATTTGCTTCCACCTTGAGTAGGACTTTCCTGTTGTCCACGATTCAGGGCCATCTATAATCACATAGGGCCAAGCATTAGTAATGTTGTTTTTGAAGTTAAGTTATACGTTACTGCTTGCCTTAATTAATTAATTAATTTTATCTTCGTGTGATATTGCCCGAAAGATTGTAATAATGAGTTTGTTTTACTTAGGTGGTTTCCAATTTTAACTTCCCGGTGTACCAAAATGGATTAAATGATTTTTTGGCACAATTATTCTAAATTTTATAGCTAATTACCCTAGATAATTTCCTTTGGACAATGATAAATTCCAAAAATGTTAGGTGCTAGTCAGTAGGTGTCCCTCCCCCACGACTAAGTTGAACACTCCGAGTTCAAGCAGGTTCAGAAAAAATTAAAATTGGAGTACCAATGAGAGAGATATAGGTAGAAAAGTAAGGGTTTCACACTCACAAGTTGTAGAGAAAAATTTGAAAAACTCCCCTACCTGAATTGTGAAAAATGATGCTAAGTGTTGCCGGGGGGGGGGTCGCCTATTTATAAATTCATGGGACACGATATCATGTACGCGATATCACGACCTATCAATGTTTAAGCCCGAGGGAAAATACCAAATTTTGAAGGTTTTTCCTAGAATCAAAAATGGAAATTAGGACATGTGACACATGTTGAAGGGTTCTAGGGTAATTAGATGGTTTGGAAGGCACGAATAATGATCTATGGGTTTTATCAATAAGGAACTTGGGTGGTAGAGAAAAGGCTATGTGATGGTACATAGGAACATTGATTCAAAGGGATAGTAATAATAGGGAAATAATGTTATGAAAAATAGGCTAAGGGTAAGAAATGGTGTGTGTGAGCTGTGTCATAAGTGAAAATCACAAAAAAATACACAAGTGTGTCCTCCCCAAAGTAGGTTCCAACCTATAATTCCCTTGTGTAACCACACTTAAAAGTGTCTGTGGGCACTTGAAGGGTTAAAGGTAATCTACACTGATTCCACAAAACACACATATGTAAATATCACCAGAATGAGGTAAGAATTCTATGTTACACACGACATGAGCTACAATTACATGAACAGTGAGATGAGACAAAATATAGAAGGGATCGTAGAGATTGGGACATGAGGTAACTAACCTATGGCATAGTGAATCTTGCGTGTAAAGCATGATTAATGTGTCATTAACTCATCATTCCAAGATCAGGACCAAGTCCAGTCGTCTAATCAGTGACATCGCATTGTTTCATCCCATGATGAGCAACTATGAGAGTACCATAACAACAAGTTGTATGATCACTTCGTGTTGTATTCAAGGGAGGAGTGATTTTTATTTTGTGGCACTTCTTTTTTTTCTTTTGTTTCTTTTTCTTTTCTTTTCTCTTTCTCTTTTTTTTCGATTGTTGAATCCAAAGAAGCCGCCAACCTTTAGACATGGGTGCATGTATTTCCAGTGGGACCTCCTAGAACAGCATTGGATTTTTGAGTGCCCGTTTTGATTACTCTTACTCCCATTTTTCATTAGATCTACAAAGATCTTAGTACAACCACGTTGCATGATAACTCCCATAGATGTTACCAAAGAGAATCCTCAAGTTCCCTTGATATCACATCCTAATCGTTCCCTCTTGGTCCATCCTTCTTCATTCTGGGTACAATGAACACAAAATTAATTTTAAGTTTTAAGAATGTTAAGAATATCAC
The DNA here is from genome assembly GCA_015680685.1 of Gnetum montanum. NCBI lineage: Eukaryota > Viridiplantae > Streptophyta > Gnetopsida > Gnetales > Gnetaceae > Gnetum > Gnetum montanum. The sequence continues at coordinate 459,052 of MNCI01001543.1, forward strand.
TGTACCCTTGAACAGAACCTCTTAGTTGTAGAGTGGATGAGTGGGTGTAATGGGCTCACTGTCCAAATAATTGATCACTCAAGACTTGATAACATAGAACACACCTCAACCAATGAGCCACATGAGTGTTTTATTTGTAAATGAGATTACTTATAAAAAATGTAAAAAGACAAAAAGACAAAAAGGTAAAAAGATAAAACAAGAAGTTGAAAAATGAAAAACTGGAAAACAAAAAGTTGTAAAATTAAAGAAAATAAAAAGTGGTTATTAATCCTACTTGTTATTAAAATGGGGGATATCCTCCATTACTAATCAGTTGAGGATGGAAAGGATTAATAAATGAAAGATGAGGAGCCTTGCATGTTGGAAATATTGGGACCCGGTCATACTTTCCCCATTGGGGTTCACACACTTGATTATAGTAAGCATAGTGGGGCAATTTATAAGGTGTGTTCCCAGATAAAGAGTTGACCCACTATGATGTTTGTAACCATTATATGGTATGCAAGGATTAGGATGATGCCTTCCATGGCTATCTTCATTGGGCCGTATTGTTGTTGGAGTGTGAGTTGGTGGCCTTGATGAAGTAACATGAGGTATGGGGTTCGAAGATAAGGGTGCACCATAGGGTTGGACTTGTGTTGATTTGGAGGATGTAGTGGCCTTGGAATTGTGTTGTCCCTTCTTAGGGTCATTTCTAAAGAAGGGGCACCTTTGATGTTGCTGAGGTCTCTCACTACCGTTGGCAATAGTAGCACAAGTAACGTTCATGGGTTGTTGCTATCATGTAGACACCTTAGAAATAGTTGGTGATGATGTAGAAGAAGGGAAAGGATGAGAATGTTGAAAATTAGGAGAAGTGTAAGGTACACAAGGTAGTGGTTGTGTTGAAGACATGGGCTGATAGTATTGAGGAGAATGATAATGTGGTGAGATAAAGTATGTTCACTCAGTTGGGGAAATAGGATGTTGAACTAGATAAGCGTTTGGGTTTGGATGATACGAAGGGTGCCTCCAATTTAGGGGTGGCCTCCCCCACGACTTGGATTGTTGCCACTGTGATCAAACACAGTATCTCTGTATGAACTCTAGGCGTAACGTGTTTCCCCAATGCGCATATAAATGTAACATTATTGGGCATTGGCCCTTGGGGTGATCATACAGGCATATGTTGCATTCATTCGTATGATTGGAAGTTGAGCTCTTATTTTCCTTATCCCTTATTTATGATTGTCTAATGTTTTGTCCTTCTTCTTGGGTTGTCAAAACTCTATCTCCAATAATATCAATAAATTCTTCACACTTTTTATAAGTCCATTCCAACATCTTATTGGTCTTTGCCTTGACTTCTTCTAATGGTTGTTGTACTAGCAAAGATGGTTCTTTATCCTTGTGATAGGTTGATTTCTCCTTTTTATGATCATGGACCTTTGCTAAGTTTAGATTTTGGTCCCATTGATGTTTTTCGACACTTTCCCATCTAGCCATTTCTCCTTCCTCTTTTGCTACCCACTTAATAAGCTCTTTGACTTGATGGGTTCATAGTTCGTATAGTTGACCTTCGGCATACATTCCTAAGGTCTCTCTCATTTCATTACGTAGCCCATCAATGATATGGTACATTATCCTTTCCTTGGAGAACCCATGGCCTAGACAGTTGTTTAACAGTGCATAATATCTTTCTAAGTCCATGTCCAAGGGTTCATGTTGTGCTTGTTTCCACTGTTGGATTTGTTTCCTCAAGGCCAACACTCTTGCATAGGTTTGATATCTTTCGTTAAAAAGTTCTACCATTGTTGGCCAACGTCGTATTAAATTTGGTTTTAACGATCTATACCATACTTTTGCTTGGCCAATGAGTGTCATAGGAAAGAGCTTGATTTTTTGCCAACTTTTATCAATGTTGTTCCACGTACAAGCATCGTAGAAGGCTTGTAAATGTTGATGCAGATCTAAGTCCTAGCCTCCTGAAAAATTAGGGAAGTTGTTTAAATCAAGCTTGGGTAGACGACTCTTTGTACAATGCCTATGGGAGATTCGAACAGCCTCTTGTATTTGCGTTAGGCTTGTAGTGGCCAGTAGGGGTTCATCATCATTGGGTAAGTTATTCTTTCGTGTGTTGGGATGAAGTTGCTTTCATTTATGTTTATAAGAAACCCCCACTTCAAGTTGTGTACTCCAATCTTCATCGTCATATAGTTTGTTGGTTCTCCAGTGAACTTCCTCACTAAGTATGGCATTATCGTGATCTTGTAGGAGAGGCATGGTTTTGAAATTATGTGTGAATTTATATGTGAAATTTTATAATTATTTCTTTCTAAAAGATATATCATTAAGTCATGTACAATGACCTTGTATGATATAACTAATCTAGATAACTAGCACCGTCCTCAGCAATGGTGCCAATGATGAGTGGTGAGGTACCCCTACACTTAACCATACGAATATGAGCATTACACACACAATCTAGTCGAACTCTGCAAATGGACTAGTTGTGGCATCTAGATAGTTAGCCTTAGGTTGTAGTTCGCTATCTTCCCACATAGACTAGTATTAGCTTTATCATGTATGGTTTAGTCCAGAGTGAGGTGTATGATGGGTTTCTAATCTAATGCTACTCCTAAAGGCAATGGAAGGTAATATTATCTAAGCTAAGAGAGAAAGGGTGAGAGAATCTAAACTAGCCTAAGTGTCATGAGCATCCGTTCCTTGATTATCCATACACATCTTGGACTTCATGCAAGACTACCACTGGGATTACCAAGTGCAGATCCTAGGTATGCTATTGGGTTACCAAGTAGTCATACTTAAATGCTCATAATCAAGTCGTACTCATTCCATGTTTAACAGGAGTTTAAGGGTAAGACAAATTAACTAGGAAAGTAGTAAATAACAATAACAATTAAATAATTAAACTAAGTGAATGCTACAATGATGAATTAATCTCGATCTTTATTGCCGGTCATGTGCATGTCCAAGTACATCACACTCGAATAAAGGCTCTGTACAATTACAATCACCACACTACGGGCATACACTAGGAGGAAAAGGGTTAAGAGGAAAAAAATAGAAACTTAACACTTAAACTAAGAATTTAAAATACTAACTAACTAATGCCTAACTGATCTTTCTACCTCTTATTTATAGATGAGGAGACAGGCTGCGATATTGCATATGCGATATCACAGTTGGGCTGCGATATCGTGTATGCAATATCGCGGCCACGATATCGTGTACGCCCAAATGATGACTCATCAACATTGAATGATTCATGTTCATCTGCATCATCTACTACAGTGAGTCACCTGCACCCTTCTATCAACATCACTGAAGTTCAATCATTCATCTGATGCTTCCTCCACAAGGACCGCCACTAATGCTAGACCACCTCATAGTTGGTTTCTCATTGCTTTCTCGTCCCACAATGATGGACCAACGGGCATTAGCACCCACGCCCATCGAGGAATTCATTTTATTTGATTTTTTTGGTTATTATCTCTATCATGGGTAATCAATCATCCAATAATGCACATTAATATATGTATATAGATGATGATGATGATGATGATGATGATGATGATAATTAAACTATCATATTAAATATGATATTATTTTGACCTAGTCGATTTTACCTTATTTATCTATTTTACTCTATTTTTACTTAACTCTACATCGATATTATTTTGTTTTACCATGCTTTATCATGTTTTACTTTGCGTTTTACCTTGGAATGACCTTGCTAGTAAAATAGACCACATATCATGGCCCACCAAGGCCTAAAACTGGCAAGACCTTGGCCTGCTAAGGCCTAAAACTAGCAAGACCTTGGCCCATTAAGGCCTAAAATTGGCAACCTTATGGCTCGCCAAGGCCTAAAACTAGAAAAATGTGATCTCAATTGATTATGTTGGGCCATATGTAACCTAATTTTCCTTGTTTAACCTTGTACCCCAATATTCTTTAACCTTAACTTTAATTCACATTAACATTTCACTTCATTTTCATCATTTTTGCATCATTTGGCCTTGTTTGACCACATTATTTCATCATTTGACATCAAAAAAGCATTATTTGATCTTATTTAACATCGATTTGTGTGGTTTTGATCATCATTTGGCCTTCATTTGGCTTCATTTTGCATCTCTTAGCCTTTGTTTCACATCATTTTCCCTAATTTATCCTTTACATCCTTAGTTGACCATATTTGAACCTTGTTTAGCCTTTTATTTAATGTGTTTTGGCTCATATAAGCATTATTATTAATGTATTTTTACATTATTTAATCATTTTATTACACAGGTGTCACTTGATGTGCTTATGTTATCATGCAAGATGAAGCTAGGAGGATGAGGAAGCAAACTTGACTAGTCTTACAGCCTAAATAAATGCTTCTCATGATGTTGTTAAATCATATATCCAAACCTTAAGCATTGAAACCATTCTACCATGCAATCATAACACCCTACCGTAGCCCAACAATTATTGACCTTAAAGCCAAAAACATCATGGATGGTTCCTTAGTTGGAATTCCCATCTAAATCATGATGGTGAGGACAAAACACATAGGACTAAGTTTCTCACCAAAAATGAAGCATATTCATGACCTCATCACCTTACAATGCAACATTAAATCCATCCCATAGCCCTAATCACATCTAACACTCACATGTTTGCTTGTAGTGTTGTTTATCATTGTTGATAGGTTGCAACAAATGACCAATGTTGATGACTTTGATGTTCTAAAATAAGTGAGCTTGCATGCTCTACCTCTTTTCCCTTGTTTGGCACAATGAACAAACTACAAAACTATGTAAATCTAATGCACATTGCACAAATTTCCTTATGCTATACTAATGGTGGCCTATTATGACCTAGTTTCCTAGTTGTCTCATGTAGCCATATGCATTACTTTGTAAAAACATGTTTTCTTTGTCTAGTTTTCTTGTCCTCTTGGAGTGTGCTTATAGGATGGAGCCTAGAGTCATCATCAAGGTGTAACTCATTATTGTAGAAAATCACCATGTGACCTCAATGCACAAGATTAATTGAGCTTGTACTATTGTATCAAGAGTGCTTATGTCATTTCCATCACATTACCTATCCTTGAACCCAACCTCATAGCCTAAATATAACCTTTCTCATTGTAAATAGTAATGATTACCTATGTTCAACATTTAGGCATTGTGGCCATGTGACATCCCCTTTGTCATGCTCCACCATCAAGTCCATTGAATGCAATGCATCTCATTCAACGGTAAAGCCAAATCAAAGTGGCCTTGGTAAAGAAACCCAATGAAGGTTTCACCCCACCACAAAAAAACAAATGCGAATGCAAAATTACCAATAATTTAGATGGCTAATAAAGTTGAATGATGGACAAAGACTAAGGAATAAACCAGTGGCTCTAAACATCCAAAGGAAGGAGCCTAATGGCTAGAGAGAATGTGGAGCAAGGTGTTGGTTACTCAAACATATTTTCCAAGTGAACCATACTTTAAAACACATGGTGCCAAGTCCAATTGCTTAACCTACATGTTAGTTCCACACTTAGCCATAATGTCAACACTTGGAAAGCGTTATTAGCCTTTGCAACCATTCCCCTATAACCTCGCTACCATTTTATCATTATAGCCTTACTCCATCATCATGAGCACTCTTTGGCATGGTTCACATGACTAAATCAAGCATGGAGAGAGAACATTGGTGGTGGACCTGTAGTGGTTTTTTGTATTCTTTTTGGGTGGCTCTCAGGTCAATCCTCCATATACCAACAAAGAGGGGTTAATGAAACACCACAAAAAATGGATGTTGTAACCTTTGTAGCCCTTACCCCATGAAACCCAAGGCTAAACTTCATTGTAAATGTGAAGCTTGCAATCCAAGAGATGCAATTTCACATATCTTATACTTTTGCAGCTAAAAAATTCCTCATAAGTGGTCAAAGCCTCATCCCCCAAGTGAAAAAATCCACATTATGTTAATATTTGTGCCTGGGGGGTTAAAAATGTCTTTTGGTATGCCAAAATTAATATTTTGATGGATTTTATATGGGGTATAATAGTTTCCATGCTAGAGATACTAGTTGTGGGGTGTGGTCCACCTACTCACAGTGTTGGGAGGTAAGACATCAACCATGCTGATCATGAGGGGATATAACCCTTACCCCGAGCATTGTTACTTCCTCCCCCTAACGTTGCACCTTCCTCACAACATTGCTCTAGCATGGCCCAAGATTCCAACATTGCACCAACTCCAGCAAAGATCCTACATATCAACATTGTTATTGGAAGGTCCAACATGCATGGAAGAAGCTAACAAGGGTGAAATTCTCATTTACTATTTTTAGTAAATGGAATGGCCATGGGGGTATGGCACTTACCATACATAGTAACCCCTTGAATTTGAACACCCACCACACCTACATGTAGCCAAAATTTATCAATAATCAGTAGAGTTTGTAACCAAAGTTATGATCCAAACCAGAATTTGAAACCAAAGTTATGATCCAAACCCCATAAAACCCAAGCACCAATACCATGAAAGGGTTTCACACTTTGAAATTTTTAGCCCTTTTTTTTCTTTTTCTTTTTTTTTGTTTGTTCAAGAGCTCTTGCACACCTACAAATATGTAGCTTCTCAAATCCCTAATGTGGAACCTCCATAGCCATTGTTTCCCTCCTTTGAGATTTTGTGAGTTTTGGGTACCAACATTAAGCATTTTAGGCTTTATTCCTAGTGTGGCTCTTCTTTGTAGAAAAAATCCCTCACACATCTTACTCCCTTGCATCACCAATGTTGTAGATCTATGGAGAAGAGTAGCAAGGTTTGAAGGCATTGGGAGCTATAGAACCACTGAATCGTGGAGTTGGTTATAACAATTTTAACAGATTCTAAACCCTACCAAAGTGAACCCACTTGCTACTTCAAGTACATTTTTTTGTACACATTTCTTGAACCATTATTTATTTCTGTTAAAATAAAGTTTATAGTTCTATTTGTGTGCAAGATAAATTTATTTGTTCCATTTTGGTGCATTTATTCTCTTAGATTTGCATTACATTTTTATTTTTCTACCCTTGTTTACACTTTGGAAGTTCCTAGGTAATCTGCTGGACCATTAAAGGTACCTCTAATCTTGTTTTTTTAAGACCCTTAGGATCTAGGGTTAAAGCTATTTTGCTAAATTTTTTCAATTTTCCAGCCACCAAGATTTTCAATTGTTACACCAACTTTAGTTGCTAAGACTCCTTTGTGGTTCTCAACTTGGATCTACTACATTAATGACAAGAGGAGTAAATGATGTGCTTGACTTTTTGGTGTTATGGAACTATGCTGAAAGTCTCCAATTCCTAGCTAGTTGGCAATTTGCTCCCAAAAAATTCTCATAAATACCAATGGTTTTAAGTGCTTAAGGTTGAAAAATTTAGGGAACTAAATAATTTATTTTTTGTGAAATCCATTCAATGTGTTCAAAATTTTTCTTTATAAGTCATATGATTACTGATTTGGGGGTACAAATTTCTACCATGATTATTGATAGATTAATGTGATTTTTAGGTGTGATAGGCCATCATTTCTAATGTAGTTTTTTATTTCTAGTAATTTCGATACACCTAAGTCATCAAAACTACACTGAGCACTATAAATAGTAAACAGCCTTTAAAAACTATGCTACCTTCACCAAACTACGTTAGCCTTGGAGAACTATGTTGACTTTATGAAATCCTTGCTGGCCTTATTGGAACAATGCTAGTGTTGTAGAACCATGCTGGCATTGTGGGATCCTCACTGGCCTTGTTGGAAAAATGAAAACCCAACAATTCCAACACTAACTATAAGCGATTCCAATGTAGTTTTGGCCTTGGCCAATATAAAATCCATGAAATTCAAAACCAAGAACACATTACTCGATGCTATTGCAACCTTATCCCTAAGTGTAATTCTCGATGTCATTAGCAATTTACCTTTCTTAACCATGAACCGTGATAGTTTCATCACGTAGAACATCAAAGGCATCTTTGTAGCCACTATTAATACCACTCCTTGAAAGAAATGGTGTGATGATATCAAGTTTTACCTAATGCATGATGAATCTGCACAAGGCTTGACTATTTCTGAAAAGGATATTGTACATAAAAGATCAAAATAGTATGTCATTATATGTGATAATACACTACATCGACAATCCTATAATGGCATATTGTTAGTGTGCTTGGGCAAAATCAAGGCTTGCACAATCCTTGAGCAAGTTCATAAAGGTGTATGTGGGGGACATATACGACTTGGAACCTAAGTTATTATTATCCCTATATGGAAAGTGGCTGCCTGTAGAAGGTTGAAACTTGTGATACCTAACAATAGCATGGTAACCTAATACATGTGCCACCAACTGAGTTATACACTACTTAGATAACTTGGCCATTTCAATAGTGGGGACCGAAAATTATCAAACCTATAACACCTAAATTTTCTATGGGGCATAGCTTTATTATCACTATAATAAAATATTTTACAAAGTTATTTGAAGCAATTTTCCTAAGGAAAAAAACATCTCAACAAGTCTATAGATTCATGTTGGATAACATACGAACCCATTTTGGCATACCTTTGACCATAGTCATAGATAATGGACCATAATTTAGTAGTTAAGAGATGCAAGCCTTTTATCAAGACCTAGGCATTAAACATTCCTTTCCATCACCATACTACCCTCAAGCCAACAAATAAGCTGAAGCTAGAAATAAGGCTATCATAAACTTTCTTTAAAAAGGTGTTAAACAACAACAAGTGCAAGTGGCATGAGCGGCTTGTTCATGCACTTTGGGCCCATCAAACTACCTTTCAAATTACAACTAGTGTCATCCCATATAACCTAGTTTATGGATCTAAAGTTTTTTTGCCTCTTGAATTGCAAGTTTGATCACTTAGTGTGGCTTTGTCTAACTTCATCAATGATGAGCAAAACAAGGAGTTGTGTACAATCAATCTAGATTTAGTGGAAGACCAATGGATACAAATTCTTTCTCACATGAAATGATACCAAGAGAGGCAAAAGCAATAATAGCATCATGACCTAAACAAATGAAAGATCAAGGAAGGAGACCTGGTCCTTAAGACTACTCACAAACATGCACACAAATTCTCATCCAATTCAAAGAGGTCTTTCTTGGTCACCAAGGCCTGTCACAACAAAGCCTTTAAAGTGGTAGACATGAATGAAAAAAAATCAGCCAACCCATTAAACCATTCCTATCTTAAGCCATATTACATCTAACATGATGTTCTTTATAGTTGAATCAACAATTGACATCAATAGCCTTTACAACTTATATCTAGAAAGCCTGCATGATTTGCATCTATATCTTTCTCTATTTCTCTCTTTGTTTGGCACAATGAGTGAACTACAAAATTAAAAATTCTAATGCACATCACATAGACCTCTGTTGAACCATGATATCACATACGCGATATCACAGCCACCATGCAATATTGCATACCCGATATCGCGTCCTACCTCATCTTCTATAATTAAGAGGCGGTGCCCTTGGTTCAAGATAGTTAGATTTAGATCCTTATCTAGACTCTCATAGTTTTTTCATTCCAGAGTTAGAATTATTTCTATGTGCCCATAGTAGGAGTCATAGAGTGAACGGATCTTTATTCGAGCAATTTGTACTTGAGCACAATTTTGTGTACGACAATAAAGACGAACTTTATGATGAACCTTGCAGCATACAGATTAAGCTAATTAGTAATTAATTATTATTTAATGCTTTCCTAGCTAATTAATATCTCTCTTAACCTTCAACCCCCTTAGTTAAATACACTCAGTACAACCACTTTGAGCATGCGTGTAGCGCTTGGTAACCCAATAACGATTAGCGTTTGGTAACCCCTACAGCGTTGCACTAGTTCAGGATGTGTACAGAAAGTGGGAACAAATACTGGTGTTAGGAACATTTAGAACTTAATTAATGAATAGTTAATGTAAGTTAGCCACTTAGTTCTTCTCCCTTTCCTTTATTAGCAAAAGACATAAAAAATACAAAAGTTATAAAAATCATATACCTCAAGCTTACTTAATCATACAACCGTGATAATACAAGTAAGCTTGGGAAGATAATGATTGATTAACCCTAATTTTTCCATTAAGGTGCATAAGCACTTGGTCCTTGGAGTTCAACTGGATTGCACATGAAACATTCGTATTCGTATGGTTGAGTGTAGGGGTACCTCGCCACTCATCATTGGCACCGTTGCCAGGGACTTAGTTGTTTCTGTGCTACATAGAACATAGGAAATCATTCATATTTTTGGAACGTTAGAATGAACCCTTAGGGTTAATCAAAGAGAAATGAGACAACAGTACATTACACACCAAATAAGACAAGATGTCTTCTTCTTCACATAAGAGCACTTTACCACCTAAGACTAACGCAAGAGGCAGTCGGTAGCATAATACACATAACCAGGATCCACCAGTTCCTTAATAGTTTTGTGTGGTATATACTCATCCCGATGAGTATGTACCCGATTTCACCTTTATTCTCCACCAAGACAAACAACTGCGTTGGAGAGACTTGGAGGGTAACATAGTGTTGCCTCCAGACTGATCAATTTCCAACATGCTCCTTTGTGATCTTACACAAATAGGCATGCAGCTTTTATACACAGAATACATTACATGTGATCATGACTCAAGGGACTATCATCCCACAGAAGCACAACTTCAAAGGGACTTGCGACAAGAGAGATACCATACATCTTTGAAGGGTAAATGGCCCCATAACGCTTTGCACATTTTGAGCAAAATTGAGGATGGTGAACCTGCCTCAACAAGTTCCCCAAAAAACAATGTTCCTCCTCCTAACATTGGTTAGTAGGTAGTGTATCAGAACCTCCACTCCACTATTCACAACCCTAATTCTAATATCCATGAACACAAAGTGTTCAAAGAAGAAACACGAACACATGATAAGGATGGACATTCTAATCATGATCACGATCGAGGCCAAGACCATCGAAGAGAAGGTAGAAAACATTGTCATGGAAATGGTTCTCCTTCTTCTTCATCTTCATCATCATATTCACCCTCTCCTTCAGTGTCTAAATGTAGTCATAGGGAAACCAATTGTGAGGATCAGGGAAAATGACATGAAAGTCATCGACGAGACAGTCGAGAACGAGGATGAGGGTACTCTATAGAATCAAGGCATAGAAGAAGGAAGAATAGGGAACTACGTAGAAATCATAGATACTATGAGTGATCTAATCACAAAGAACCCCTACTTGCAACTAGAAGCATGCTACATATAATAGAGGCCATAAGAGTTCCAACAAGGCACCAAAAGGATAGTAGGATCAAGAGGTTAGACATGAACAACATCCCACGATTTGAAGGGGGATACAATGTTGATTCTCAAAATCATTTGCAAGCATTCCACAATGCATGTGCCTTGCAAAACATAGAAAATGAATGGAAAAAACTAAAGTTGTTCCCAAGGACACTAGTGAAAGAAGCTGAAAGCTGGCCTCGGTCCTTAGAACCGAAATCCATTCGGAGGTGAAGTACAATATTAGAACTATTCAATGATAAGTACTAAACGTACTCCTAAGTGTCTAATCTATGGAAGCAGGGAAATCATGAACTGTTGGATGCTACCATGGGCCACTATTATGCATTGTTATATTGTTTCCCTGGCCATGGTTATTCACAGCGGAATCAACTACGCCATCTCGTGGATGGACTTAGGCATGAAACAAGAAGAATCCCTGGGACGTACGCCCAAGGAAGGTTATCAGAGCTTAGGTCTCATCAAATTCATAGACTACTAGAGCAAGTTGCCAAAGAAGAAGGTGAGCTAAAAAAGAGAGAAAGTGCGGAAGAATACAACCGAGATCCTTCCCTCCAAAAAAGGGGAGTGAGATTTTGTGAGGAGGAAGAAGAGTCACCACTCGAAGAGATAGTGAATAGGAAAACTTTACCTCTCCAAAAGTTAACATCACAAGTATTGGAAAAGGTAGACCAAATGTGGGACTCCCTGGATAGTAGGTTTGAAACTTTTCTTAAAATTGTAGAGGAGTCTAAGGAGCGAGGTAGTGACCGAGACAAAAAGAAAAAGAGAGAAATGGAAAATGCACATAACAAGGGTAAGGGAAAAATGGCCATCATAGAAGAGGTTGTGGATTTAGACAT
>MNCI01001543.1:471385-507631 GCA_015680685.1 Gnetum montanum
CACCAAAGCAACAATACCCATACCGGCAACTTGACCCATATGGCTACTACGTGCAGCATCCAATCTCTCCATGTGACTCTGTTAGTCACATTACACCAAAACATCACTACCAAGCCCATGAGTATTATAGAACTCCTTCTCATAGGGAAGATAAACCACAAATATACCATCCTTCAAATCCATCCACAACTCTCACACCAATAGCTCCATTACCACCCGCTCTAGCAATGCAATGGGAACTCCCTACTCAACCACAGCAACGCAATGCCACAAGGGCTGTAAATCCTTAACCCATTGTTGGTTCTAACAACCATATGAAGAAAATACCTTTCTTCAGAACCAATAGTCCAACCAAGCCCTTACAACCATAAATGGTTGAACCTCTGAACACCTCCCCATCAAATAAAGCTTCAAAGCTCCCTTTGAACCAAACATCGAGCTCAACGCATACAATTATATTAACACATGTCATTACTGACTATATCAAGGTTGTCCATCTTCCCAAGAAATTCTCTGATCCTAGAAGCCCTCTAATCTATCTCCAAATCACTAGGAATGAGCCATGCAAAGCTCTTCTAGATTCAGGTTTTGGAGTCAACTTAATATCGCAAGAAATGTACAAAGCTTAGAACCTGCCTCCATTAAAGAAGAGCAATATTTGCCTAGAGCTGGCCAACTAGTCCATCACTATTCCCTTGGGACTAGTGGAGGACATTTTCACCACTTTGTGTGGGTGGTCATACCCAGATGATTTCCTAGTGGTACAAGTGAATAATGGTAAAGGTGACTTCCCAATAATAATGGGAAGGGCATGGCTAAGTACTATAGATGCACACATAGGAATCCACGATCTTTCCCTAGAAATATCTAAGGAGAAAAATTTTGGAAAGATCAAGAAGAAGAAGGTTCCATGCATCACATACAGTGATACAGGGTGAAATTGTGTGCAGAGGTCATGGGTTGTGCAAAGTTTAGCATTGCCTGCATGAAACTGGTGTGCACAAAACATTAACATACAAAAGTGCCTATATGCAGTAGCCACATGACAAGAAGACACCTAGTGGCTGACAACTGATCAAGAGAGAAACTCACTAATGTGCATGGAACTAACTGAGGGAATAACTTGTGCTTACATTGAAAGCATAAACACACTAGAGCAAGTCTACTTCCAACTTCCAAGCCTTAACCTTGAAAACATCAACTAGGGAAAGTTGGAAATTCTTGAAAAATTCAAACAAGAGCCCCTAGAATTGAAACCATTATCCAAGGGTATGGAATATATGATTCTTGAAAATGGAAAATTGGTAATCATCAATGCAAGACTTGCTTTCAAACAAAAAGGAAGACTAATGAAGGTAATAAACAAGTGATCAAAAGCCTTTTCCTGGTCATATCCCGAATTAACTAGAATAGATCCTAGGATATGCCAACATAGGATTTACACTGACCCCTCCATGAAACCTCGAAAACAACCACAGAGTCGATTGAACCCAAAATTGAAGCAAGTAGTAAAAGAAGAAATAGAACAACTTCTTAAGGTTGGGTTCATATATCCCATTGCTGATAGCAAATGGATTAGCCCTCTAGTAATCATGCCTAAAAAGGAGGAAAATGGAGGGTGTGCATAGATTTTAGGCTATTGAACATGGCAACATTTAAGGATCACTTTTCATTGCCATTCGTTAACCAAGTCTTAGACACCATAGCAGGGCATCACTATTACAGTTTCCAGGATGGCTATAGCGAATACAACCAAATACAGATAGCCCCAGAAGACCAAGCCAAGACAAAATTCTCCAATCCTTGGGGAACATTTATGTATAAAAAAATTCCATTTAGCTTGTGTAATTCTCCTACCACATTTCAATGCCTAGTTCAAAGCATATTCCAATAGCAGATAGGGAACAGAGTGGAAGTCTTTATGGACGACTTCTCCACCTATGGAACAAGTTTTGATCAAGCCTTGGACTAATTAGAGCAAGTGTTGAAAATATGTGTAGAAACCAATCTAAGGCTCAACTGGCAGAAAAGCCATTTAATGGTCCAAGAAGGCATAATACTTGGAAATGAGGTTTCACATGCAGGAATACAGGTAGACCCAGATAAAATTAGGGTTATCCAAGGAATCACCTGTCAACCAGAAACTATTAAAGACATTCAATCATTCCTTGGACACACTGGCTACTATAGGAGATTCATTGAGAACTTCTTCAAGATTGCCAAACCATTGGTAGAGCTAACAAAGAAGGACGTACCTTTTGAGTGGAGCAGGGAATGTGAATGAGCATTCCAAACCCTGAAATGAAATCTAGTAGAAACTCACATTCTACAAGCTCCTAGCTAGTCTAGACCATTCCAGATCATGACTGACGTGTCCAATTATGCCTTAGGAGCCATACTTACATAGTTAGATGACCAAAAACACCCTTACTACGTCCACTGTGCAAGTAGAAGTATCACCAGTGCACAACTTAACTACATAGCTATAGAGAAAGAATTAATGGCTGTAGTCTTTGCACTAGATAAGTTTAGGCACTATGTGTTAGGTTACAAAGTGTTCATCCACATGGATCATAATGCAATTTGGTTCCTCATGAACAAGCCAATAGTTAGCCCATGTATTATACGGTGGCTGGTAATTCTACAGGAGTTCGATCTAACGATGATCGATCGGATAGGCACCGAGAACGTAGTTGCAGATCATTTATCTCAGTTGCACTGGGACAACAAAGAGGATGAATATGTAATGTCTGATCATTTTCTCGATGAAGCCCTCTTTACTGGTGTAGTGAATAACCAACTACCCACGGAGATGAACTAGTATAGTAGCACTCTCACCTATCTCCTTACACAACAAACACCACAGGAGCTAGACTTTAGAAAGAAACAACAGTTTCTTTACAAAGCCAAGTACTTCATGGAGATCAATGGACAAATTTACAAAGTGTGTCTTGATCGCTTAGTTCGATGGGATGTGCCTGAGGTAGACCAACTGAGAGTTCTCCAAGACACTCATGAGGGCCCTTGTGGGGGTCACTATGCGGGGAGACAAACGGCTATTAAGATCTTTCTTGCAAGATATTACTGGCCAAGAGTATTTTGAGATGCCCATTAATTTTTCTGATCTTGTGAGTGCTATCAACATGATGGGGGGATGACTGCTAACATAGAGGATCTGCAACAATGCATTCAACCGTTAGAACCCTTTGACATTCAGGGAATAAACTTTATGGGGCCCATTACAACAATGTCCAATAGAAAATCTTACATTGTAGTTGCCATAAACTATTTAACAAAATGGTCTGAAGCAGCTACTGTTAAAGACTACACATCATCTACAGCTGCATGATTTGTGCAACAACAAATCGTAAATAGGTTTGATGTGCCACGTGCACTTATTTCAAATAATGGAACACACTTCGCAGGTGAAAATTTTTGAAAGTTAATGCAATGCTTAGGGGTTAAACATAAATTGACTACACCTTATCACCCCCAAGCTAACGGACAAGCTAAGGTCACCAATAGGGAGATCACCAAAATATTGACTTGGACAATTAGCAATTATAGGCAAGATTGGAGCACTAAACTAAATGATGCTCTTTGAGCATACCGCTCCACCTAGAAACTCCTTATAGGCTACTCTCCCTATGATTTAGTGTACGGAAAGCTTCCAAAGCTTTCGATTCAAACTGAACTCCATACACTATCAATGGCTTGTGACCTCCACCTTGATCTTGTTCTAGCACGAAAACAAAGATTGGAAACTTTAAACATGCTAGATGAAAATCGATTAGCTACCCTATCATCAAATGAGTTGCATAAGGCATATAACAAGCAACATCATGACTTGAAGATTCAAAAGATTAAGTATCAACCAAGCGATAAGGTTCTCTACTGGAACCCCACACATGTGCTGCAACGCACAAAATTTCAAACACTGTGGGAAGGACCTTACATTATTCATGCAACCTTTCCTTCAGGTGCGATGATCATATACAAACTTGAGAGCCCTGATAAGAGATTGTTAGTCAATGTGCAATAGAACAAACCCTTCCATGAATATAGAACGATCAGTGCACATAATACCTCTAAGATGGGATGACCCTACTCACTATTTCAGATCTCCTCCTTCCAACTCAGTCATGGGGGAGATGGACACCTCTGTTAATCATTTGAGGCTCTTAGTTCTTTTTTAAGTTTTTTTTACACATTTTTTTTTTACAAATTTCTTTAATTTTTCTTATTTTTTTGGTTAGATTCATCACCTAATCATTACTCCTGATGGTGGTATGAACTGTATTCTATTGATTGCTAATGTTTGGTTTTTACCTTTGAGTTATAATGTTGATACTAAGGTATGGTTCTTTTGATATAGCAGGCAATGAGTCCACATCATCCATGCATCTGTGCATTTCTATGGTCTCTCTTGGCTTGGAACTGTACATTCCCCTTCTTTAATAATAAAACTATTAATGAATTGGTGATTGGGCATTTCTCAAACTAAGGAAGGACTCAAGGACAAAAAAGGGTGTGACTTCAAAGGGATTTGATGCATTTATGCTGGCTATTCTCTTGGGTGCTTGGATGTTTTCTTCTTGATTTTTCCTTACCATTTTGACATTGCTCCATTATCTGGAAGTTCAGCCAATAAAAATAAGTCTTTTCATGGTGTGGTTCTCACACAAAAAAAAGCAATGAGAATTCAAAGCACACCCCTTAGACAAAATAATCATCTGGGCTACAAGAACTGGTTATGGAACTAAACAGACATGTTCCCTCTAAGTAAGGCCCTTTCTCACTTCCTACTTCTCCCTTTCTTGTTTTCCTCGAAATGGTGGTGACTCTTTGGTGAAAGCATTCTTGTTACTTCAAGTGGGTGGATTGGCCAAGTGTATTAATGCAAAGTCACTAGATGTGGATTATTTGAGGTTGGATTTGGAATGAGATCTACTTAGTTACATTAACCATAAATACACAAGGGGATGTACACCACCTTGTTCTTGGGACTCCATTCCATTCTCTTCTCCCCATCATTCTTTCTCCATTTTCCACTTCATTGCCGGTTGTATCAATAGTCTATATTTTGGTTAATGCATTGTTTTCTCTTTGGTGAATTCTTTTGGTTAAGTCTTTAACTCTTTCTTCCAAATGACATTTCCAAAGCCTACAGACTCTTTGAATGTGGTTTTGTTAGGGCATAAAGGGCATGAGCCTGCTTTGGGGAGGACCCACTGGCATTCCTATTTGGTGCATCAGTTAACTTCTTTCCCTTAAACATTTTTGCGATCAACATTTTTTTTTGTTTCATTCCCATCTCTGACATCCGTTTTATTGGTTTTTTCATTGTTTCTTTTATCCATATTTCTTTATTCCTGATCTTTTTCCATTCTATCGCTACCAAAGGATCACTCTTAGTCATGGGGGACCTAGTCCAATTTTTTTAATTTTTCCTAACCCCTACACCTTGGATAGTCACCAGTGTTATATCTCTAAAATCTATATTGGCCATATCACAACTCAGCCAATGGACCTTACATGGAGGCAAGGTATCAATTGTATTGTGATTTACTTATCCTTGCTCATATGTGACTGTGTTGTGTGTGTAGATGGCAATCATACAGCAATGAACTGGACCTGGAGGAAACACTCAGGATGTACTGGTGTTGGAACGATTGTGCAAGGAACAAGATTGATGCCATGGTTATGGATGGAAAACGGAAGGTGCAATCTTGGTGTCGGCAGCAACACATCTTCTCCTCTTCTCTCTTAGCTGCCAAATAAGGCTAGATGTCAATTGTGTATAGTGTTCACTCTTGTAGTCATGAACACTAATGTTTTCATGTATTGTAATGTTGATCCATTCACATGTCATCCCATTCACCATTAGTTTTCATTCAAGTCAATAATCCCATACCTTCCCAATATTTTGTAAGGAACTCGAGGACGAGTTTTTATTTAGTCATGGGGGTATCATGAACCATGATATCGCGTACGAGATACCACAGCCACCACGTAATATCACATACACAATATCACGTCCTACCTTATCTTCTATAAATAAGAGGTGATGCCCTTGGTTCAAGATAGTTAGATTTAGACCCTTAGCTAAACTCTTGTAGTTTTTTCATTCCATAGTTATAATTATTTCTATGTGCCCCCAGTAGGAGTCATAGAGTGAACAGCTCTTTATTCTAGCAATTTGTACCTTAGCATAATTTTTTGTACGGCAATAAAGACAAACTTTATGATAAACCTTGTAGCATATAGATTAAGCTAACTAGTAATTAATTATTTTTTAATTCTTTTCTAGTTAATTAATATCTCTCTCAACCTTCAACCCCCTTAGTTAAATACACTAAGTATGACTGCTTCCAGCATGCATGTAGCACTTGGTAACCTAGTAATGATTAGCATTTGGTAACCCCAGTAGTGTTGCACTGGTTCAGGATGTGTACAGAAAGTGGGAATGGATACTAGTGTTAGGAACATTTAGAACTTAATTAATAAATAGTTAATGTAATTTAGCCACTTAGTTCTTCTTCCTCTCCTTTATTAGCAAAAGACATAAAAAATACAAAAGCTATAAAAACCATATACCTCAAGCTTACTTAACCATACAACCTTGACAATACAAGTAAGTTTGGGAAGATAATGATTGATTAACCATAAGTGTTCCATTAAGGTGCATAATACTTGGTCCTTGGAGTCTGACCAAATCATGCATGAAACACTCATATTCATATGGTTGACTATAGGGGTACCTCGCCACTCATCAACCTCTTTATGTTGCATTGATAGTGACCTATGGTGGCATGGTTTACTTGTTATGTCATGTAGCCATATGTAATGTATCATAACAACATATTTTCTTTATCTTTTTTTCTTGTTCTCTTAGAGTTGTGTTTGTAGGATGAAGCCTAGAAGTCATCATGAAGGTGCAACTCATTATGGTAGTAAGTTACCACATGACCTTGATGCATGAGATTTGGTTAACTTGTCCTACCATACCGACAAAGCTACTTTTACATCACTTCCTTGAGCCACAATCCCATAGCCTAATTGTAACCATCATTAACCTAAACAACAATGATGACCTAAGTTTAGCATTTGTGCATTATGACCATGTGACATTTTCTTCATCATGCTCCATCATCAAGTTCATTAAATGTAAAATATTTCATTCAATGAGAAAACCAAACCAAGTTCATCCTTAGCAATGAAGTCCAATGAAGGTTTCACCCCACAAAAAAATGGGGAAGTAAATTACCAAGAAAGCTAAAATTTCAATGAAGTTCAAAATCTAAAACAATGACTCCAAAAAAAGTGGAGGAGCCTAATGGCCAAAGAAGCCTTGGATTGAAGTGTTGCATCCTCAAAAACACTACTAAGTGACTAACACTTTAAAGCATGAAGCACAAAGCCTACATTGATTAACCAGCATGTCACTACCATACCATAACCATGATGTCAACATGTGGAACTCATTATTAACCCCTGTAACTATTTCCTTGTGATAAAATATAGTCTTTATCTTATATCACCTCATCATAACCTTATCTCATAATCACAACCACTCTTCAGCATGGTTTGATGGCTATGGAGTCAAGAACAAAGAGAACATTGGTGATGGATCTATTATGATGTTTTGCATTCTTTGTCAATGTCTCTTAGGTCAATCATCAAAACATCAACAAAGAGGGACCAATTAAACACCACTAAGAAAATACATGTTGTAATTCATAACCTTCACCAACTTGAGGTAAGATTTAATTGTAAAATGTGAGGTTTGCAATTCATATGCTACAACCTTCCATACGTTAACTTTTTGAGGCTAAAAAATGTCTCATAAGTTCTTATTACCTCACTTTCCAAGTGGGAAAAAGTTATGTTGTGTATGTATTTTGGACTTGGAAAAGCTAAAAATGCCTTGGGAGTTGTCAAATTTTGATTTTTTCAAGGGTTTGATGTTGGTCAATGCAATTAATACTCTAGAACCACCTACAACTAGCATAGTAATTTCTTTGACCAACATAAAACCCAACATGTCTTTCTAAGGCCAATGTAGTTTTGGTGAAGATAGAGTATTTTTTTTAGGCCAACATACTTTTTATAGCACCCAACATATTTTTTATGGCCTTTGTACATCAAACTCTCCATAAATGAAAAAATGTGTTGGAATTGATGACCTCCACACTTGCAAATTGCAGCAATTTGTTAGAAATCATGGTAGAAAATTTGCAACACCAAATTAGATACCATGGCTTATTTACTTCAAATTTGAAGATATGAAAAGGACTTTTTGGAAAATCTACATTCAGCTAAGCATAGAAACTCTCAAAGCATTGTAGAGCATAAAAAAGTCCAACATCCTAGTAACCATTTACAACACCCATCAAGCAAATTCAACACCAGAGAAAGAGAAAGGAGCTATTGGACCACCACTTTGGAGCATTTGAATCATGTAGTTGACTATAGGACACACTCCACCAACCTCATCAAATTCCAAACATCTCTCGTACACAGCTCTTTGTGCATCTTGAACACAAAAATTGTACTTTCTGAAACATTTTTTGGATCTACAATTATTATTATTGTCAATAAAATTTTCAAATTCATCAGTTTGTGTAAGTTTATTTTTCTATTTCTATTGGTTTGGATCTGCATTTTACATTCAATTTTTTAAAACCATTTTACAATTTCTAAATCCCTATGTGATTGACAAGATCATCTAGGGTGCTTCAAATCCCTTTTTTGAGGTCCATGATATTCAAAGTTAAACTATTTTACTTGTAATTTTAGATTTTTTGGGACCAAATGTTTTAGGCATTACAGGTAGTAAGGTAAGTGTTGGAATCACCTCCACCATTGTATTTGGTAAAATGAGGGATTGGAATGCCTATAGGAAGAGTTATCTATGGGATAGTTAGAGTGATAGAATCATCTTGATAAAAGTTTATAACTTTTACCATTTATGTTGTGCTAGCTTCAAGTTTTTGCAGATTCTTAATAAGGTCTTAGATTAATTGGAAGGTTTAATTAAGGCCTTATGGGGCTCTAAAGGGATACACTTGGGATTGCACAATTTGCAGACATGAAATGGGCAACAATATGGACTAGATAGGTCTTGTAACTACCATTGAAAGAGAATTGAACATGGAACAAGATGATTTTATTGGAATATGTGGAACAAAAGGAGTATTGGTCATAAATGGATTACAAGGGACATATGGTATTTGTAATCCAAAAGAGGAACCAGTTGAAAATATGAATAGTTGGAACATGGTGGGGATTACTGATGAAGGCTATGGAACTATAACAAAAGGTGTTAAAGTGAACATAGAAGTAGATAAAGAAGCAAGTTAAGAGTTTTGATACATAGAGGTTATATGAGAGGCTTCATTTACTATCGAGATTGAGTGCATGGGTTTGGTCATGGTTGCTTTAGGAATGGATCATTGTAATGGATCCTCTAGATAAGTATCAATTTTATAGTAGGCCCAAAACTCATCCTAATCCTCTGGATGAGATCCTAAACTAGCTTCTCTACTCACTTCACTATCATCATCTACATTTATCATCTATGCCAACATGTGCATGTAGAATTCAAATAATTCAATACATTTGTATGATGAAGGGATGTATTCCTACCCTTTCTTGTGGATCAACTTGTATTGACACTTGGACTTGAACTTCTTGTAAGGGATGCATAAACCTACTTGTATTTTCATGAATATGAAGTTGTAATACTGTTAGTTAATGTTTTCATGAGCTGGGTTAATTCCTAGCCACATAAGAGACTACCAATGCCCCATTATGGCTGGGTCCTTTCAATCATATACATGGGCATATTCCTAACAAGAAGCCATATCAACAATATTATGTGGTAGAACGGTTGACACAAAAGGCATAAATAATGTAAAAATGATGGATTAGGTAGATGTGTTACAAGCTTTAGCATTATAGATGAGCTGTAGTAGTAGCTTGTTTGACAACTTATTTAGGTAGCTTTTTTGAGTTGTAGCTTGTAGCTTGTAGCTTGTAGCTTCGATTTTGTAGTTTATTTAATAGCTTGTTTAAAATGTAGTGTAAATAAAAAACTCTATAAAAACACAAGTGTAGAAATAGGAAAAGTATAGTGAACTATAAATGTAAAAATAGTTTTTTTATAACTACAAAGGAGTAAACTAGCCACCAAGTATTTGACCCAGTGTATTTGAGCAACACTAGGAAAAATAGGTAAATGATTATAGTGTATGTGAGGTTGCACATGAAAAGAGAGGTAATTAAGCTACAATGTATTTGAGGTTGCACAAGGAAAACAAGGGCAAACAAAGAAAATTTTGAGGATTTAGGTAACCATAGGCTAGCGTATTTGTAGGGTTTCATTCCATAAGATATTTTGCAAAACAAGGTATAAACACTAATGCAGAAATTTTCCAAAATAAAGCACTAAAACTTAAAAACACTAGAGCTAAAAAAACCTTGAAATAACTTCTAATTTATTAAAAATGTTGGTATGCAAGGATAGAAATGAACAAAGTATGTTTGCAAGTGGGTTTGAACAAGGAAGTCAAGTAGAGGCCCTCCTTCTAGTGCTAGAACACTATAGTGATTGAAAAATTCAATGCTAAAAATTGAAGATCTCAATGCAAAATAGTTTTAACCTCAAGATCCATTAACCTTCAAAAGAATTTGAGGTACCTTAGGTAGTCTCATGAATCACCTAAGGACTTACAAAATTTGTTACCAAGATGAATAAACGAAAATGGGAGAGAAAATATGTAACAAACAAATTTAATACTTGACTTATAAGAACCAAGTGGCAATGTAGAAACTATGTGAAAATTGTGGCGGCAAAAAAACTACAAATTTTTGTATTAATTTTGCAAAGTATAGGATGAGAAACTACAAAGTGTGGAACTATGATCATTCCATAAATCTCTACAGAAATATTACTAAGAATATAGCTTGTGGATGGACAATGTGTGTTCCACAATCCTCCCAAATGTGTTTGCTCTTCTCAATCTACTTTTTTATTTAACTACAATAAATTCTTAATGTTCATGATAATCTACATTGAAATGAAAAATTGTCTATGGGCTCTCAAATCTACTCCAAAAGCCTCTAGATTAAAGAAGTCTCAAAATGATCCAAAAGTGTTAAAAATGATCTTGATTCTTATTTTTATAGGCCAAAATTTATTATTACTCTATTGATCAAGTTTTTCCAAGTGTCATGGGCAATTACATAGCATTTTGTATCATTTTTACAGCCCAAAATTACAACATATTTATCACCAACCTTTTTGAGATTTTGTACTAGAAATGCCAACATTTTTTGATATTGTGGACATTAATTACACTATGCTAGTGTAATTCATGGTGATGAGTGGTGAGGTACCCCTACACTCAACCATATGAATACGAGTGTTACACACACGATCTAGTCGAACTCCAAGGACTAAGTGCTCACGTGCCTTATGAAACACTTAAGGTTAATCAGTCGCTATCTTCCCAAGCTCACTTGTATTTGTCACGGTTGTATGGTTAAGTGAACTTGAGGTACATGATTTTTATGTCTTTTATGTTTTTATTGCCTATGCTAAGATGGGAAAGGATGAAGAGACTAAGTAATTAACTTTCACTAACTAGGCTTTCATTGTCCTAGCATCAGTATCCATTCCCACTTGCCATTCATACCCTGAACCAATGCAATGCTACTAGGATTACCAAATGCTATTTATTACTGGGATTACCAAGTGTAACGCACATGCTCGAAGCAGTCATACTGAATGAACTTAACTATGAGATTTGAGGGTTGAGAGAGATTAAGTCCTTAACGAAGCATTTAAACATTTAACAATAATTAAAGTCCTATTTAGCTTAGTCTATATGCTGCAAGGTTTATCCAAAAGTTCATCTTTATTATCGTAAAATTTCTATGGGCACATGGAAATTACTCTAACTCTGGAATGGTAAAATGGCAAGAGTTTGGCTAAGGTCTAGATCTAGATAGAGAAACAAGGGAGAGTCACCTCTTATTTATAGAACTGGCGATGGGTTGCGATATCGCAAGGACCGAGATGATATCATGTACACGATATCATAGCTCACGCGATATTGCTTCCCATCATACCCCCATGACTGAATGGAAACTCATCCTCGAGTTTCTTACAAAATACTGGGAAGGTATGCGATTATTGACTTGAATGGAACTAATGGTGAATGGGACGACATGTGAATGGATCATCATTACAATACATGACAAAACTTAGTGTTCATGACAACAAGAGTGAACACTATATACAATTGACATCCAGTCTTATTTGGTAGTTGAGAGAGAAAGAGAGAGAGAGAAGAAGTCTATTGCTGCCAATGCCAAGATTGTGCTTTTCGTTGTCCATCCATAAGCGCACCATCGATCTTGCTCCTTGCATAGCTTCTTTAGCATTGATCTATTCCAAGTGCTCCCTCCAGGTCCAATTTGTTTTTGTATAATTGCCATATGAACACACAACATAGTTGCATGTTAGCAAGGGTAAATGAATCACAATGCAGTTGATACCTTGCCTCAGTGTAAGGTCCATTGGCTAAGTTGTGGTATGGCTTATGTGGATTCTTGAGATATACTAATGATGACTACCCAAGGTGTAGGGGTTAAGAGAAAATCAAAAAAAATTGGACTAGGACCCCCATGACTAATCGTGAACCTTCGGTAGCGAGAGAATGGAAAAATATGAGTAAGAAAGATAGAGAAAAAGAGACAACTGCAACGCTGATGAGAGGGATGTCAAAGATGGAAATGAACAAAATAAATGGTGATTTCAGCAATGTTTAAAGGAAAGAAATTAATGGATGCACCAAATAGGAATGCCAATGGGTCCTCCCCAAAGTAAGCTCATGCTCTTAATGACCTGACAATCCCACATTCAAAGAGTCCATAGGCTCTAGGAACTTCATTTGGAAACAAGAGTTAAAGTCTTAACCACAAGAGTTTACCAAAAAGAAAACAATGCATCCACCAACATATGGACTACTGATACAACTGGCAATGAGGTGATCAATGGGGAAAGAAGGATGGAAAGAAGAGAATGGAATGGAATCTCAAGAACAAGGTGATGTACAGCCCCTTGTGTGTTAGTGGTTAATGTGACTTAGTAGATCCCATTCCAAATCTAGCCTCAAACAAACCACATTTAGTGACTTCACATTAATACATTCATCCCATCCATCCACTTGAAGTAACATGAATGCCTCCACCAAAGAGCCACCACCATACTGACGAAACGAAGGAGGAGAGAATAGGAAGTGAGAAGGGCCTTAGTTAGAGGGAACATGTTTATTTTAGTTCCATAACTAGTGCTTGTAGCCCAAATTATTATTTCATCTAAGGGGTGTGCTTCGAATTCTCATTGTTTTTTTTTTGCGTGAGAACCACACCATGCAAAGACTTATTATTTTTATTTTCTCAGCTTCCCGATAATGTGGCACATCGGAATGGTAAGAAAAATCAAGAAGAAAGAATCCAACCACCCAAGAGAATTTCCAGCACAAGTGCATCAAATCCCCTTAAATTCACACCCTTTTCAATCCTTGAGTCCTTCCTTAGTTTGAGAAATACCCAATCACTGATTCTTTGATAGTTCTTATTATTGGGAAAGGGACTGTATAGTTCCAAGCCAAGAGAGACCAGAGAAATTTATGGATGCATGGATAATGTGGACTCATTACCTGTTATATCAAAAGAACCATACCTTAGTATCAACATCATAACTTAAAGGTAAAAATCAAAACAATAGCAACCAATAGAATACAGTTCATACCATCATCAGGAGCACTTATTGGGTGAAAAACTTAACAAAATGGATAAATACACACACACACACAAATAAATGGAAAAGTATGAACGATGTTGTAAAAAAAATAAGAGAAGTTAAAGAAAATTTTAAAACAAAAAATGTGTAAAAAAAACTTAAAAGGGTACTGAGGGTTGCAAATGATTAGCATAGGTGGCCATCTCCCCCACAACTGAATTGAAAGGGAGAGATCTGAAATAATGATGATTTTTTTGAATGTTTTAGAAGTATCCAACTTCTCCCAATTGATGTTTTCAGGTTAAGGGTTGGAAGTTGGCGACGCTCATGCTCCAACCTATCTATGCTTTTGATGTGAGCACACATTGTTCGCCCAGTTAGTTCCATGCATATTGGTGGGTTGCTCTCTTAATTAGCTGTCAACCACTAGGTGTTCTCTTGTTGTGTGGTTGCTACATACAATCACTTTTGTATGTTAACTTCCTAAGCACACCAGTTGCATGCAGGAGATGCTAAGCATTCCTATATGTCATCACCCTCTGTATCACTATATGTGATGCATGGAACTTTCTTCTTCTCGATCTTTCCATAAATTTTTTCCTTAGATATTTCCAAGGAAAGATCGTGGATTCCTAGGCATGTGTTTATGGTACTTAGCCATGCCCTCCCCATTATAATTGGGAAGTCCCCTTTGTTATTGTTAACTTCTATCACTAGGAAATCAGTTGGGTATGACCAACCACACACAGTGGTAACGACATCCTCCACAAGTTCCAAAGGGACAATGATGGACTGGTTAGCTAGCTCTAATTGAATATTGCTCTTCTTTAGTGGAGGTAGGTCCCAAGCTTTATACATTTCTTGTGATATTAAGTTTTCTTCGGAATCTGAGTCAAGAAGAGCCTTACGTGGTTCATTCCCAGTGACTTGGAGGTAGATTAAGGGACTTTTGGGATCAGAGAGTTTCTTGGGAAGGTGGCCCACCTTTATCCAGTCAGTGATGATATGTGTTAACATAACCGTGTGTGTTGAGCTCTATTGTTGGTTTGAAGGGAGCTCTGAAGCCTTACTTGATGGAGGAGTGGTCATAGACTCAATCACTTATGGTTGTGAGAGCTTGTTTGGACTGTTGGTTCTAAACAAACGTCTTCTCTTTGTATAGTTGTTAGAACTAGTAGTGGGTTGAAGGTTTACAGCTCTCGTAGCATTACGTTGCTGTGGTTAAGTGGGAACTACCTCTTGCATTGTTGGAGTGGTTGGTAGTGGAGCTATTGGTGTAAGAGTCACGAGTAGATTTGGAGGATGGTATGGTGTGTCTCTCCTAGGAGAAGGAGTTTTAAAATACCCCCGAACTTGGTAGTGATGTTGTGGGGTCATGTGACTGATAGAGTCACTTGGAGAAACCGACTACTGCACGTAATAGCCATATGGATCTAGTTGCCGATAAGGGTATTGTTGCCCATGATTGTGGGTATTTCCACTGCTGTTGTTGCTCGATAGGTTGTGGCAGATTTCCACTTAGATAATACATTAAGGGTTGGTGGAACTACCTTGGGTTACCTTGGGGATAAGGTAACCTTCGAGGTGCTTGCCATTTGTTAAGTCTTGGGTTGAGTGCATACACCCCGGACTCTTGCATATGTGAGATTATTGGGAAACATCCCTTAGGATGGTCATATTGGTAGATCTCACATCCACCATCATTGTCTATATCAGAGTCCAGAACCTCATTAGTGATAGTCATTTTTTCCTTACCCTTGTTACATGCATGGTCTGAATCTCTCCTCTTTTTCTTATCATGATCACTACTGCGCTCCTTAGACTCCTCTACAACTTTGAGAAAAATTTCGAATCTACTGTCTAAGGAGTCCCACATTTCCTTAGCCAAAACTTTGATTGTCAACTTTTGAAGCGGCAAGGTTTTTCTATTCACCAAATCTTCAAGTGATGACTCATCCTCCTTCCCACAGAATCTCACTCCCCTCTTCCAGAGGAAAGGATCGTGGTTATACTCTTCTGTGCTTTCTCTTTTCCATAGCTCTCCTTCTTCCTTAGCTACTTGCTCTAACAATCTATGAACTTCATGGGACCTAAGTTCTAATAATCTCCCTTGGGCATATGTTTCAAGGGTTCTCCTAGTTTCATGTCTTAGCCCATCTAGGAGATGGCAAAGTTGATCCTGTTGTGCGTAACCATGGCCCAGGCAATGATGTAGCAATGCATAATATTGGCCCATGGCAGAATCCAAGGATTCATGATTACCCTGCTTCCACAAGTTGGACACTCTAGAGTACGTTTGGTATTTATCGTTAAACAATTCTAGCATTGTACTCCACCTTCTAATGGATTCCGATTCTAAGGACTAGTACCAACTTTCCACTTCTTTTATGAGTATCCTTGGGAACAACTTTAACTTCTGCCACTCATTTTCAATATTATGTAAGGCACATGCATCATGGAATTCCTGTAAGTGGTTTTGCAGATCAGCATTGCATCCCCCCTCAAACCATGGGATATTATTCATGTCTAGTCTCTTGATCCGGATATCTTTCTAGTGCCTTGTAGGTATTCTAACAGCCTCTGTAATGTCTAACATACTCTAATTTGATAGTAGGGGTTCTTCGTTGTCATTTCTTTCATGGCTTCTATGATTCCTATGCGGTTCCCTACTTTTCCTTCTTCCATGCCTTGATTCTCTCAAATGCCCTCATCCTCGCTCTCGACTCTCTCGTCGAGGTCTCTCATCTTGCTTACCCTTATCCTCACGGTTGGGCTCTTTGTGACTACGTCCTAATGTGGAAGGAGAGGGTGAATTATGCGATGAAGGTGAAGAAGAATGGGAACCATCACCATGACGATGTTTCTTACCTTCTCTTCGGTGGTTACGGCCCCAATTGTGATGACGATCAAACTACTCGCCCTTGTCATGTGTTTGTGTTCCCTCATTGAACACTTGGTGCTCATGGGGATCAGAACCAGGGTTATGAATCGTGGAGTGTAGGTTCTGATACCCCACCTCCTCACCATCATTAGGAGGGGGAACATCATTTGATGGAGAACCTATTATAATTGGTTCACCATCTCCTATTTCGCTTAGGATGTGTGGGATGCTATGGAGCCCTTTACCCTTCAACGATGTATGGTAGCTCTCCTGCCGCAAGTCCCTTAAACGTTGCACTGTTGTGGGATGGTAATTCCTTGTGTTGTAATCACTTGCAACATATTCAACGTATAGCTGCTTCATGCCTATCTATGCAAGAGTATGAAGGAGCATGTTAGGGATTGCACAATCTAGGGGTAACATTATGTTACCTTGCAAGTCTCGCCAATGCAGTTGTTCATCCTGATGGAGGATAAAGGTAAAATAGGGTATGTACTCATCATGATGAGTATACATTACCTGATACTGTTGAGGAACTAGTGGTTCTTGGTTATGTATGTTGTGTCGCCGACTGTCTCTAGTGTGATCCCTAGGTGGTAAAGTTCTTTTGTGAGAAGAAGAAGACATTGTTGTCTTACTAGGTGTGCTATTGACCATTGTTTAATTTTTCTTCTGATTAACCCTAAGGGTTCGTTCTAGCTCCCAGCGATGTGGATGATTTCCTATGTTCTACTTAGCGGACAAACAACTAAGTCCCCAGCAACGGCGCCAATGATGAGTGGTGAGGTACCCCTACACTCAACCATACGAATAAAAGTGTTACAAGTGCGATCCGGTCGAACTCCAAGGACTAAGTGCTTACGCACCTTATGGAACACTTAAGGTTAATCAGTCCCTATCTTCTCAAGATCACTTGTATTTGTCATAGTTGTATGGTTAAGTGAACTTGAGGTACATGATTTTTATGTCTTTTATGTTTTTATCACCTATGCTAAGAGGGGAAAGGATGTACTAAGCTTTAATTTTCCTAGCATCAGTATCCGTTCCCAGTTGCTGTTCGCACCATGAACCAATGCAATGCTACTGGGATTACCAAACGCTATTCATTACTGGGATTACCAAGCGTAACGCATGAGCTCGAAGCGGTCGTACTAAATGCACTTAACTATGAGAGTTGAGGGTTTAGAGAGATTAAGTCCTTAAGGAATCATTTAAACATTTAAAAATAATTAAAGTCCTATTTAGCTTAGTCCATATGCTACAAGGTTTATCCAAAAGTTCGTCTTTATTATCGTACACAATTTTTTGCTCAGGTATAGAATTGCTCAAATAAAGATCTATTCACTTTGGGACTCCTACTGTGGGTACATGGAAATTATTCTAACTCTAGAATGGTAAAATGGCAAGATTTTGGCTAAGGTCTAGATTTAGATAGAGAAACAAGGGAGAGCCACCTCTTATTTATAGAACTAGCGACGGGCTTCGATATCACATATGCAATATCACAAGGACCAACACGATATCGCATATGCGATATTGCGGCTCACGTGATATCGCATCCAATCACATGGCATCTTTTTTATTTCATGCCATAAATTAAACTTTCCAATGTTGATGAGTGGAGAGGTACCCCTACAGTCAACCATATGAATACAAGCGTAACATGCACGATCCAGTCGAATTCCACAGACTAAGTGCCTACACGCCTCATGGAACACTTAAGGTTAATTATTCGTTGTCTTCCCAGACTTACTTGTATTTGTCACGGTGTATGGTTAAGTAAGTCTGAGGTATATGATTTTTATATCTTTTTCTATTTTATCTCCTATGCTATTAAGTTGAAGGGTATAAAGACTAATTACTAACTTTAACTAATGAACTAAGTCTAATTTAACCTAGAGTCAGCATCTGTTCCCACTTACCATACACACCCTGAACCAATGCAACCATGGTTACCAAACACTAGTCATTACTGAGATCACCACGTGTAATGCACATGCTCGAAGCGGTCGTACTAAGGCACTTAACTAGGAGAGAAGGGTTGAGAAGGATTTAATAACTAATAAAGCATGTAAATAACAAGTAATAAATAATAGTAAATAAAATCCTAATTAGCCTATTCCATGCATCACAAGGTTTATCCAAGAAGCTCGTCTTTATTGCCGTATACAAACTTGTGTTCAGGCACAATGTTTGCTTGAATAAAGATCTATTCACTTTAGGACTCCTACTGTGGGCACATGGAACATATTCTCTCTCTAGAGTGATCAATCTACCAGAGTTTCAGTACGGTCTAAGCCTAGGATGGGAAACAAGGAAGAGCCACCTCTTATTTATAGATATGACGGCGCATCACAATATCGCGTATCACGGAGGACGACACGATATCATGTATGCAATATCGCGAGGGATATCGCAGAGGACGATGCGATATCGCGAGAGATGCGATATCGTGACAGATGCGATATCGCGACGACCACGATATCGTGTCCCATCATACCACCATGACTAAATGAAAACTCGTCCTCAAGTTCCTTACAATAATATCGGGAAGGTATGGGATTATTGACTCAAATGGAACTAATGAAATGACATGTGAATGGATCATCATTACAAGACACAACAAAACTGGTGTTCATGACAACAAGAGTGAACACCTTATTACATTGACATCAGGCCTCATTTGGTAGTTGAGAAAGAGAAAGAGAAAGAGAGAGAAGTGTCGCTGCTACCAACACCAAGATTGTGCCTTTCGTTGTCCATCTGTAAGCATGCCATCGATCTTGCTCCTTGCATAACTGTTTCAGCATTGCTCCATTCCAAGTGTTCCTTCTAGATCCAACCCATTGTTGTATGATTGCCATCTGCACACACAACACAATCTTATATTAGCAAGGGTAGATGAATTTCAATGCAATTGATACCTTTCTTCGGTGTAAGTCCATTATCTGAGTTGTGATATGGCTGATTGTGGATCTAGAGATATATAAATGATGACTACCGAAGGTGTAGGGGTTAAGAGAAAATTGAAAAAATTGGGCCCCGTACCCCCATGACTAATCGTGAACCTCTGATAGCATTAGAATGCAGAAAGAAAAGGAATAAGAAAGATAGATAAAAAGGGACAACTGTAACATCGATGATATGGATGTCAAGATGGAAATGAAAAAAAATAAAATAGATTGTAAAAATGTTAGGAGAAATAATTTAACTAGTGTGCCAAATAGGAATGTCAGTGGATCCTCCCAAAAGCAGGCTCATGCCCTTAATGCCCTAACAAATCCACATTCAAAGAGTCTGTAGGCTCTGGGAATGTCATTTGGAACAAGAGTTAAAGTCTTAACTGCAAGAATTTACCAAAAAGAAAATAATGCGTCAACCAAAATATATACTAATGATACCGCCGGCAATGAGGTGAATAATGGAGAAAGGGTGGAGAGAATAGAATGGAATGGAATCCCAAGAACAAGGTGGTCTATAGCCCCTTATGTGTTTCATGATTAATGTGACTTAGCAAATCTCATTCCAATTCCAGCCTCAAACCAACCACATCTAGTGACTTTGCATTAATGCACTCGGCCAATCCATTCCCTTGAATAACAAGAATGCTTCCCCCAAGATTCACCACCATTCCGACGAAACAAATGAGGGGAGAATGGGAAGCGAGGAGGGCCTTAGTTAGAGGAAACATTTTTAGTTCCATAACCAATGCTTGTAGCCCAAGTAATTATTTTATCTAAGGGGTGTGCTTTGAATTCTCACTTTTTTGCTCTTTTTTTTTTGGTTTTATGTGTTTATGCGTGAGAACCATACCATGCAAAGACTTGTTATTTTTATTTGCTCAGCTTCCCAATGATTGGCTGACATCACAATGGTAAGAAAACTCAAGAAGAAGACATTCAAGCACCTAAGAGAATGGCCAACACAAATGCATCAAGTTCCCTTGAAGTCATACCCTTTTTAAGCCTTGAGTCCTTCCTTAGTTTGAGAAGTACCCAGTCACCGATTCGTTAGAGTTCTTATTAAGAAAGGGACTGTACATTTCCAAGCCAAGAGAGACCATAGAACTTGTGGATGAATGGATGAAGTGGACTCCTTGCCTTCCATATCAAAATAAACATACCTTAGTATCAACATCATAACTTAAAGGTAAAAAGCAAACATTGGCAATCAATGAAAAACAATTCATACCATCAAGAAGAACACTTATTGGTGACAAACTTACAAGGTGGATTACACACACACACACAAAGAAATGGAAAAAGTATAATGATGTTGTAAAACAAAAATAAGAAAAGTTAAAGAAAGTTGTAAAACAAAAACAAGAAAAGTTAAATAAATTTGTAAAACAAAAATGTGTAAAACAAAAACTTGTAAAACAAAAACGTGTAAAAAAATGTGTAAAAAAAATGTGTAAAACAAAAAACTAAAAAGACCTGAGGGCCTCCAATGATTAGCATAAGTGGCCATCTCCCCCATGACTAAATGGAAAGCGATAGATCTAAAATAGAGAGCGAGGTTGCCCGCTAGTAGAGGTGAAATTTGTACTGGCTATTTTTGGTTCACGGAAAGGTTTTGTTTGTTGTACATTAACCAATAACCTTTTATCCGGACTTTCAGGCTTGTATATCATCATGGCTTCAAAGGGGAAGGTTGTATGAATAATATAGGGTCCTTCCCACAATGTTTAAAATTTTGTATGCTATGGTACATGCGTGGGATCCCAATAAAGGACCTTGTCTCATGGTTGGTACCTAAACCTTTTAATTCTTAAGTCATAACGCTATTTACTATGTGCCTTATGCAACTCATTTAACAATAATGCAACCAATCTATTCTCATCTAGCACGTTCAGAGTTGTCAATCGTTGTTTTTGTGCTAGGTCGAGGTCCAAGTGAAGGTCTCAAGCCATGGATAGTGTACGAAGCTCATTCTATATAGGGAGTTTTGGTAGTTTCCCGTACACTAACTCATATGGAGAGTAGCTTGTAGGGATCTTTCAAGTGGAGTGGTACTCCTAGAAAGCGTCGTTCAATTTCGTGCTCCAGTCTCACCTAAATTTGCTAATTGTTCTCGTTAATATTCTTGTAATCTCCTAATTAGTAACCTCAGCTTGGCCATTAGCTTGGGGGTGGTAAGGTGTGGTCAATTTATGCTCAACCCCTAAGCATTGCATCAATTTGCAAAAGGTTGCACCCGTAAAATGTGTCCCATTATCAGAGATGAGTGCATGCGGGAGACCAAACCTATTTACAATTTGTTGTTGTACAAATCGTGCAGCCGTAGATGATGTGCAGTTTGTTACTACAACTGCTT
This sequence comes from Gnetum montanum, assembly GCA_015680685.1. Taxonomy (NCBI): domain Eukaryota; kingdom Viridiplantae; phylum Streptophyta; class Gnetopsida; order Gnetales; family Gnetaceae; genus Gnetum; species Gnetum montanum. The sequence goes on from MNCI01001543.1 coordinate 493,396, forward strand.
TAGCCCATTTGGTTAAATAGTCAACAGCAATAATGATATAGGCTTTTCCATTGGACATCGGTGTAATGGGCCCCATAAAATCTATTCCCCAGATATCGAAGGGTTTCAAAGGTTGAATCCATTTTTGTGGACCCTCCATTCTAGCAGTCATTCCACCATAATGTTGGCAGTGTTCACAAGATTGGGCAAAATGATGGGCATCCTAAAATAATGTTGGCCAATAATATCCTACAAGTAGGACCTTGGTAGTCATTCGTCTCCCAGCATAGTGACCCCCACAGGGACCCTCATGAGCATCCTGGAGAACTTTGAATTTATCCTTATCGGGCACACACCATCAAACCAAGCCATCAGGACAAACTTTATAGAGTTGTCCCTTGATTTCCATGAAGTACTTGGTTTCTTGAAGGAACTGTTTTTTCTTCCTAAAGTCCAACCCCTGTGGTGTTTTTTGGGAAATGAGATAAGTAAGAATGCTACTATACCAATTTATTTCCATGGGTTGATTATTCACTACATCGGAAAAGAGGGTTTCATCGGGAAAATGATCAGATACGGCATATTCATCCTTTTTGCTATCCCAGCGCAACCGAGATAAGTGATCTTTGACTACATTCTCGGTGCCTTTGTGATCTACTATTGTTAAATCGAACTCCTGAAGAATTACCAACCAACGTATGATACGTGGGCTAACCGTTGGCTTGTTCATAAGGAACCTAATTGCACTATGATCCATATGGATGTATACTTTGTAACCCAATACATAATCCCTAAATTTGTCTAGTGCAAACACTACAGCCATTAATTCCTTTTCCATAGTTGTGTAGTTGAGTTGTGCACCGGTGATACTCTTACTAGCACAGTGGATGTAATAAGGTTGTTTTTGTTCATCTATTTGTGTCAGTACGGCTCCTAAGGCGTAATTAGATGCGTCAGTCATGATATGGAATGGCCTGGACCAGTCAGGGGCTTGTAGAATGGGAGTTTCCACAAGCCTCTATTTGAGAGTTTGGAATGCTCGTTCACATTCCCTAGTCCATTTGAATGGTGCATATTTTTTCGTTAATTCCACCAACGGTTTGGCAATTCTGGAGAAGTTCTCGATAAATTTCCTATAGTAGCCAGTGTGTCCAAGGAATGACCAAATGTCTTTGACAGTTTCTGGTTGTCAGGTAATTCCTTGGATGAATTTAATTTTTTCTGAATCCACCTCTATTCCTGATTGTGAAATTTTATGCCCCAGTACTACGCCCTCTTGAACCATCAAATGGCTTTTCTGCCAGTTGAGCTTTAGGTTGGTTTCAACACATCATTTCAATACTTGCTCTAACCAGTCGAGGGCTTGATCAAAGCTCATCCCATAAGTGGAGAATTCATCCATAAATACTTCTACTCTGTTACCTATTTGCTATTGAAATGTGCTTAGAACTAATCGTTGGAATGTGGTAGGGGCATTGCACAAGCCAAAATGCATTTGTTTGTATGCAAACATTCCCCAAGAACTAGTGAACGTTGTTTTGGCTTGGTCTTCTGGTGCGATTCATATTTGGTTGTACCCACTATACCCATCCAGAAAACTGTAGTAGCGATGCCCTGCTATAGTGTCTAAGACTTGGTCAACAAATGGCAATGGGAAGTGATCTTTGAACGTTTCCATATTCCATAGCCTAAAGTCTATACATACCCTCCATTTGCCTTCTTTTTTTGGTACAATTACAAGAGGACTAACCCATTCGCTATCAGCAATGGGGTAAATGAACCTAGCCTTGAGAAGTTGCAGTATCTCCTATTTCACTATCTTTTTTAACTTCGAGTTCAATCGCCTCTATGGTTGTTTGCGAGGCTTCATGGAGGGGTCCATGTAAATCCTACGCTGGCATATCCTAGGATCTATTCTGGTTAGTTCAGGATATGACCAAGTAAAGGCTGTTGACCACTTATTTATCACCTTTAGCAAACTCTCTTTTTGCTTGGGGGAAATCTTTGCGTTGATGATTACTGATTTTCCATTTTTAAGGGTCATGTATTCGAAACCGGTGGGCAACGATTTTAAATCTAGGGGCCCTTGTTTAAACTTCTTAGGAATCTCCAACTTCCCCCAGTTAATGTTTTTAGGGTTAAGGGCTGGAAGTTGGCAACTGACTTGCTCAAGTGCATCCATGCTTTCAACGTAAGTACTAGTTATCCCCTCAGTCAGTTCCATGCATGTCATTGAATTGTTCTCTTGGTCAGCCATCAGCCACTGGGTGTTTTCTTGTCGTGTGGCTGCTGCATATAGGCACTTTTGTATGTCGATGTCTTGTGCACACCAATTGCATGTAGGCAATGTTAAACTCTGCATTACCCATGATTTCTACATGCAATGGCACCCTGTGTCACTATATGTGATGCATGGAACTTTCTTCTTCTCAATCTTTCCAAAAGTTTTTTTCTTGGATATTTCTAGGAAAAGATTGAGAATTCCTAGGCATGCGTCTATTGTGCTCAACCATGCCCTTCCCATTATTATCGGGAAGTCCCCTTTGTCATTGTTTATTTGGATCACCAGGAAATCAGCTGGGTATGACCAACCACCTACGGTGGTGACAATGTCCTCAACCTGTCCCAAAGGGAAAGTGATGGACTAGTCAGCCAGCTCTAAGCGAATATTTCTCTTCTTGAGTGGAGGCAGCTTCCAAGTTTTATACAATTCTTATGAAATTAAGTTGACTCTGGAGCCTGAGTCAAGAAGAGTCTTATGAGGTTCATTCCCAACAACTTGGAGATAAATTAGGGGGCTTCTAGGATTAGAGAATTTCTTGGGAAGGTGGCCTACCTTAATCTAATCGGTAACGGTATGTGTTAACATAACCATGTGCATTGGCCTCAATTTTTTGTTTGAAGGGGGTCCCAAAACCTTATTTGGTATGGAGGTATTTAGATGTTCAACCGCTTGTGAAGGTGAGGGATTGGTTGGATTGTTGGTCCTAAAGAAAGGTATTTTTGTTATATGATTGTTAGAACCAATTGAGAATTGAGGATTGGGAGCCCTCGTGATATCGGGTTGTTGCGGTTGAGTGGGAAATACCTTGGGCTTTGTTGGAGTGGTTGGTGGTGGAGCTACCGGTGTAAGAGATGCGGATGGATTTGGAGGATAGTATGGGTATGGAGCATCTCCTAGAGAAGAAGGAGTCCTAAAATACTCTTAAACTTGGTAGTAACGTGGTGGGTTTATGTGACCCATAGAGTCATTTGGAGAAACTGGCCACTGCACATAATAGCCATAAGGATCAGGTTTCCGGTAAGGGTACTATTGTCTAGGCAGTGGCATCTCCCATGACTGTGGGTATTGCCACTGCTGATGTTGTCCGATGGGTTGTGGTAGAGTTCCACTTGGATAGTACGTTAATAGTTGGTGGAACTATCTTGGGTTACGTTGGGGATAAGGTAACCTTTGGGGTGTTTGTTGTCTATTAAGTCTTGGGTTGAGTGCATACACCCCAAACTCTTATAGATGTGAGATGATTGGACAACATCCCTTAGGATGGTCATATTGGCAAATCTCATATCCACCATCATCGTTTGTGTCTGAGTCCACAACCTCATCAAAGATAGTTATTTTTCCCTTACCCTTGTGACATGTAGGGCATGAATCTTGCCTCTTTTTCTTATCTTTGTCACTACTTCATTCCACCTTAGACTCCTCTATGATTTTCAAGACAGTTTCAAGTTTGGAGTCTAAGGAATCCCACAGTTGATCCACCGTAGCTGATACTTCTGTTGTTAGTTTTTGAAGTGGCAAGGTTTTTCTGTTCACCAACTCTTCGAGTGGTGACTCATCCTCTTCATCGCAAAATTTCACTTTCTTCTTTCGAAGAGAGGGATCACGGTTATATTCTTCCATACTTTCCCTTTTTTGTAGCTCACCTTCTTCTTTGGCTACTTGTTCCAACAAGAGATGCATCTCATGGGCTCTAAGTTCTGATAGTCTCCCTTGGGCACAAGTCCCAAGGGTTCTCCTTGTCTCATGTCTTAGCCCATCTACGATGTGGCGAAGTTGATCCCGCTATGCATAACCATGGCCCAGGCAACGATGTAATAATGCATAGTAGCATCCAATGGCAGCATCCAAGGGTTCATGAGTACCTTGCTTCCATCCTTGGATCTTCTTACGCAAATTAGACACTCTAGAGTACGTTTGGTATTTATCGTTGAAGAGTTCTAAAATCGTACTCCACCTCCTAATGGTTTCCATTTCTAAGGACTGGTACCAACTCTCTGCTTCCTTTGTGAGTGTCCTAGGAAAGAACTTGAGTTTTTGCCACTTGTTCTCTATGTTTTGCAAGGTGCAGGCATCATGCAATGCCTGTAAATGATGTTGCGGATCAGCGTTGTATCCCCCTTCAAAGCGTGGGATATTGTTCATGTCTAAATGCTTGATCCGACTATCTCTTAAATGCCTTGTTGGTATTCTCATTGCCTCCATTATATTTAGCATGCTTTGGGTAGCAAGTAGGGGCTCATCATGATCATCTCTTTCATGACGTCTACGATGTCTTCGTTGTTCCCTACTTTCCCTTTGTTCATGCCCTTTTCCTCTCTCTCGACTCTCTCGTCGAGGTCTCTCATTGTGCCTACCTCTATCCTCACCATTATGCTCTCTATGATTGCACCCAGAGGTGGAAAGAAAGGGTGAATGGTGTGATGAAGGAGAACAAGAAGGAGAACCATTGTCGTGGTGATGTTTCCTACCTTCTCTTTTGTGGCTTCGACCCCAATCGTGATGACGATCTAAGTGCCTGTCCTTGTCATGTGTCGTTGTTCCCTCAATGAACAGCTGGTGTTCACAGGGATCAGAACTAGGGTTATGTATCATGGAGCATAGGTTTTGATACCCCACCTCCTCACTTTTGTTAGGATGAGGAACATATTTTGATAAAGAACCTGTTATGAGTGGTTCACCATCTCCTATTTCACTAAGGACGTGCGAGACCTCTTTGCCCTTCAACAGTGTATGTTGCTTCTCCTGCCTTGAGTCCCTCATATGTTGTAAAGCCATGGGATGGAAATCCCTCATGTCAAAATTTTCCGCAACGTATTCAGCATAGAGCTAAGTCATGCCGATCTGTGCCAAAGCACAGAGGAGCATGTTGGGGATGACACGATCCGGAGGTAACACAATGTTACCTTGCAAATATCTCCAGTGCATCTGTTCATCTTGATGGAAGATAAAAGTAAAATTGGGAATATACTCATCAGGATGAGTATACTCCACCCTATATTGTTGAGGAACTGGTGGATTTAGGTTATGCGTTTTAGATTGCCGACTGTCTCTAGTATTGTCCCTAGGTGGTGAGTTGCTCTTATGAGAAGAAGAAGAAGAAGACATGGTGTCTTATAGGTGTGCTATTTAACCTTTATATAATTTTTTCATTTAATTAACCCTAAGGGTTCATTTAAGCTCCCAACGATGTGAGTGATTTCCTATGTTCTACTTAGCGCACAAACACTTAGTCCCTGGCAACGGCGCCAATGGTGAGTGGCGAGGTACCCCTACACTTAACCATACAAATACGAGCGTAACACGTGTGATCCGATCGAACTCCGCAAACTAAGTGCCTACACGCCTCATGGAAAACTTAAGGTTAATTATTAGTTGTCTTCCCAAACTTACTTGGATTTGTCACGGTGTATGGTTAAGTAAGTCTGAGGTATATGATTTTTATATCTTTTTCTATTTTATCTCCTATGCTATTGAGTTGAAGGATAGAGAGACTAATTACTAACTTTAACTAATGAACTAATTCTAATTTAACCTAGCGTCAGCATCCATTCCCACTTACTGTACACACCTTGAACCAATGCAACCGTGGTTACCAAATGCTAGTCGTTGCTGGGATCACCACGCGTAACGCACATGCTCAAAGTGGTCGTACTGAGGCACTTAACTAGGAGAGAAGGGTTGAGAAAGATTTAATAACTAATAAAGCATCTAAATAACAAGTAATAAATAATAGTAAATAAAATCCTAATTATCCTATTCCATGCACTGCAAGGTTTATCTAAGAAGCTTGTCTTTATTGCCATACACAAACTTGTGTTCAGGTACAATGTTTGCTGGAATAAAGATCTATTTACCTTAGGACTCCTACTGTGGGCACATAGAAATTATTCTATCTCTAGAGTGATCAATCTACCAGAGTTTCACTACGGTCTAAGCCTAGGATGGGAAACAAGGGAGAGCCACCTCTTATTTATAGATATGATGGCGCACCACGATATCGCGTACACGATATCGCGAGGGATGCGATATCGCGACGGCTGCGACATCATGTACACGATATCACAACCCATGCGATATCGCATCCCATCAAATGTGAAACTACACCAAAATCCTAGCAAAAATAGGATCACAAGATAAATTTTGAAGGAAAATGAAGGCATTTGTATTTGCTCTCAAATCTCAGGAAAATCACAATAAAAAAATCTAGCTACCAAACTTCTCTTTTCATCATTGAAATTTTATTTGAGGTGTTTCAGTATGATCTAGGAAAGATGTTATATTTTTTGAGCTTTTAAGTTATCCAAAGACCAAAATCAATTTCCATATGCCAAATGAAATTTTTCCTATCCTTAATTAAGAAATCTGGTATGATAAATTATAATCCCTTAGATACACCACTCTCCCTTGGTACAAAATTTATCATGGATGAAACATCCTTATCTTTAATCCTTCATTATACTATTCTCTTATTGGTAGCCTCATGTATCTTTCTATTACTCATCTAGACATCCAATTTTCTGTAAATTATATCTTTTGATTCATGCAAGATCTGCATGAATCACATTGAAAGGATATGAAGTAGATTCTATGATATTTGAAAACTACAACAAGTTATGAGATCATATTTCATTAACAAGAAAATTTCAAGATATGGGGATACACTAATGTCTATTTGAGATGTGACCTTTGTAACGATGAAAAAATTTGGTGCTACAAAATCAAAAGATTCCACATGGAACATTTTAACTCAAGGATCTTGAAAAGGATCCAAAGCACCTTAAATGGTCTAGCTAATTATCTAAGGACTTTAGAAATATATTACTCGAGAATAGAGAAATATGCATAAAATTGTAGAAAATATGACTAAACCAACTACAAAACTTTATATTAAATAATGTAACAATACTGTACACAAAATAAGTTTAGAGAGTACAAATCAATGGGTTTTAGAAACCCACAAATACAAAAATGACTTTGAAATATGATGTAGGAGGTAAGTTGTGTTCTACACTTGACTGCACCTTTCTATCCACTTGATTTGCACTACAAAGGCTATAAAAGGCTACAAGAAATCTTATTTAGTTTCTGCTACATTATCTTTCAACTGTAAGGGTACTACAAAAAATATTTCTTTACCAAGGGCAGATTACCAAAAGATGCAAAAAATGATGCCTAATTCAGTATAAATAGGCTTTGGATCTATTGTGCTAGCAACTATTACAATTTTGAACCATTACAAGTGTTCCAAGGTCAAAGTGCAATATGTGGGCTTACAACCCAAGTATCACATGCTACCTTAAACACAACCCAACATGTGGGATTAAGATGTACAGCATGTGAATCTAAAGCCCAAATCCCACATGTTGCCTTACATGCTATCATAGAGTGTGAAGCTGAAATATGTAATGTATAAAATGAAAAGGCTAATTTTTGTAGCTTGTGAAATATTTCTAGCCTCCACAAGCTAATGTACATGAAATTTGTAGCATGTGAAGCATCTTTGGCCTCCATAAGCTAGAATGCAAGGAATTCACAATGTGTGGAGTATTTATAACCTCCACAAGCTAGCATAAATGGAATTTATAGCTTGTGGAGCATTTTTACCCCTCCAAAAGCTGGAGTAAATGGAATTTATAACTTGTTTAGCATTTTTACCTTCCACAAGCTGTAGTAAATAGGTTTTGTAGTGTGTGGATTGTAAATCTCATTTTTTACATTGAAAATGGCTTAAAATTCTGCTAAAAGAAGGCTACATGATAAGAATTTTGGTGGGAAAATAAGGCAATCATTTATACCTTTAATTCTTAACCAAATTACAATAAAACTTTTGGCTATGAGATTTCTTCTACAACATGAATTTTTCCTTAAGGTGTTTGATTGCCTTCTCTTTGTTGATGTTTTGAGGATTGACCCAAGGGACATCAACAAAGAATACAAAACACTATCATAGGTTCATCACTAATGCTCCTTCTTAACACTTGATTCTATAGTTATTGAACCATGCCAAGAAGTACTTACAATGATGAAACAACGTTATAGTGGGATTTTAAGAGCTTGGAATGTGATGTTGGCTACATGGATCATCAAATAATGGTCACAAGGACTAACAAAGAATTTCAAATATGTTGACATTATGACAACGGTAAGATGATAATATGTTTGTTGAATGACAAGGTCTTCATGATTCATGCTTGGACTGTTAGTTGTTTGATGATGTTTGGAGGAAGCAACACTTGGTAGTAGGCTTCTTTTGTGACTTGGCTCTCTCTTTTCTTTTTTCCCAAGAGTTGTTAATCTACTTGACTTGAGACTACATTGGCATTTTTGCTTTTGTGGCATTTTCCTCCCCCTTTTTGTGGAAGTGAAACCTTCATTAGATTTTGTTGCTAAGGCTAAATTTTTATTTTCTCATTGAATAAGATGTCTTAAATTTAGTGAACTTGGTCTATAGAGCACATCAAAAGAGATGTTACATAGCCATGATTCATGGATGTCAAACATAGGCTTTCATTGTTAGCAACGTAAGGAAGGTTACAATTTAGCTGTGTGGTTATGGCTTGAGAGGGATGATGTAAGGTAAGCACTGTTGAAAAGATCAAATAAGCTAATTAAATCTTGTGTATTAAGATCACATGGTGACTCACCTTCACAATGAATCATACCCCTATGATGGCTCTAGGCTCATCTTGCAAGCACAACTCTAACAGTACAATCAAACAAGTTAAAGAATACATGTGTTTACAAAAGGCTACATATGGTTATAAGCATATATAGGCCATTATATGTTACAACTGATGGAACATGAGCACTCTATTTCATACTTTGTAGATTCAAAAAACGTTTACAGTGTTTTCAAATACTAAAAAGAGATATGAGATCATGCAAGCTTGCTTATTGTAGGCCACAAGATCAACCAATGTCATTTGTGCTCATTCAAACTTGTAAACAAAAGGCCAACCACACTAAAAGAAAACCTTTGAATGTTATATGTGATCAATGCCATGTGAAGGTTCTAGTATTGCTTGTAGAGCTTTGGTGATGTCTTTGGTAAACTAAGGTTCTAGTAAGAAACTTGATTTTATGATTTTCTCCTTACCATTGTGATTTAAAATGGGAAATTCAGCCAAGGGCTCCTGTGTGATGTTTTGGGTCTCAAGGTCAATGGTAGTTAGTCCATTGCATGACATTAATCCTAGATGATTAAAGGCTTATAAGCTTTAGGCTTAGATATTTAAGGTCAACTGGGTCAAACAACATCATAAGAAAGGTCCACTTTGGCTCCAAGGCTAGTTGAATTACTTCCTCATCTTCCTAGCTTAATCCTACATGTTAACATAAGCACATCAAGTGGCATCTACATAATATAAATGCTAAACAATGTTAAAATAGTACAAACTACTATAACAATACAATAAGATAAGGAAAAATAAGATTAAAATAAGGTAGAATGAGGCTTCAATGATGTAGAATGATGTAGAATAAAGTTAAACAAGGGTCGAATAAGGTTAAAATAATGCAAAACAATGCCAAATGAGACCAAATGTTATCAAATGATGTAGAATGTGGTCAAGCAAGATCAAACATGCTTAAATATAATACTCTTTATATTTTTTTGTTGTCTTATGGTTAAAATAAGGAAAACTTTAGTTAAAATAGGCCATAAATGGTCAAAATAAGCAAAAATTTAGAAAAGGTAGGTTATAAATTGCTACAATAAGTAAAAAAAACTGATTAAAATATGCCAAAAACTTATGTAAATTTTTGTAAACTACTTGAAAACTAGCTTCTCATGATCAAACAATCTGAAAAAGCTAAAATATTAGATTCTCAATGTATGGGGACTGTTTCTACAATGTGTGGATAGTTTGGACTACCTCCACATTGTGTGAGACCTAAATCTCTAGCATGTGAAGAATTTGGACAAAGTTTTGGGCTTGTTTGACTTGATTTAACTATGTCTAGGCTACACATGATTGGTTTAGGACTTGTTTCACTATTTTAGGTTGTGTGTAGACAAGTTTAAACAAGGTTATGGCTTGCTAGAGTCCCACATATTGTCCCATACACTACCACAACATGTGGGATAGGGTTCTCCAACATGTGGAACCAAAACCCAGTTTTGACAACTTGTAAGGGTTAAATTTTTGCTTAGTCTTCCATCCTAAGGCTTGTGGAACTTATCGGGGAACTTATGAGTAGCTCTAAACATGGTAAATCTTGTCACAAAACTACACACACTACTCCACATGCTACATAGTGTGTGGGATAGGATTCCCAATGTTTGGGATGAGATTTTCTAGTTTATAGGGGCTTTTAACTAGGTATTTGGCCTCTTCAAGCTTCCATGAAAGCGCTGAAGGAATATGCAAGAATATGCACTTTTTTTTACCACTTTAGGCATGGTTTGAGGCATGTTGAAGTTTTGGGGCCTTTCAAACGCTACCTCACACATTGCACAATGTGTGGAACATGCCTTTCCAGCATGTGGAATCCAAAATCATCCTCCATCAGCTTGTTAAGGTCATCTTCTTGCTCCACTTTCTAGTTTAGGTCTTTTGGGATCCACCGAGAAGCTAATAGGTAATTTTTTACTTAATTTTCAATAGTGTAAGGCTCACACAGTACCCACACATGTTGTATAGTGTGTGGAATATGTGCCCCATCATGTGAGATTTAGCCATGCCATTTTCAACGGATTTCGACTCTATTTTTTGCTTCATCGGTTTCCTATGGCAACATCTAGGTTATGTAGAAGGGTTTTGTAATTTTTTTTTGGCAACTTTGAGCAAGGTTTTATGTGCTTTAAAGTTCTTGGAAATCCCACACACTACTCCACATGCTACATAGTGTGCAGGACATGACTTCCTAGTGTGTGGAGACAAGAATTAAATTCTAGAAACTTGTGAAGGTTAGTTTTTTACTTAATTTTCCATCCTAAATCTTATGGGAACCATCAAGAAGTTTAATGAGCAATTTTGAGCTTAATATTCATCATTGTAAGGCCAACACACTGCCCCACATGCTGTCCAGCATGTGGGATAGGTATTCCATCATGTGAGACCTAGTCATATCAGTTGTGATAAATTTCAACCTTGTTTTTAGTCCCTTAAGGCTTTTAGGTCAGTGTTTGGATATTGTGAGAATTATGCAATCTATTTGACCTACACTAATGGGGTCAAGACATGTGGGGAACTTCACACACTACCCCACACACCATACATCATGTGAAAGATGAACCCCAGCATGTGGGCACTCCTAGTTTAATTCTCAATAATTTTGTGATGAGTTTTTCACATGTTCAAGTTTTTGTGATCTTTTTAAGGTTTTTTTAGCACACTAGGTAACTCATGAGTAATCATAAGCATGGTGAATCATGGTATAGATCTTACACACTATCCCACATGCTTTCATAGTCTAGGGAACTTGATTCCTAGCATGTGGGGCTTAACTTGAAATTTTACAATGATTTTTGACTAAATGTTTTACCTCTTTAGATGTCGATGATAGAGTGTATGATGCATGTAGATCAAGTTAAGCAATTGTTAAGGCCTCACACAGTGTCCCACATGTTGGGACCTGCATCCCCAACGTGTTGAGTTTCAACTCCCAGTGTATGAACAATTTTAGATAGGTTTTAAGTATCATTAGAATTTTTTGGATTGTTTCAAGATTTGGTGGGGATCCCTGGGCTATTTGGTTAGAACAACGTATATTTTTCCTTGGACAGGAAATGTCTGCCCTGGAAGTAAGGATGAGGCAAAAATCATCAACCGAATATATTGCAATGCCAACAGAAACCACTGAAATCCCTGAAAGGGACACAAGAGAAACTCCAGAAGAAATGCCTACAACTTCAATATTGGCTGTTTCATCAAACTAAATGAACAGAGCTAACAATCAACTTGCTTTACAAATGAATTTAAGACATTTTCACAGGATTGAAATCACAGAGCAAGACTGGTGGTAAAATAAACAGATTAATTCCCTGTTTAGCAAGCGTACTATTAAACTGGTAGAACTAATTACCATATCAGGGTATTCAAGGACAATGGGGATGCCACACTCCTGGAAATTCCACTTTGGTTGTCTCTACAAATTGAAATTAAAGGATTATATGTAGCAGTATCTAGATCGGCTTGCTGCATCTTGTTTAATAGTTCCAATTTAGTAGCCATTCTGAAGGGCTGCACGTTGAGTTGAATTTCGGTGATGTTCTTCATACTGTCAAAGTCCTAACGGCATCGTCATGGAGGCCCTGTCTCATGAGCGAGGTCATGAGCAAGTTGGAAACTCAAAGACGGAGAGGCCTGGCCTAGTTCCAGGATTTCGCATCTGCGAGCTGCTGCTACGTCACCGAGCGAGACGATGGGATGTGGAAATGTCTTCTTGCAACAAGAGGAAGCGTGTGTGGCAGCGAACCCGACAGACACAGTAGCAGCGGCTGCAACAGAACTGGAACGAAAACCCTTCAACCGCATCACACCCATGACTCACCACGGTAATGACCGTCCACGATGCCTTCGCCGTTACACTAGCATCTCCATCGTTCTTCTTCTTCCCTGCAACATGGGTGGCACCAAGACAGAGAGGTCCAAGGCAGCAGACAACAAACCCTTCTCCTTGCACCACGTCGTAGACAACAAACCCTTATCTCCCGTGATAAGAATTAATAAGAATTAACATGGAACAAAATAACAGGGACAAGACTAGAAAAGAAACAGAAATATTTTTTTCAGATGTGGTACATCAAAGCTACTATCCATCGGGCATATTTATAATAGGCTAAGTCCACTAAACTCCCATTCTTTTTCTAACCGAACTTGGAGGTTAAACTTACATCATGATAACCCATTAAACTTAAACTGATTCTTGTAACAAAAATAAAATTAACTCCCATTCTTTTCTAACTAAACCTAGAGGCTAGAATTACTAACAAACTCGACCATAACTTAAAGTAATTCTTGTAACAAAAGCAAGATTAATAACTAACATTCCCCCCTTCATCCTAATTTTGAAAAACCATCATTCCAAGCATACACTTTAATTTGGCAAAGCTATCATACTTCAATGGTTTGGTGAGAATGTCCACCACTTGGTCTTTGAACTTGTAATACACCAATACAATCACTTTCTTTCCAACTTGATCTCTTAGAAAATGATAGCGTATGTCAATGTGTTTATTTTTTCCATGTGTGACAGCATTCTTTGCCAAGTCAATTGCAAAAATATTATCAACAAAGATCTTTACAAGCCTCTTGATTGGAGCATGGATTTAGCTCATCACATTGCCTAACCATATTGCTTGACATGCACTTGAAGCTACAGCAACATATTCTACCTCACAAGTTGAAAGTGCAACTATGGCTTGCTTTTTTCATGACCATGAACAAACTGTAGTACCAAAATTAAAACAATAACCAGAAGTGCTTTTTCGATCATCTAAATCTCCACCCCAATCACTATCAGAATACCCTATAAGAGCACAATTATTAAATGAGGAATAGAATAAACCATAATCATAGGTACCCTTTAGGTATCGCAGGATTCTTTTGGCCACCTGCATATGAGGTTGATGAGGAGATTCCAAAAACCTGCTAATCAAACCAACACCATAAGAGATGTCTGGCCTTGTGCATGTGAGGTATCTCAAACTCCCAACAATTTGCTTGAAATAAGTTGAATCAACAAATGCCCCTTCTCCATTCTTTGACAATTTTGTGCCAACCTCCATGGGAGTTCTTACAGGATTACAATCTTACATATGAAGCTTCTTCAAAAGTTTAGTAGCATACCTCTTTTGACAAATAAAAATCCCATCTTCTCTTTGAACTACTTCAATGCCAAGGAAATATTACATGAAACCAAGATTTGTCATTTTGAACTCATGCATCATAGACTTCTTGAAATCTTCAATCATTATGAGATTATTGCCTGTGAATATTAGATCATCAACATAAAGACACAATAATAATA
>MNCI01001551.1:0-13188 GCA_015680685.1 Gnetum montanum
GGACACTCGTTGGCGGTCGTGTCCCAAACGGTCGCCAACAATAATGAAATAGATAGTACTCTATTGGAGGAAAATGCATTACAAGAAGAAAATGTCTTAGATTGTAATGTGAAAATTTTGAAACCATTTGCAAAACATAGATTTATTTTGAAATCTCCATTAAAACAATTCATAACATAATTAGACACTTGTAGTAGTGGAGGAGGTGGAAGCAAAAGATGGAAATGTCATGTATGTAGCCATGAATTCACTACAAGTGGTATACGAATATATCATCATTTCTTTCAAACATTAGAAAATAAAATAGGAATAGGTGTTACTGCATGTAAATTTCTATATCCTGATATTCAAAAAGCTATGTATGACTACTTTAAAGCAAAGACTATAATAAAGAGCATTATTGTAAGTATTCGAACAAAGGAAAGTAAGAACAAGACAAAGGATGTTGTACAACCAACAAAAAGAAAAGTGTTTAAATAAATAGAAATAAGTTTTTAAGTTGAAAAAAAATAAAAGCTGATATCAATATTGCAAAAATGTTCTATGCAAATGGATTACCATTCAAACTTGTATGTACTCCTTCATTCAAAGAAGCAATTCGTTATGCCATTGAAGCAAGTAATATTTTTAAATTTTAAATTATCATTTTTTATTTAAAATTATAAGTAAAACTAATATTTTTATATGATAGGTCCATCTTATATCCCTCCAACTAAAGATAAAATTTGAAATGATCTTTCTGATGAGAGGTATGAACTTGGCATGAAAAAGTTGGAGGAATGGAAGCAATTTTAGTAGCAAAGTGGTTGTTCTATTATCTTGGATGGATAGACTGATATTCGTCAACATCCACTAATTAATATTATAATTAGTTGTCAACTTGGACCATTTTTTCTTAATGCTATAGACTGCTCGAATCATATAAAAAATGCTATTTTTCAAGCCAAATTATTAGAGACAACAATTGCAACTATTGGTTCAAGCAACATTATTCAAATTATAATAGATTCAACTCCTATTTGTAGGCGTGTAGGAAAAATGATAGAAATGATTAATCCAAATATATTTTGGACTCCTTGTTGTGTTCATTCTCTAAATAATACATAATCAGTGGCGAGGTACCCCTACACTTAACCATACAAATATGAGCATCTCACGCACGATCCGGTCGAACTCCAAGGACTATGTGCTTACGCACCCTAATGGAACACTTAAGGTTAATCAATCGTTATGTTCCCAAACTTACTCGTATTGTCACGGTTGTATGGTTAAGTAAGCTTGAGGTGTATGATTTTTATGTCTTTTATCTTTTTAACGCCTTATGCTAATAAAGAAGGGTGAAGAGAACTAATTGACTAACTTTCATCAACTATTCACTAACTAAGTTCTAATTGTCCTAGCACCAGTATTCGTTCCCACTTGCCACACACACCCTGAACTAGTGCAACACTACTGGGATTACCAAATGTTATTCGTTACTAGGTTACCAAGCGTTGCACATATGCTTGAAGCGGTCGTACTGAGTGCACTTAACTAGGAGAGTCAAGGGTTGAGAGAGATTAATTATCTAAGAAAGTATTTAAACATTTAATAGTAATTAAATCCTATTTAGCTTAGTCCACATGCTGCAAGGTTTATTAGAAAGTTCATCTTTATTGCCATACACAAATGTGTGCTCAAGTACAACTTTCTCAAATAAGGATTCAATCACTTTGAGACTCCTTCTGTGGGCACATGGAAATTATTCTAACTTTGAAATGGTAAAATTGCTATAGTTTGGCTAAGGGTCTAGATCTAGATGTCTAAAATAGGCAAAGCTGCCTCTTATTTATAAGCATTGCGATGGGCTGCGATATCGCATACGTGATATCATAGGGGCCAATACGATATCACCTACGCGATATCGTGGCTCATCATACCACCATGACTGAATGAAAACTCGTCCTCAAGTTCCTTACAAAATATTAGAAAGGTATAGGATTATTGACTTGAATAAAACGAATGGTGAATGGGGTGACATATGAATGTGTCATCATTACAATACATGACAAAATTAGTGTTCATGACAACAAGAGTGAACACTATACAAATTTGACATCCAGCCTTATTTGAAAGCTGAGAGAGAAGAGAGAGAGAAAGAGAGAAAGAGAGAATAAGAAGAAGTCTGCTGCTACCAATGCCAAGATTGCGCCTTTCATTGTTTATCCATAAGCGCATCATCAATCTTGTTCCTTGCATAACTGCTTCAGCACTAGTCCATTCCAAGTGTTTCCTCCAGATCTAATCCATTGGTGTATGATTGTCATCTACACACACAACATAGTCTTATATTAGCAAGGGTAAATGAATCACAATGCAGTTGATACCTTGCCTCAGTGTAAGGTCCATTGGCTGAGTTGTGATATGGTTGATGCGGATCTTGGAGATATAATATTGGTGACTACCCGAGGTGTAGGGATTTAGAGAAAATCAAAAATGTTGGACTAGGACCCCCATGACTGAGATTGAATTTTTGGTAGCAAGAGAAGGAGAAAAAGAAAAGGAACAAGAAATATGGAGAAAAAGAAACAATGGCCATGCCAATAAAATGGATGTT
The DNA here is from genome assembly GCA_015680685.1 of Gnetum montanum. NCBI lineage: Eukaryota > Viridiplantae > Streptophyta > Gnetopsida > Gnetales > Gnetaceae > Gnetum > Gnetum montanum. The sequence continues at coordinate 2,597 of MNCI01001551.1, forward strand.
ATGGAAAGAATTTAACTGATGCCCCAAATAGGAATGCTAGTGGGTCCTCCCCAAATCAGGCTCATGCCTTTAATGGCCTAACAATCCCACATTCAAAGAGTCTGTGGGCTCTAGAAATGTCATTTTGAAGCAAGAGTTAAAGTCTTAACCACAAGAATTTACCAAAAAGAACATAATGCATCAACCAAAATATAGACTATTGATACAACCGGCAATGAGGTGAGAAATGGAGAAAGAAGGATGGAAAGAAGAGAAATGGAATGGAGTTTCAAGAACAAGGTGGTGTATAGCCTCTTGTGTATTAATGGTTAATGTGACTTAGTACATCTCATTCCAAATCCAGCCTCAAACAAACCACATCCAGTGACTTCGCATTAATACATTCGGCCAATCCATCCTCTTGAAGTAACATAAATGCCTTCATCATAGAGTCACCACCTTTCTGACGAAATGAACAAGGAGAAAGTAGGAAGCGAGAAGGGCCTTAGTTAGAGGGAACATGTTAGTTTTGTTCCATAACCAATGCTTGTAGCCTAGATGATTATTTTGTCTAAGAGGTGTGCTTTGAATTCTCACTTTTTTTGTTTTCCTTCTTTTTTTCTTTTGGTGTTTTGCATGAGAACCACGTCATGCAAAGACTTATTATTTTCATTAGCTCAACTTCCTGATAATGGAGTAGCATCAAAATGTTAAGGAAAACTATAAAAGAAAACATCCAAGCACCCAAGAGAATGGCCAGCATGAATGCATCAAATCCCCTTGAAGTCACACCCTTTTCAATCTTTGAGTCCTTCCTTAGTTTGAGAAATGTCCAATCATCGATTCATTGATAGTTCTTATTGTTTAAGGAAGGGGACTATACAGTTCGAAGCCAAAAGAGACCATAGAAATTCATGGATGTATGGATGATGTGGACTCATTGCCTGTTATATCAAAAGAACCATACCAAAGTATCAACATCATAACTCAAAGGTAAAAACTAAACATTAGCAATCAATGGAATATGGTTCATACCATCTTTAGGAGCACTTATTAGGTGACAAACTTAACAAAATAAATATACACATGAATAAATGAAAAAGTATGAATGATGTTGCAAAAAAAATAGGAAAAGTTAAAGAAATTTGCAAAAAAAAAAAAACAAGAAAAGTTAAAGAAATTTGCAAAACAAAAATATGTAAAACAAAAACTTAAAAAAGAATTGAGGACCTTGATTGATCAGCATAGGTGACCATCTCTCCCATAACTAAGTTGGAAGGGGGAGATCCAAATTAATGAGTGAGGTCGTTCTTTCTCCGCTGTGTTATGTGCATTGACCATTCTAGATTCATGGTAAGGTTTGGTTTGTTGCACATTGACTAGTATTCTCCTATTGGAGCATTTGTTTAAATTTTGTAAGAATTTCTAGCTTCCATCTATTGATGTTTTTAGGTTAAGGGTTGGAAGTTGGTGACACTCTTGCTCCAGTGCATTTATGTTTTCGACGTGAGCACAAGTTGTTCCCCCAGTTAGTTCCATGCATGTTGGTGAGTTGCTCTCTTGATTAGCTGTCAACCACTGGGTATCTTTCTATTGTGTGGTTGCTACATACAGGCATTTTTGTATGTTAATTTCTTGAGCACATTGGTTGCATGCAGGCAATGCTTAACATTCCTGTATATAATCAGCCCCTATATCACTATATGTAATGCATGGAACTTTTTTCTTCTTGATCTTTCCAAAAGTGTTTTCCTTAGATATCTCTAGGAAAAGATCGTGGATTCCTAGGCATGCATTTATGGTACTGAGCCATGCCCTCCCCATTATTATTGGGAAGTCCCCTTTGTCATTGTTTACTTGTATCACTAGGAAATCAGCTGGGTATGACCACCCACACATAGTGGTAATGATGGCCTCCACTAGTTCCAAGGGGATAGTGATGGACTAGTTAGCTAGCTCTAAGTGAATATTTCTCTTCTTTAGTGGAGGCAGGTTCCAAGCTTTATACATCTCCTATGATATTAAGTTGACTTCGGAACTTGAGTCCAGAAGAGCTTAACATGGTTCATTCCCAGCGACTTGGAGATAGATTAAAAGACTTCTAGGATCAGAGGATTTCCTAGGAAGGTGGCCTTCCTTAATCCAGTTAGTCACAGCATGTGTTAAGATAACTATGTGTGTTGAGCTTTGTTTTTGATTTGAAGGGAGCTCCGAAGCCTTATTTGATGGAGAAGTGTTCAGAGGCTCAACTACTTGTGGTTGTGAGAGCTCGGTTGGACTGTTGGTTCTGAAGAAAGGTATTCTCTTTGTACAGTTGTCAGAACCAACAATGAGTTGAAGGTTTATAGCTCTTGTAGCATTGCATTACTACAGTTGAGTTGGGAGTTTCCCTTGCATTGCTAGAGCGGGTGGTAATGGAGCTATCAGTGTGAGAGTTGTAGATGGATATGGAGGATGGTATGTCTGTGGGTTGTCTTTCCTAAGAGAAGGAATCCTATAATACTCCCAAGCTTGGTAGTGACATTGTGAGGTCACATGACTAACAAAGTCATGTGGAGAGATTGGCTACTGCACGTAGTAGCCATATGGATCCAGTTTCCGATAAGGGTATTGTTGCCTTGGCAATGGCATCCCCCATGACTGTGTGTATTGCCATTGTTGGTGTTGCTCAATAGGTTTTGGTGGAGTTCCACTTGGATAATACATTAAAGTTTGGTTGAACTACCTTGGGTTACCCTGAGGATAAGGTAACCGTTGGGGTGCTTCCCGTTTGTTAAGTTGTGGGTTAAGTACATACACCCCAGACTCTTGCAGATGTGAAATTACTGGCAACATCCCTTAGGATGGTCATACTGGCATATCTCACATCCACCATCATTGTCCGTATCAGAATCCACAACCTCTTCAATGATGGCCATTTTACCTTTACCTTTGTTACGTGCATGGTCCAAAACCCTCTTTTTCTTTTTGTCATAGTCACTACTTCGCTCCTTAGACTCCTCTACAATTTTGAGAACAGTTTTGAATCTACTATCTAAGGAGTTCCACATTTGGTCTACCTTGGCTGACACTTCTATTGTTAACTTCTGGAGCGACAAGGTTTTCCTATTCACCATCTCTTCAAGTGATGACTCTTCCTCCTCATCGCAGAATCTCACTTCCCTTTTTTGGAGGGAACGATCATGGTTGCACTCTTTTGCACTTTCTCTCTTACATAGCTCCCCTTCTTCCTTAGCTACTTGCTCCAACAATCTATGGATCTGATGGGACCTAAGCTCTAATAATCTCCCTTGGGCATACATCCCAAGGGTTCTCTTGGTCTCATGCCTAAGTCTATCTACGAGATGGCATAGTTGATCTTGCTGCGAGTAACCATGGCCTGGGCAATGATGTAACAGTGCATAATATCGACCCATGGCAGCATCCAAGGGTTTATGAGTTCCCTGCTTCCATTCTTGGATTTGCTTTCGCAGGTTGGACACTTGGGAGTACGTTTGATACTTATTGTTAAATAGTTCTAGCATCGTACTCCACCTTTGAATGGATTCCAGTTCTAAGGACCGGTACCAACTTTTCACTTCTTTTACTAGTGTCCTTGGGAACAACTTTAGCTTTTTCCATTCATTCTCAATATTCTACAAAGCACATGCATCATGAAATGCCTGTAAGTGGGGTTCTAAGGATTAACATTGTATCCCCCCTCAAATCGTGGGATATTATTCATGTCTAACCTCTTGATCCTGCAATCTTTTTGGTGCCTTGTAGGAATTCTTACAGCCTCCGTGATGTCTAACATGCTTCAGGTTGTAAATAGGGGTTCTTCGTGATCATTTCTTTCATAGCATCTGTGATGTCTACGCGGTTCCCTACTTTCCCTTCTTCCATGCCATGATTCTCTAGAATGCCATTATCCTCACTCTTGACTCTCTTGTTGAGGTTTCTCACTTTGTTTACCCTTCTCCTCATGGTTAAGCTCCTTATGACTACATCCTGATCCTGAAGGAAAGCATGAATGTGATAATGAAGGTGAAGAAGAAGGAGAACCATTGTCATGATGATGTTTCCTACCTTCTCTTCGGTGGTCTCAGCCCTGCTCATGATGATGATCAAAATGCCTGCCTTTATCCTATGTTTGTGTTCCCTCGTTGAACACTTGGTGTTCGTGGGGATCAGAACTAGGGTTGTGAATCATGGAATGAAGGTTCTGATACATCACCTCCTCACCATCATTAGGAGGGGGAACATTGTTTTGTGGAGAACCTATTGAAATAGGTTTGGCACCCTCAATTTCTCTTAAGACGGGTGGAGCATTATGGGGTCCTTTGCCCTTCAAAGATGTGTAGTAACTCTCCTGTCGCAAGTTCCGTTGATGTTGCACTTCTGTGGGATGGTAGTCCCTTGTGTCGTAATCACATGCAACATACTCTATGTACAATTGTGACATGCCTATTCATGCAAGAGCATGAAGGAACATGTTGGGGATTGCTTGATCTGGAGGCAACACTATGTTACCTTCCAAGTCTCTCCAACGTAGTTATTCATCTTGATGGAGAATAAAGGTAAAATTAGGTATATACTCATCATCATGAATATATACCACATAGAATTGTTGAGGAACTAGTGAATTTTGGTTATGTGTGTTGTACCGCCAACTGTCTCTTATGTTGTTCCTAGGCGGTGAAGTGCTTTTGTGCAAAGAAGAAGAAATTTTTTTCTTGTTTGGTGTGTTATTTATCATTATCTTATTTTTCTTTTGATCAACCATAAGGGTTCATTCTAGCTCCCAATGATATGAATGATTTCCTATGTTCTACATAGCGCACAAACAACTAAGTCCCCAGCAACAGTGCCAATGATGAGTGGCAAGGTACCCCTACACTCAACCATACGAATACGAGCGTCTCATGCTCGATTTGGTTGAACTCCAAGGACTTTTTAGATATTTTAGAAATTTTAGAAATTTGATCTCGTGCATGAAGGAAAAGAACGAGGAGGCTGAGAGAAATACTGCAGAAACTATAAAACAAAAACATTGTTAAACAGAAAGTCCCCAAAAACGTTTTGTGTCACAATAGACGTTGTGTCAATGCTTTGAGCTTTCTATTACTTTTTGTTTAATAGTGTTTCTATTTTATAGTTTCTACAATATTTTTCTCAGCCTCCCTGTTCTTTTCCTTGATGCATGAGATCAAATTTCTAAAATTTCTAATGTTTTTCTCTCTATCTCATTCCCTTAGAATTGCAGAGCCTCACCTAATAGCATCTTTCGTTGTCCTTTGGATTCTAACCATTTTCAAATCTTTCTATTTTTGGTTGGGTTTTTATCCTTTTGTAGGTTCTCCACGGGTTCTGATCGCGTTGCAGGATTATGCAGACCACAACATGTTTCTTCTTTCTCTATGTTTTGACAACCACCCTGCTTACATTCGTCCTGTTGGTTGTGGTTTCTTTTGAAGTTATTTTCTTCAACTTCATCATAACCTCTGGCTGTTTTTTCTTCGGTGGCATTGCAGATTGTCTCTCCGTTACTGTTGAAGTTCTTTGTTTGTTGCTGTTTTTAGCCGGACATCTGCATACGTGACATTCTCTGGTGTCAGACCCCTCATGTCCACCATTCAAACATGACGATTTCCCTAAACCCTAAACACCCTTCAGCTCTGCCATCTAGATAGATCTGATTTGTTAAATGTTTCATGTTTTCCTTTGAAATACTATTTGTAATAGTTTTGTCAGTACATCATCCCACCCCCATCTCGCCTTTGATGAATGGGGTCCGCTTAAATTTTAATAAGCAGGAGTTTCAAATTTTTGAAGTTGGGACACTATTTATACATGTACTGGCAAGCTCATTCCCTTGCCTTTGCAACTTTGGCTGTCGGGCCGCATTGCCTAAACACATTGATGAGGGATGCAAGTCCCCAAAAATGTTTTGTGTCACAATAGACGTTGTGCAATGCTTTGAGCTTTCTATTACTTTCTGTCTAATAGTGTTTTTGTTTTATAGTTTCTGTAGTATTTCTCTTAGCCCCCTGTTCTTTTCCTTGACACATGAGATCCAACTTAAAATTTTAAGTCTCTAAAATATTGTTTGTAATAGTTTTGTCAGTACATCATCCCACCCCCATCTCGCCTTTGACGAATAGGGTCCCCTCAAATTTTAATGAGCGGGAGATTCAAATTTTTGAAGTTGGGACACTATTTATACATGTACTAGCATGCTCATTCCCTTGACTTTGCAGCTTTGGCTACCTGGCCGCATTGCCTAAACACATTGATGAGGGGTGCAAGTCCCTGAAAACATTTTGTGTCACAATAGATGTTGTGCAATGCTTTGAGCTTTCTATTACTTTCTGTCTAATAGTGTTTCTATTTTACAGTTTCTGTAGTATTTCTCTTAGCCTCCTGTTCTTTTCCTTGATGCACGAGATCCAACTTAAAATTTTAAGTGCTTTTGTGTGAAGAAGAAAACATTTTTGTCTTGTTCGGTGTGCTATTTATCATTATCTTATTTTTCTTTTGATCAACCATAAGGGTTCATTCTAGCTCCCAACGATATGAATGATTTCCTATGTTCTACGTAGCTTACAAACAACTAAGTCTCTAGCAACAATGTCAATGATAAGTGGCGAGGTACCCCTACACTCAACCATACGAATACGAGCCTCTCACGCTCGATCTGGTCAAACTTCAAGGACTAAGTGCTTAAGCACCCTAATGGAACACTTAAGGTTAATCAATCATTGTCTTCCCAAACTTACTTGTATTGTTATAGTTGTATGGTTAAGTAAGCTTGAGGTGTATGATTTTTATGTCTTTTATCTTTTTAACGCCTTATGCTAATAAGGAAGGGTGAAGAGAACTAATTGACTAACTTTCAATAACTATTCACTAACTAAGTTCTAATTATCCTAGCACTAGTATCTGTTCCCACTTGCTACATACACCCTAAACGAGTGCAATGCTGCTGGGATTACCAAACGCTATTCGTTACTGGGTTACCAAGCATTGCACACATGCTCGAAGCGGTCGTACTGAGTGTACTTAACTAGGAGAGTCAAGGGTTGAGAGAGATTAATTATCTAAGAAATCATTTAAACATTTAATAGTAATTAAATCCAATTTAGCTTAGTCCACATGCTGCAAGGTTTATTAGAAAGTTCATCTTTATTGCCGTACACAAATGTGTGCTCAGGTACAACTTGCTTGAATAAAGATTTGTTCACTTTGAGACTCCTATTGCAGGCACATGGAAATTATTCTAACTTTAGAATGGTAAAACTGCTATAGTCTAGCTAAGGGTCTAGATCTAGATATCTAGAATAGGGAAAGCCGCCTCTTATTTATAAGCATTGCGACGGGCTATGATATCACGTACGTGATATTGCAGGGCCGACACGATATCGCAGCTCATCAATATACTTTGTGATATTGGTAAAATTGATTGGGTGAAAAAAGCTTATTATAGATGCAAGAGACATACAAATTTTTATTTGCAATCATCATTATTAAAATTCCTTGTTTAGGGAATGTAGCAAAAATAAGACATTCAAAAAGCTTACAGAAACAAGGTAATAGAATACAAAAATCTACATTGTGTGTTTTTAAGAAATTTGATTTATTAATACTAAGCTAATTATAAATTTTGTGAAATAGGTATTCTTCATATTTCATAATGTTGAAGAGAATGCAAGAGATACATCATTACAAACAATGGTTATAACCAGTAAATGGAAGAACTAGGAGGACGTCAACACAACTATGGGAAAGAGTGTTAGAGAAAAGATTTTATCAGATGAGTGGTGGAAATAAATGAAGTAAGAAATAGTTTATTTAAAATATAATTCTTCATTTTTTATTGTTTGCATCTTTATATCTTATTAAAAATATGTATTTGTTATATTGTAGGAGGATTGTTAACATGCTGCAACCTATTGTTGATTTCATTCATTATGCTAATACAGATACACTTGCATTAGGAGAAATTTATGTAATTTATGAAAATATGTTAATATAAATTAAAAAAAGGGTTATAGAAATGGATAGCTCTCTTGATTTTTATAATGTTGAGTTACTTCCATTGATTCTAAAAAGATGGAATGCTAGAAATACCCCATTGCATATGGCTACACATGCATTAAATATCAAGTGGTATTCTTCAAAACATAGAGATAAAAATCCAACAAGGCCTTGTGATGATTTTGATGTAAGAACAGGTTTTTTAGAATATGTTAAACAGTTATATTCACTTTGTGAGGCTAGCTTAATTAGAAAGGAATGGCTTCAATTTACTAAAGGACATACAAAAGCATTTAAATGTGAAGATGGTATACTTGATATGGATGGAATAGCTCAAGAAGATACAGTTGGATGATGGAGTTTGCATGGTGGAGATACTCATAGACTTTAAACTTTAGCAGTGAAGCTTCTTTCTTAGGTAATATGATTAGTTTTTCATTAAACATATAACAAATATTAATATGTATAAATTTTCTTAATTAATTTATAAAATGTGATTTTTGAAAACTTGAAATAGTGATGTTTTATATATCATTATGCATGCTCTAAACACCATGATTAGTAGGCTATTAGATCTGAAGCTTCAAATGAGTTTGTTTATTGATGAAGTTTTGAATAATTTATAAAATGAATCTTTTAACAATGCAAAAAATTATTCTTGTTTTTATCATTTATGTAGGTTGCATCTTCTTCTGCTGCTGCTGCTGAAAGAAATTGGTCAACATATTTTTTTATTCATCGGATCAAAAGAAATAGTCTGACTCCAAAAAGAGCTGAAAAATTAGTATCTATTCATAGCATGATTAGATTGGAAAAAAGAAAAGAAATAAAATATAGGCAATCACCTACTCTTCGTTGGGATGTTAATCCAGAAGATGATGATGTTCCAACAATTGATGATAGAGAAAGTTATTCTATTGACATAGTTAATGTTCCTGGAACAATGAATCTTAATATTGATTATTCAATCCTTGATGAAGATGATTACTATGCAAATGATATTAATGACAGAACAAAATGAAGCACATTTTACAAATTTACTCTTTAGAGTAGAGCAAGGAGAAAATATAGGCTAAAATTAGAATTTGAATAATATGACAACTTCTAAGCTTTGGCAAGAAGCTCTAANGGTTACGTCCCCACTTTTTCTTGAGGCACACTTACCCAAACACTTTCAGAATCACGAATCCTCGATTCCTAGCTTCAAATTCTTTTGATGCATAGAATCCTGCGCAAAGTGTGGTAAATATGGTGCCGAATTTCAGAGTCAAGCACATGGGTTGGGACTTTGGACCCCTGGCACTGATACAGGACATGTTCTTGGTTGGATAAGTAGAGACATGCCATGTATGTAACAATGAATTAGCAGTTTATTATTTGCGAACTACACTTCCTGTTTCTACTGTCGAATAGTTTTAGAATTTTCCCTGGAGATGAGATAAGACTTCTAAACTTGTTTTGAAGATCTATCTCAGTTAACAATGTGATAGCTTTGGATAGCAACATGACAGTTTTCGTTGCAATCCATCCGTTCCAACCGATTCATTGTTATCTGGAAATGGTCTCATATTTTTCTAATAAATGGTAACTGATTCCTAGAACTTCTGACTTCTTGATGGGAGAACAAGGCACGGGGAATCAATTGCAATGTAGCAATTCAGGTCCCTTTCACAGTCTCTTACAGTCTGCATACACCATCACCACAGAGCGCCCGTGTGAAAGAAGATCCGAAACATTCAGGCATCAATGGCATCAATGGCTAGAGGTCAGTTCGATCTATTTTTCAAATTGATTTGTGCATTTTTGTTTCATGCACATTTGTAGATTAAGAGATCTGTTTTACATGCTTCTGCTTGTGCAATCCGGTTCTGATGCACTAGAAAGATTTCTAACATTTGGTATCGGAGCCATAGATCTCTGCCTTGATGCTTAGTTTTGGTTTTCTGGGTTTTGCTGCATTGTTTCTATCTGCAAATTTCTACGATTTTTGTCTATGCATTTTGGGGTTTCTACAATTTTGTCTGCATAATTTTATGATGTTAGTAGATCTAGTGAGATCTGGAACATCGATTTATGGTGCTCCTTTAGCTCAATTAGAATGAGTGCTTCAGCGTTTGGATCCTTGATTTTTCATGCTGGCCTTATGTTTTCTTCTGGCCTTGGATCTGCTATGCTGAGAGAATGGTGCTATCTTAGGTAGTCTATCCGATTGAGGCAGTGGGTGCTGTAGGAAGAGTAAAGGATTGAATATTACTGTTGCTATTTCTATAAGCGATGGATGGAGTTTTATTACATGCGGTTTTCAATATGGCTATGAAAATAACGTAAACCGTTTCACATGTAAACTATTTATCATGTTGAATGTTGGCCTTGGCATATTATTTTTCCTTTTCACGCTGCGCGATGCTCCAATGAGGATTTTTATTTTTCTGGTTGATTAATGATGGAACCTTTTATTTTTCCTGGTGGTATTTTTGAAATATCCTTTGACATGAAAAAGGAATTTTGCTGCGATTTGGACATCAATATAAAGTTTTGTCTACTTCAAACACTTTTTTTTGAAATTTATTTTATCAATGCTTTGGAATCTAAGTACA
>MNCI01001551.1:17256-33506 GCA_015680685.1 Gnetum montanum
TTAGCCATAAGGGATCGCATTAAAGAAAATAAAGTGGTCATAGATCATATCAGCACTGAATTAATGCTAGCTGATCCTTTGACCAAAGGAATGCCACCACGGTCATTCAAGGATCATGTCACTCGGATGGGACTTGGTTTCATGATGTAATATGTTGTACAACATTACAGTGTCAATGAAACTCTATTCAATTGTGCGTTTTCTCATACAGTTGCGCCATTAGAGAACACACACATAAGGTCAGACCGCGAATAAACATTGGGTTTGTTCATACAGTCAAAGTTACCATATAAAGGAATTAACTTTGAAAAATAATACATTGTAATACATAGAAGATACTACTCGCATTAAGAGGAACTATCGCCATGATTCATGTATGTTTTTCTTGAAAGTTGGATATTAGAATAAATATGGAGACCAAGTGGGAGATTGTAACAATGAATTAGCAGTTTATTATTTGCGAACTACACTTCCTGTTTCTACTGTCGGATAGTTTTAGAATTTTCCCTGGTGAACTACACTTTCTGTTTCTACTAACGGATAGTTTTAGAATTTTCCCTAGAGATGAGATAAGACTTCTAAACTTGTTGTGAAGATCTATCTCAGGTAACAATGTGATAGCTTTGGACAGCAACATGACAGTTTTCGTTGCAATCCATCCATTCCAACCGATTCATTGTTATCTGGAAATGGTCTCATAGTTTTCTAATAAATGGTAACTGATTCCTGGACCTTCTGACTTCTTGATGGGAGAACAAGGCACGGGGAATCAATTGCAGTGTAGTAGTTCAGGTCCCTTTCACAGTCACTTACAGTCTGCATACACCATCACCGCAGAGCGCTCGTGTGAAAGAAGATCCGGAACATTCGGGCATCAATGTCATCAATTGCTGGAGGTCAGTTCGATCTGTTTTTCAAATTGATTTGTGCATTTTTGTTTCATGCACATTTGTAGATTAAGAGATCTNTGCCATGTATTCATGGCATGCTACCCAACTGTAGAATGTGAAAGCTTGCAACTCATTTCCCTTTCCTTTTCAATGGTGTTCTCCAAAATTTCAAGGAAGAAACAAAACAGAAAGAAAAAGAAAAAAAATAATAAAGCTGTAGTTATACAGTAGATTCTTAGCATAAGGCTGCATGGGTGATGTCGACCTAGATAAGGAGCAGCCGTATCTTTATTATCGCCATAAATTTTATTAACTTTATTAAGTCTTATACAATTACAAATTTATTTTGCTGCTTTTGGACAACCATTTAGTTGATTACTTGAGTTTTGCAACTAAAAATAGAATAGGGTAACAACTTTTAGAAAAGATTTTAATGATTTTTGTGGGGTAGCAATGTCATGCTGTAATTGGTATTTATGTCAAGGAGACAACTTAAAAGCGGCACGTTTGAGGGGCCACATTTGCATTCATACTGAGATTCATTATATGAGGCCAATTTAGGGTATTGGCGCGCGCTGCAGCCAACGGTTTTTAAGGCAAGATGATTTCCTCTTCTTCAAAAGCAATCTGAATTCAAACTAAAATTTCACCTGAGAAGACTGAGAGGAAACACATAAAATAATCCATATATCTTAGCCGCTGCTTATCCCAATTTAACCTGTGATTTGCAAGATACCTTAGAAAAGTAGCATGAAGACTTTGCAGCTAACAAAATCCGCCGAGTTTCAATAAATAAGCCGTGTTAACAGTATACTCCTTGACTGTGGCCACGAAATCAGACATGACATGTCTGTGACATGATCCTTGCATATGTTCAATAATTCATTTTGTATCTTGCAACCCAAACTGCCAAATGACAGGGACAATTGTGTCGGTTATGTTTTTTTATCTTTACTGAATTATTTATCTATCGCTTACTCGGCAGCAAAGCAAACAAGACAAGGTTTCATCAGTCAAATAACCTGCACTATTGCGTCCCAACTGCACTGACAGAAAAGCAGAAGTTCATTTAAAGAGGGATGGTGCTCATTTTTGACCTCTCCCTGCAATGTTTTTGTACAAATAATTGAAATCTTTTTTGTCCTCCTCGCGTCCAGTTGCTGCATCATGTACATGTCATTGCATGATTCTTTTGGTACCCTGATTCTTTGACGAATGACAAGCAATGTTTTTTTTAATGTACGTAATTTTTTTAGTACAACGGTTGCAATTTTGTCTCACAGAGCAAAAATTCACGACACCATAAGATAAACCATTTCAGGAATAAGCGTAGATCAATGTATCATCCGTGGCTTTCATTTTCATTCCCCTTTTTCAAATATTTCCAGTTATACTACATTCAGCGTACTAGGTAATGGGTTTGATATTGATACCTGCCTGCGTTTAGGAGTAGGTCGTGGAGTTTGACGCTTTTACCGGAACTCACATATACCCGTTGTGTGGGTTGTAGTTGCAACATCAGCCTTACAAGTTGTAGTTGTGCTACCGGCCTTGAGTTTTTCTCACATTTAAAAATAATAAAAATGAAAAATCCTAACATTATAGTTATGGGCTGCTTGAGATATAAATGGTGAGTTTTAAGGCATTAGGAAAAAAAAAAGAACCTATTTTAAAATGTGTATATGAAATTATTCTAATAAGGATCAATTTTGAAGGTTACTTAGATTTTTAGTTTTTTTATTTAAATTGAAGGGAAAATTTTAATTTACCTTTTAAGGTGAATTTTAAATTTTTTATTTTCTTAAAAAAGATTTTTTTTCTTTATACATACTTAAAAAGCTTATTATACTTTAATACCTTTTTTAAAAAAGGAAAGAAAAAATGATAAGCACAAAGTATTTACCCGCAAAACATATAGTCAAATTAGAAGTTTATAGCTCAACATTACTCACAAGAATCAAACCCTTGACTTTGAGCCTCTAAATCAAGAGTCTTACTACTAGGCTAATCCCTCATTTGTCACATAGTTTTAATAAGAGATTTAAATGAAGTTATGTGGCATGTACAATAATTAATAGTTTAAGTTAAAAAAATCATGGATCATTATTTTGAGTGATGGGTATGTGCTTGTTTCTCTAGTAGTAAGACTTGAGTTCAATTTTATTCACAAGCATTCAAAAGAGGTTGGGCTTTCACTCATCTATCAACGTTTTCAAGATTACTTCATAGGATGAGCATTGAACATATAAGTGATGATACTTATTATCTTTGCCTCAATGATTAGATAAATACATTAGTTATCTATCACCATTACTAGTTGCGTATTCCACTAGAATGCTTGGCACATCATCAATCTAGATGCTTGCTTCTTACTTCTTATTTTAAGAAAGAGATGAAACTTTAACACTGCCATTATTCTTAGACTGACTAATAAAATATATATGAGTCTATATAAAAAATGAATTTATATTATATAGTATAGCCATTGGCTTAGTTGAAGGATGATCAAGTGGTTAGTGATTTTTTAGTTATTGATATTAGTGAATGCCCCCTTCTAGTAGTGAAACACTACAAAGTAAATGTTTAGTTCTTTTTTCTACAATGAATCATATCACTAACGCAACTTTGAAATCATTTTGAACATAATATCAATACAATGTACTATATTATAATGTCCAAATAGTCTGGTATAGTATTTCTTATTTGGCTTATAGAGGAATGGGAAGTTGCAGTATTCTCCTTGCATGCCTTAAGGAATAGTTGATTGAATATGGCCAAGCACTAGAAATAAGGGATCAGAGTGAGCCCACCTTAGCAATGATACTTATCTACAATGCTAAGCTACCTAAGATAAACCCAACATCAAGCCTACCATACCCCAATCCAACCTTGGGAACCATAGAACATGATCTTATAAGTATCTTATCATTGTGAGCTTTTGCCTATGCTTGACCAAATTTGGATCTCGGAAAATTCTTAGGAGTGTAGGATAACTCTTGTCATTCCTAACTAACCTTGCTACTACTTGGACAACAAAACTAGGAGGTCAAAACTACCCCTTTATGACTCTTAACAACTGATAAATCTGGAGAGAAAGGACACTGAATCTCCAACTCTCCAAAGTGCATTACTTAGGATGTGCTTTTGGACATACCTATATGATGAATCTTTAATAGCAAATTTCTAGAAAATGCAATTATCTTTGTACTTTTGGATAAGTGATGAGTAGTCGAGGTATCCCAACACTCTACCATACAAGTCACAAGTGCTAGAGTGCAACCATGTCATAATCCACAGATGGACAATGTAATTATACTAGTAATTGACGTTATGTTCAAGATCATTGTCTTCCCACTTTGAGTTAGTGAAGTTCAAGTGTATGGTTTAACTCTTAGTGAGGCATATGATTAGTTGATGTTGTTAAGCTCTAATTACTCCTAGTTACAAACATAGTGAAAGTTGAGAATAACAATCTAGATCTAAGTAATGATGGCAATGTAAATATATTCTAGCCTATAATGGTGAGCATCTAGTCCTAGTCCACTGTACATGCCTTGGGCTCATGTAACCATTACTCAGTTACCAAGTGCTATGCTACTGAGTGAACCAAGCAATAACACCATTGGGATTACCCAATGAATACACTTATGTGCTTGAAACTAGTCATACTCATTTTGCTTTACTAATAAACAAGTAAAGTAAAATACTTTGAAAACATAAAGAGTTGACTAAGTAAACATGGAAATTAAGCTAAGTAAAATAATAAAACTAAGTGAATTCTCCAGTGATTAAAAGCAATCTTGATCTTTATGTCCGAATATGAACTATGTCCAAGTACACTTCACTTAAATAAAGATTCTATACAATTGCTCAACACCACACTTTGGGCATTCACTCTATCACTAAAGCTATGAAAAAAATTGCAAGAGTTTCCCTAAGACTAGAATAAAAAAGTTGTTGATTGTGCACCAAAGTGTTGGTATTTATAGGGATGCACATATCATGAGATATCATATCAATGATGAAATAACATGGATTATGACATTGTATCTATGAAATTATTGATATAATATTGTATCTACGATATCGCATTTTCAAAAATTTTATTTAATCATACCTCCATGGCTAACTAGAAACTTGTCCTTGAGTTAAAACAAAATGAGAATATAGTCCCTTACAAAATTGGGAGGTAGACTTGACTTGACATGAGCAACTAACTATTTACATGATTTAGAATGTCGCAATGCTGTTTTTACAAAATGACACAATAACATGCAAAACAAAACAATAAAAAACAGACTTTGAAGTAGCACAATGTAGTTCATGTTCTAGGCAATGGAGGCTTATCCATCGGCTTCTTCCCTTTGTCATCAAGTTCATGAAATTAATAGAAATTTAGGAACACGTAAATATTCTCTTCTTCTATCCTTGAATCATGTATTGTCCATGCTTGTTGAGAAATGTTGGATGGAGCAATTACATCCCATGGACATGGTAGTTGCAAAAACATTTTTTTGGCCTTCACATACAAGGCTACAAACTACCTCTTTTCCTCTTTAAAATCTCTAGCCATATTTCTAAGTTCTTGGCAATATGTCATTCAGTGTGCTAGGTTTGTTACTACATCCTTTTATCCCTAGTAGCTAGCCTTGAAAATTTCGAGCTTAGATTTTACCACATGTAACTTTTGTAATGCATCTTTTCTATTGGAAAACTCCTTCTTGTACATGACATATATAGCTACTACCTACTACTAAAGCTCATTTCTTGGCCTACCTACTATCAACATGGCTAGATTAGCATACTAAAGGCTTGCCAATATCATGTACTCTATCAAATTTTGTATTTGTAGGTCCTTATTCTTCACTTTAGCTTAGTGGACATGAGCAAGACTATCCAAGATGGGCTACCAATATAGTTTTTGTATAGAAATAGAACTGATTTTCACTTTCACAATCTAAATTTCCTTTTCATTGATTTGATTATACATGCTCACCTAATTTCTAAAGTGCTCATTAAGTCATTCATGTCTCTTGGCCTCATTTTTCCATGTGCATATTTTGATTGTAGATTTTTGATGGATGGTGTAGACTTTTTCCATTGATAGGTTCTTATTTTCCTTGGCCAAGTGACTCATATCTTGGTTGACTCTCATAAGTTTTTCTTGTAGCTCATGAATGCTTTCTTCAAGAACATTTTTCTACTTTTCTATATCTTTCAACCTAGTATTATCAACAGTGAGCTTTTGATTTTCTTCTTGTAAGACTATGAGAGCTTTAACATGTGGATATGTTTGTGCTTCAACAATAGATGCATCCCACATTACCTTTTTCTTCTCCTTTTCCATCTTCATGTTGTGGAAAATTAGCTACCTCACATGATTGATTCTAAAATGATCAAGTTGATCTAGTAATATGAACTATGCAAGGTATCTCTTTTCATCTCTTAGAATTATTAACTCTTCTTGTAGGCTCTTAACCTCATTTTCCACATGTTTAGCTCTAGTTTTTGCTGACCAACTTCCCCTTTGTGTAAATTAAATAAAAATTTACTATAGTGATATTAGTCGGGGTATTAAAAAGCTTTTGCATGACTTGGGCCATTTGCAATAGTCTGTCTAGTATATCTTCATTTTCTATAGGAGTCATTTAAGGTACTGACAAGAATTTGAGCATCTCTTGCTCTAGAAATATCAACTAGGGGAATAATAAGAACATTAAATGATTCTTTGATATGGTTTATTATAACTTTAACTACTTTCACTACATCTTGGTGCTACATAACAACAACTATGGCTCCTTCATGTGTTTCTAGCATAACTTGGAATAATGCAACATTTCTTGAGATTTTTTGTACATAGTCATCCTCTCCTCCTATCTACAATGACACCTACCTACTTACTAGATTTATGGAAATGGTAGGCCTAACAAAGATCTTTCTCAATTTATAAAGGTTAGTCCCCTCCCTTACTCCCCAACCTATCGTATCTGCAATTTGTTACAAATGGCTCATTGATGTCCTATAGTCTTGTGGTGATGATGGTAGAACTTGTTGTTACTATTGTTATTGCTATTTAACTTATGACTTGTTGCTAACCAGTAACTGGAATGTTATTGGCAAGAGTGAAACCTATAGCTCCCTCAATGCCTACTAGATTCTCGAACCAATCTTTCTTGGATGGCATCAACTTGAACATTTTTACATAAGAAGCATTTTGGACCTTCCTAGGGACATCATTGGTATATCTTAGGATTCCAACTTGTTAGCACAACTTCCTGATGAGGCAAAGGAATATAAGTGTTAGTTTTCCTACCTTCTTTTCTTAAAACCACCTTTGGATTTCAAGGAAGAATAAATGGGTGATGTTAGCATTAAATTTTCCCATCAAAATTGTGCTTCCTCTGCCACATATGTTAAGATTCTATTGATCCTTTTAGTCAAGAACAAGTGCTATGTCCCAATCTTGAAGTAAATGTTTTCTTTAGCTTAGAGATTACTATAGTCTTTGTCTTCTCTGTTGTATGCCCTTTGCAACCATAATTTCTTGGCATTAGTGTTTGATCTTGTTGAAATCTATGCCACATTAGCTTTTTTCTTTGAAATGTTAAGGGCCTTGGTAATTATCTCTACTAAGTATGGCATAGAGACTCCCTCAACTTTTATTGTAGCATCAGCCTGTTTGTTTTGTCAGAATTGATAAGTTTCTCCTAAATAACATTTTCCACTATTGGATAAGGTAGGCCATAGGGAAGACACTTAGAGTTACATCTTCATACCTTCTGCAGCATACTCCATAAAAGGACCAAAGTTCAAATCCACAATGATTGTAGACATGATGGATTTTTCTTGTATGGCTTGGAGGCATTCTAGAGATAGTATGAGGTGCTACCCTTGTTTAGGTACTAGTGGTACTTCTAGATCTCCTTATGTAGAATGTTTGGTAGAAAGAGTTTGTTGATGAATGGTGAATGAGTTGTCCTCTCTCTTAGCCTCTCCTATGGCCTCTTGGCCTTTTTCTCTCATGTT
The DNA here is from genome assembly GCA_015680685.1 of Gnetum montanum. Classification (NCBI taxonomy): domain Eukaryota; kingdom Viridiplantae; phylum Streptophyta; class Gnetopsida; order Gnetales; family Gnetaceae; genus Gnetum; species Gnetum montanum. The sequence continues at coordinate 25,173 of MNCI01001551.1, forward strand.
GAGAGGGTCCTTCAGTTATTGGTCTCTTTGGAGTAATCTAAAATCATTGAGTTTGAAATTATTAAAGTGTTTGAATTAGTTCTTAATAGTTCCTTATCTTTCTTATACTCTTGGTAAGATCAAGTTCTTATCTTATTATGGTTGCAAAGTTAGAAAAGTTTTCAAAATGAAATCCCCTAAGTGTTATATCGTTAATTACTATGACCTCCCATAGTTATCATTTTCCTATTTATTATGCCTTAAAATGGTTGGTATGGTTGATTAGAAGAACTAACTAAGTCCTTTGGCTTAAGGATGATTGATTAATGATGATTTTCTTATTATTTTCTTATACTTACCCTTTATAATATCTTCTAGGCATTAAACATTTTCTTGGCTCAAATATTTAGATACCATGCAATGTACATCTCCATGACCAAGTTGAGTGCTTTGGGATCAACAGGGTTCAAGAATTTTAAAAATCAAAGCTATGGGGACCAAGCTTTGGCCTTGGGAAGCTAGCTTGCTCGAGCTTAGAGAGAAAACTACAAAAACTTCTCTTGCTACAAAATGAAGGAATGAACAACTTCACTAAATCCTATGTGTATACATACTATTTTTATGTGCACAAAAACGTCATAGATGCAACATTGTAGGGGATACGACATCGTAGCTACAACGTCACCATAAAAAAAATTCAAATTTCTATTGAATTTTCTTGGGAAAATTTAGTCAATTGGAATGTTTGGAAGATGTGAAGCTTGTCCAAAGGGTCATGGATCATTAATGATGTCTAGTTCTAAAAACATTTGGCATTCAAAGTTCCTAAGGAAGGAATATTAGGCAACAAAAGTTTATTGAGTCAATCTGAGATAGATTGAAGGCTCAAAATTGATGGACATGTTTGAATATGATATAGGAAGTGTTTATTGAGTCTTTATTATTTTAGAAGGCATAAGATGATGTGGAATTACTTGTCAAGTATGAAATACAATAGTTATACAAATAGATCCTCTCAAAAGTAGTTTCTACCCTTTAGTGCTCTTGAATAACCATGCTTTAAAGTGTCTATAGGAACTCAAGGAGTTGAATGTAAGACATACCTATCTAGCAAGACACATATGTTTGTATCACTAGATTGGAAAAATAACATTATATTATACAAAACCATAAAGTTATGATTAGATATATATAGTGAGGTGAAATGGATTGTAGAAAGGATTACTGAAGCTAGGACATGAGGTATCATACCATAGGTATAATGAATTCTTTTGTGTACTCTATGGTTAAAGTAATCATTAGGATTTTTGTTCAAGATTCAAGCTAAGTCCAAACCACTTTCTACTGACATTGCATTGTTTCATCCCTGAGGCTCATAACTATAGGACTACCACTATTGCAAGGTGTATCACCACTTGGCAATGTCATTGAAGAAAAGAGCTTTATTAGTAGCACATTATTCATTTTTTAGATCTTTGAAAAGTTACCTATCTTCAGGCATGGGTAACATCTCTTTCTAGTGGAACCCCCAGAAATTTTATTTTGTGTTTTTATGTTATTTTATTATGTTGACCTTACTAGAGAACTACCTTTAAACATGGACAACATATCTTTCCAGTGACATGGTAAGGAAACACTTATTATACTCTTACTTCTATTTTTCATTTGAACTCAAGAGAATAATACATTCTTGGAAATATCATAGATCTCATAGCAATAATCCTAGAGAATCCACAAATCTACTGGATGTTATACCCTTTTCATTCCCACTTGGTTCTTCACTCTTTTGTCCAGGCATAATGTTCATAAGTTTATTCTTAGTTTTATTATGAGAAGAATATCATTATGGTCATGGTAAGAACCTCTTATTGTTGAATTGGATGGATGGATGTCATGGTCTCACTATATAGGTAATCAATCCTTTATGAAATGATAACATAGAGTAATCTTCACCTTATTACAACTATATCTTATTTTATTCCATGCATTTTATTGAAAAATTAACAAAAATATGCACAAAATGAATAATGAAAATTATAGAAAAATGATAAAATAAAAGAGAAATTTAGAAAAAAAAAATTAAAGAATATCTAAAGATTAAGAAAGAAAAATGTATAAAGGAATGAAAAGATATCAAAGAATGTGAAAATTGATAAGAAATTTGAAAATATATAATAAGAAATTATAAACCAAAAATAATTAGAAAACAAAAAGTTGACAAGTAGTTATTAATTCCTAAGTTAAGGTAAGATATCTCCCCCACAATTGAACTCATGGGAAGGTGTTCAAAAAATGGACCCTAGATCCCCTAGATCATACACTATGGGTTTCTCATTTATCATCCTAAGTAATTTAGTTTTTTTGGTTATTATACCATGTAATATTAATGATAATCTAGTTTTTTCTTTTGATGATATATATTCTGTTGGAATGGATGGCCTTTCTTTTCCAGAGGGTCCAACTATACTTTCTTGTTTATTCTTAAATTCAAATTTTAAGTCTCCATTTCCATTATTCATTAGTGTATGATTGTGGTTTATATTATCCTTTTGCACGTTCTCAGTTTGGATCATTTTCTTAGGGTAGGAGTTAATAAGTGAGTTCGACAGTTCCATGCATGTTTTGGATAGTTTTTTGTTCTCAATTTTTAGCCATTAGGTGTCTTTTGGTTTAGTGGACCTTGTTCATTCTTATTCATACAAATGTTTCTCACATCTATTATGAATTGGCATTAGGATTATGTTGACATTCTAAAGTTTCAGTCCACAACTACACCCTTCTTTATCACTAGTAATGTATGAAATTATTTGCATATGTATGACTCTTTTCACATCTTCCTTAGAGATTTTCATGGATAAATCTCTCATTCCTAACTTAGCATCTATTGTGCTAAGCCATGCTCTTCCCATAATGATAGGAAATTCCTTGTTATCATTCTTCACATTGATCACTAAGAAATTTGTTGGATAAGACCACCAATTAATAGTAGTTACTACATCTGCTATCTGTCCAAAAGGAATAGTGATAGATTGATCTACTAGCTCTAATCTTATGTTGCACTTTGTAAACAGTGGTAGGTTCCATGTCTTGTATGTTTCTTGAGATATCAAGTTAACTCTAGAACTTGAATCCAATAGAGCCTTGCATGGTGAATTTCAACTACTTGTAAATAAATCAAAGGAATTCATAGATCAATTCTTTTCCTTGTGATGAGTGGCAAGTACCCCTACACTCAACCATATGAATCACTAAGCGTTCATGCACTACTCGGTCAAATTCTATGGATTCTATGTCTTTTAGTACACTAGTCTCTAGAAAGTGAACTTACCCTAATAGTAATTCATTATCTTTCCAATTACACTCGTGATATGCAAAGGTATGATTAAGTGTAATCAGGTCATATGATTTTTGTAATTTTTATGTTTTATTCTTTGGGTGCTTAAAACAAAGGATGGAAGGAATGAAGTAACTTAATTGATAATTTAATCAAACTACACCTAACTAATCCTAACCTAAGCATTTGGTCCCACTTGTTGTACACATCCTAAACATGTATAATGCTACTGGGTTACCAATGTTAAGCATTACTAGGATTGCCAAGCATCATGTGCATGCTCGAAGTTTTCATACTTATGTGCATAGTTAATCACTACTTAATCTAGCTTAATTTAGCCTTATTAAGTATTTAATCACATAAATCATTAAAGGAAATTGCATAAAACATTAAATGCATAAATAAATAATTAATCTATTTCCAATTGTTGCAAGCTTTATCAAAAGGACATTTTTATTATCATTCTTACTACTATGCTTAAGTACATCAGTGATCGAATAAAGATTTGTATACTTTCTAACTCCTACTACAAGCACTCAGAAAAATATTTTATCTTTTAAATGATCAAATTGCAAGAACTCTGCTACAACTATGACAAGACATCCCATAAACATGGTGGGTGAGCACATATTTATAGACTTTATTGTAAAGTTGCATCGATAGGGCCTTGTAAACGTAGTAAACACTACATTGACATGGCCCCATCTATGGGGCAACACCACCTAGACAAGGCTCGTTGATGAGACCATGTCAACGAGGGCCCATCTACATGACTCTTTTAACACTTCATCAAATCCCCACAACTAAATAAAAACTCATCCTTAGGTTCCTTTACAAAATTAAGAATGTATGGGATTATTGACTGACACTTGACATAATAAGTTGATATAACAAAATTGACAACAAAACTTAGTGCTCGAGTGTACAATTGACATCATTAAAAAATTTATGATGTTCATGACATAAAATTGAACACCATGACATTACCCAAACTAGAAAACACATCCTCTAATGGCATTAATATGGTTGAGAAGATCAAAAAATCCCTGGCAATGGAGGTTCTTAAGGTTCTGAAGGGCTTTCATTAGCCTTGGACATGTACGATGGCTAAGGAGGTTGTGACTATCTTGCTATAACTGCTACCTCCAATGGAAGACAAAAGACATCCAGTAATACCTTCATCTTCTTCTCCTTGCTTTGGGGATCATTAATAGTTCATGTAGCATCGCTAATGTGGGTTGAAATGGGAATATCCCATAGACAAGGCATTAATGGCAACAACTCCTTAATGTTGACGAACCAGATAGTGAATTGTTTGCATTTGACATCAAACACCTTCACTACATTTTGTAGCTCATAGTATTCATTCTATTGATCAAGCTCTATTTTCCCTTGAGAACCTCAAGTTTAGCATTTTCCATCATAAGCTTTTACTTGGTGTCCTTGTGATGCTTGAACTCAACCCTGTACAACAAGTACAAGCTAGCCACCTGCTTCTCCAATTCTAAATTTGAACTTTCGATAGTTAGCATAGCCAAGTTTACGTATCAGAGATTGGAAAGCTCCATATATTCTATCATCTCCTCTACTGGTAATTCCTTCAAGTGAATTTCTACTTTATTGTATTTATCAATCCCATCAATGATGAGCTGCCATAATTCATATCCATGTTGGAGTTACTAGAGGGTCTCGTTTACTTTTGCCTTTACCACTTAATGTGTTTCTCATTAATTTCCTTTTGTAGGCTAACTTGGTCCCTGTAATGATTTTTAACTCTCTCAAATTTGAAAGCCTCTGATTTCAAGGTAGCTACTTCTATTGTAGTCTTTTGGCAAAGGCCTCAAACTTCCTCCATGGAGAGGTTTCTGTTCTTAGCTACTAATCTCCTTAACTTTGTATTTTCTCTAGCTAGTTGCTCTTATTATTAATGGATAAAATTAGTTAATTATTGTTTATGGATATCAACATTTCATAGATGATGATTTTTTGTAGTCAGCTACATATTCTCCTAGTGGGTCAGATCCAAGGCCTTTTGAATTTTATGTTGGGTGGCCTCTACCAAGGACTAATGGAACACCACTGTTTCCATTGAATCTTCAACCCCTTTTAACCTGGTGTGAAGTTATTCAAGAGCTTCATCTCTTGTCAATGCTAGGTTAAGAAATGTAGGGTCAACAATTTAGGCTCTCAGTTTAGCAACTTTCATATCCAAGAATTCATTCATCTCCTTAACTATTTTGAGTTTCCCTTCCAAAATAATGTTCTTGTCCCTTGCCTCTAGTAACTCTAACTAGGTTGTAATTATACTATCCAAAAGGTCAAAGACATTCAAAAGCAATTTTCCACTTCCTACTAGTCGGTCCAGTAGTTTTTCATTCTAAACTATGCTTAGGTAGTGATGAGCGGCGAGGTACCCCTACACTCAACTATATGAATATGAGCATTCAAGCATGATCTAGTCGAACACCGTGGACATGCTAGTTGAGGTATCTAGATCGTTACATGTTGATCAAAATTCGTAGTCTTCCCACCTGGACTAGTATTTTCTTTGTCACGTATGGTTTAGTCCAGAGTGAGGCGTATGATATGATCCTAAACTGCTGCTACTCCTAGAGACAATGGAGAATAATATTGATTAAACTAATGAGTAATAGGAAATGAAGTCTAAGCTAACCTAAGTGCGATGAGCATCCGTTCCTTAATCATCCATACACATCTTGGACCTCGTGCATGACTACTAATGGGATTACCAAGCATAGATCCTAGGTACGCTACTGGGTTACTAAGTAGTCACACTTAAATGCTCGTGATTAAGTCGTACTCATTCCGCATTTAACAACAGGAATAGTAAATGATGATAAAGAAATATTAACTAAGAGAACAATAAATAACAATAATAATTAAGCAATTAAAACTAAGTGAATGTTGCAATGATGAAGTAATCTTGATCTTTATTTCCGATCATGTGTGCGTCCAAGTACATCACACTCGAATAAAGGTGCCATACAATTATAAGCATCACACTGTGGGCATGCACTTGGGAAAATAATCTAACTCCTATGAAAACAAAATGCCAGAGCTTCACTACAACTAACTCAAAGCCTTTCTAAATGAGGCGAAAGGCCCTCTTATTTATAGGCCAGGATAGACGGCTGCGTAAACGGGGCCATGTCAATGTAGGAAGGCTACGTCGATGGGGCCACATTGACACGGCCACATATGCAGGGCCCCGTATATGCAGCCTAGTCAACGCATCGACTATATAGTGCTTCATCATACCCCCACAACTAAGTAAAACCTCATCCTTGAGTCAAAGAAAGTGAGAAACAAGCTCAATTGAATACATAGTGGATAGGTATGGGATTATTGACTGACTAGAAATTTATTCATGTCGCAATGGATATGATAAAATTGGAACACAGACACAAAATGATAAAATTTGTGGAACTCATGGGGTTCCTAGTAGTGGTGGCTCCTCCATGGGTGCCTTTCCCTTGTTTTGTGTGCCAGGCTTCTAAGATTGATACCATTGAAGAAGCACCTAAATTTTCTCCTCTTCTATTTGAGGATTATGAGCCATCCATGCTGATGTTCCAATGTTTTATGGAGTTGGCACTTTTCATGGATATGGCAATTGCGGGAACACTTGATTGGCCTTGACATGCCATGCCAGAAATAGTCGTCGTTCCTCTTCATAGGCTCGGGCCCTGACCGCTCCTCCATTTAATTGGATAGATTATTCAATACCAAGAGTTTTATGATGGATGCTGAATGATTTCCTTCCACCCTGCATGTTCTGCATGAGGTCCTTGGCCTCTGCCTCCCCCAGGTCATTCGGTTGCACCTTGAGAAGGTCCTCCTTGTTGTCTCCTTTTAGGGCCATCTATAATCACACAAAGATCAATTGTTAGTAAGGTTATTTGAAAAGAGTTCAATGATTTCATACCTTACTCATTGCCTTTAATAAATTTTGAATTCCGTACTTAGTGTGATTTTAGAGTTAGAGATTTTTCAAGGAAGTTGCCCTAAAAGTTTAATGTCGGACCTGGTTTTGAGGAACGTTTGATAAAATGATGACAAAGAAAAGAATAGATTTGGCAATGAAATACTTGAAGGGTATAAGATGATATGGTGGTGTGCAACAAGTACAAATTACAAAAGTCATGCAAGTGGGTCCTCCCCAAAGCAGGTTCCAACCTATATGCCCTTGCATAACCACACCTTAAGATGTCTGTAGGCATTAGAAGGGTTAAATGTAATCTATACTGATGCAACAAAACACACACATGTTGATACCACCGTGATAAGGTATGAATTCAATGCTACACAAGACACGAGTCACAAATACATGAACAGCAAGATGGAATGAATCGGAGAAGGGACTGCAGAGATTGGGATGTGAGGTAACTGACTCAGGGTACAATGAATCCTGCATGTAAAGCATGATCAACGTGTCATTAACCCATCATTCCAAGATTAGGACCAAGTCCATTCCTCTAATCAGTGACATCGCATTGTTTCATCCCATGATCACTTGGCGTTTCTTCCAAGGGAGGAGTGATTTTTGTTTTGTGGCACTTTTCGTCTTTCTTTTCTGTTTTTTATGTTTTGAATACTAAATTTAGAGAAGCCACCAACCATCAGGCATGGGTGCATGTCTTTCCAGTGGGACCCCCTAGAATAGCATTGGATTTTTGAGTGCCCTTTTGATTACTCTTACTCCAATTTTTCGTTAGATCTACAAGGATCTTAGTACAACCACGTTACATGATAACTCCCATAGACATCACCAAAGAGAATCCGCAAGTCCCCTTGATGTCACACCATAATCATTCCCTCTTCATCCATCCTTCATCATTCTGGGTACAATGAACATAAGATTAATTTTAAGTTCAAAAATGTCAAGAATATCACTGTACCCTCGAACAGAACCTCTTATTTGTAGAGTGGATGCATGGGTGTAGTGGGCTTACTGTCCAAATAATTGATCACCGAGACTTGATAGCATAGAATAACACCTC
>MNCI01001551.1:33797-61770 GCA_015680685.1 Gnetum montanum
TGGTTCTTGTGACCATAAGATGGTATGCAAGGATCAACATGTCTCCCCATGTGGCAATATTCATTGGGCCCCATGGTTGTTGAAGTATTGAGTGATGGCCTTGATAAGGTAACATGAGGCATTGGGTTCGAAGAGGAAGATGCACCATAGTGTTGGATTTGTGCTGAGTTGGTGGATGCAGTGGTTTTTAAACTGTGGTGTCCCTTTCGACGATCACGTCTAAAGATGGGATGCCTTCGATGTTGTGAAGAACCTCCACTGCTATTGACAGTAGTAGCACAAGTAACATTTGTAGGTTAGTGCTATGGTGCAAAATCTTCTGGCATAACTAGCAGTGATGTAGAAGGGGATGAAGTAGGAGAATATTGAGGTTGAGCACCAAATGATGGGTATAGCTCATTATTGTAGGCGAAATAACTAGTTATATGCTTTATTTCTTTTGAATTTCATTGATCAATTGCCATTGTCAGAATCTGTTTTTCAGTGATATTGATCTACGTTTCTATCTACGCAGTTGCTGTTTTTGATAAAAAGCTTGGTAAAATTAATGCTTGTAATGACTGTTTTTTGCTTAATATATTTTCACAAGAATCTACGCTCTTTAATTTTTTTAAAAAACAAATTTTTGGTTTAGTATTTACGTACATGGAAAATGTCAATGCTTTTTTAAAGGATGTTCAAAAAGATTATCCTGCAGATTAATCCTGCAAGGTTTAAAAGATTAATATGGCATGTTATCATAGGATACTATTGTCTGAATAAGTGCAAGATGGGAAATTCAAGATGGCTGATTTTGACAAATATGATAACTAATCAATTTCTTTGTTTTCTATTAGTGCAAGCCTAGAAATCTAAGCTCTAGAAATAGTTGAGTGTTCATTAAGACTCAATAGAAGTGTTTTGAAGATGTGTTGAAGGAGATGGATCTTACCACTTCAATGATTTGCTGGATAATATGTCTTTAGGAAGATCAATTTTTATCCTTGCTAGCATTTATTAATCAAGCCCTTGTATCATGGCTATGAACGTTTGACATTAGTAGGACCCTTTTTACCATTTTTATTCGATATGTAATTTTGTGATGATGTAATAATCCTTCAAGATGTGAATTTGTGATTGTCAAACCTCTTTTTATAAAGATGGGGTTTCATAAGGGGCCCTTAGGCTTGATATTTTCTAAAAAAATGTTTTATTTTATATATGTATCCAATATGTTTAAACAACACTAAAATAAGATGCACTGAAAAAGTGATTTCATAATATCCTTGAATAAAAAGTATTTAAATGATCCATACTTTCCAGAATGTTTTTAGCTGTGTTCAACCAATTTGATATTCTATTTGGATGTAATTGCTTACAACTCAAGCAATATCCTGTGGAAATGCATACATGCTAGCTGTACAAAATGATAACAAAAATTTTTCTTGAGGATTCTATACTTAGTTGACATGTAATAATGAAACTGAAATTGAATTTTATTTCATCCATGGATACCCAAGAGGATCTATTAGATATATGTAATATACAAAACATGTAAAAATATCATTTACAAAGTTGCCAAGTATTCTTGACTGTATCTTAAATAACTTAGTAAGGTTACTAGCTATGATACTCTATTTTCTTCGAATTTCTTTCATATAATGGCATTGGAGAAAAATATGATTTTCATCTCTAATGGTATTGCTACCACAAAATCTGCAAATTCTTTCTTCTCGTGGAATTTTGTACTATCTACCTATCTCAATGCTAAAATAGTGAGATGTTAGTCATACTTTGCTAATTTGAATGTGCAACTAAAAAGGAATATTAGCTATAAGTAACTTATGTAGAGATAGCTTTTTAATATTATCCAAATAGAATTTTTTCTTTCCTTCAAGAGCATTCCATTTTTGAAGAGCAATTCTTCTAACAGTTTTTCAACTTTCTTTAAGGTTGCAATGTAAAATAGTTTTTGGAATATTTCATTTTTTAAGCCACATCCTCCCATGCTGAAACCATCCTTTATCTTGGGATACATACAAAACCTTTTTGGAAAATTTATCATCATTTACATAGAGTAGGTGATGTGCATAAGTTACAAATTGAAAGATAGCTTCAATCTCTAAGGCATTCAAATCAACTTCCAAAAGCATGATATTGTGTTTGTGGCTTTACCTTAAACTCTTCCAATAAAAAACATTTGTGCACATTTTTTAGTTTTTTTCAATATTTACTTGCAATGTTAGGACCTCAAACTACACATCCATAAAGAACTTTAGGAATGGTAACTGTACAAAACAACAGCCTATGTATTTCCTATGATAAAATATGTTCTTTCTTGCATATGATTGGAAGTCCAAATATAGCTTTCATCCCACTTGCCATTCTTTGAGAGATACATTTATCCCATTTGTAATTATTAGAACATTCAAGGCCTGAATATTTATGTATTGGAACCATTTCAATTGTTACATTTCTAACTTGAAAAATTAAAATTCCTATTTCGAACTCCACAAGCCATAACTTTGGTTTTGTGCACATTAATTTGCATTTTAGAAAATGAACAAAATTTATCTAAAATTTGCAACATACATTGTGCCTTCCATTGATTTGGAGATCAATGCAAGATCATCTGCAAATAGTAGAATGTTAACAAGTAGTTGTCTACAAAGAATGAATATTTGTTACTAATCTCTTGCATCCAAGCCTCCAATTCATTAATAAAAATTCCAAATAGAGTTGGGGAAAGAGGACATCCCTACTTAACACTAATCGTGCTATGTATTATGGCACTATCATTTGAATTACTATGATGTAGTTGCATATACTTTTTATAAGAGATTTGAATTGTTGACAATAAATCTAATAAAATTTCAAAATTATGTAATCTCAGCAATAGTTTAATGTGAATGATTAAATCATAAGCAATGGAAAAGTCAATAAAGAAAGTGAACATCTAGTTACCTAAACCTTTAACTTGATCAATGAGATGTTTAAGAGTAAGTAGATGATCTACAATAGAGTGACTTTGCCTAAAACTTGATTGTGAGATGGCATGTATTTTATTTTCTTTTGCCCATTTTCCAATCTTCTCTTCAATAATAGTACACAAGAGTTTCCCAAAGATACTATTGATGGCAGTCATTCGAGTTTCCCAAAGATGTTGTTGATGGTAGTCATTTTATAATTATTTAAATCAGACTTGTTGCCTTTTTTTCTCCTTGAATAATTGAGATTTTTGAAGCTTCCACACTAGGCCACCCTATTTCCATGCTAGCTAGCATGGAAGGAGGGATCCTCATCATGGAAACCAAGGGAAGTATGTTTTGGGGCACCTAGGGTCTAAAATTAAGGTCCTAGGGCCTTCCCAAGGCAATGTAGGGCCAAATCTATCAAAATTGGGTACTCCAGAGGTCTGTAAAAGCAAAAACGAGATGGGGTTCAGTGTGGAGAATCAAAATATTGATCAAAACAAGGTCAAACAAGGTCATATCAATAGCTAGAGCCAAGATCTGAAACTTGTGCATCCTCTGGCTTCATTTTGAGGTATTTTGAGTCTATTTTGGATGTCAAAACATGTTGAAATGGTTTTCCCCCCTTCTTCCACACTTAGCATAGTATCCCTAGTGTAAAATAATGGGGGGACACTTGTCCTGTGAATTTAGGATGATTTGAGAGCATGTTAACTAGGTTCCTAGGCTCCTAGGGCTATAGATCATGCTTTTGCAAGTTTCTAGCTAATTTTGTTCATATTAGGAGGTTATTAAAGGGAACTTAAGGTCTTACCCCCTTGTTTCCATGTTGGGGAAGTTACTCCTGACTGAAAGATTAGGTGGAATGGATTTTTGAGGTCAAATGAGCAAAATGTTAAGGCTATGAAGTCCTAGGCTTTTATGGCATAGATATTTGGCTTCCAAGAGTGTTAGATTGTCACCAAAAGTGGAAAGGTAGCCTTTACCCAATATTTTCATGTTGCCAAATAGGGAGGGGATCCTCTCTATCTTGGATGAGGCAAAAATCTTAGATCTAAGCCAATTCAAGTTGTAATCGACTATGCATCTCAACTTCTGAAGGTGCTTGGGTCAAAAGATAGTGTTTTGGATCAAAATTTCATAGTTTTGGGTATTCCTAAGTGCTTTTCAGGCTTTCCCCTTGTCTTCCATGTTGGAGATGTTGTTCTTATCATGAAATACTAGGGGTAGCTTTTTGGCCAACTGGGATCATTTTCCTAAGGTTTGAAGGCTCCAATGGATGCTAACAAGGTTCTAGGATGCATGCAAGGTCATTTGATGTCATTTTGAGGTGTCTATGAGCTCTAAATAAGTTCCCCCTTAGTCTCCACATTGGACATCATGGAAGAGAGGATCCCCACCATGGAATAACCACAAATCTTAGATCTGGACTATTTTTAACCTCAATTGACCATGCATGTATGTTTTTAGGGTCACCAAGATTGAGGACTAGGCTTTAGGGTCAGAACTGGTTAATTTGGAGGTTTTCTAGAGGGTTTCTAAACTTTCCCTATTTTTTCCACATTGGTAATGGTATTCATAGCATGGAAGATTAAGGGGAGTAGCTTTTTACCCATTTCGAATTAGTTTTACAAGGCTTGAGGGCTCTAGAATATGTAAAACTGGTCTTAGGGTTCATGAAGGGCATAGGGTGTCTACTTGAGATGTTCAATGGTCATTTTTAAGTTTTTCCAAATTTTCCCCTAGTTCCACACTAGCCAACATGGAATAACTAAGGGATCCTAGTTTTATCATTTTCTGTCATTTCTAGCAATGCATGTGGGTTTCTAAGGTTGCTAGCATTGACTATTGCTTACTAGTGTTCAAACTTGGTCATTTTAGTGGTTGTTAAGTGGCTTTGGTATTTCCCCTTTTCTTCCATACTTGGGTTTCCATGCTTAGTGTGGAAGATTGGGGGGAAAGGGATTTGACTATTCATGGTCAATTTTGGTAAGTTTGAGGATCCTAGGTTGCACAAATAGGATCCTAGGATACACACAAGGCTTTTTGGTGTTTTTTTAAGGTACCTAAAGGCTATTTTTTATTCCTCCCAAAGTTCCCCCTACTTCCATGCTAGCCAACATGGAAGAGGTGGCTCCCAAAATGGAGGAACTAGGGGGATCTATTTTTTGCTAATTTTTCATTAGTTTTGATTACGCATGTATGTCCACAGGGTTACCAATCTTAATTGTCGATGCCTAGGATCGAAATGTAGTTATTTTGAGGGCTATGAGAGGGTTTTTAGGCTTCCCTCCCTTCATACAAGCTAGTTCTAGGATGCTTAGTGTGGATGGAATCCTCCTCAACATGGAGAATCCAAGGGGAATAAGTTTTGGTCATTTCAAGTGGTTGTCGAACATCTAGTGGCTTCCTGAGGAACTAGGTTGCTTCTAGAAGGTAAACTACATGCAAACTTTAGTTGTTTTGGCTTTCCCCTTTCATCCACACTAAGATTACATTGCTCAATGTAGATGAGGTCTTCCCCAATGTGGAAGAATATTAGGGAGTTAATTTTTACTGATTTTTTACAATCTAGTGACTTTTGGAGAGGCTATCAAGGTTTTGGTGTTAGTACAAGGTAATTTAAGGTTGTTTTCTTGCTCTAGAACCACCAACTAATCTTCTTAGCTTCATCCACCTTGTTTCCATGCTAGGCAGAATGGAAGAGATCTCCCCCAACATGGAAGAACCAAGAAAGTCATATCTAGACTAGTTAGACATCTAATCGGCCATGCATGTCAGCTTTTGGGGTTGTCGATGTCAACAATCAACATTGGGTGTCAAGATCTAGTGGTTTGGAGGCTCCTAGGTGCCTCATGTAATCTCCCCTCTTCTTCCATGTTGGGCATGATGGCCCTAGCATGGATGAGAGGGGGATGATAGTTTTATGTGATTTTTGACTACTTTTGAGGTCTTTGGGTTCTCCAAAGGGTTCCAATAGGGTCTAGGGATCACCAAGGTAGTCATGTTGCTATTTTGGATCATAACTTAGGTTTTCTTACATACCCCTAGGTTTCCACACTAACTCCATGCTAGGTAGCATAGACAGGGGGTTTACTAGTGTGGAATAGGCTATGGGAGGAGAATCAACTTGTTCTAATGATATTCTAGGCTACCAAAGGCTATGAGGGAGTACTAGGATTTGAGAAATGGCTATTAGATAGTTGATTTGTGCAATTTTGATTTCCCTCATCCATCCATGCTATGAATGAGATGCTTAGTGTGGATGAAGCCTCCCCTAGCATGGAACTACCAAATCCAAAATTTTCGACCTATTTCAACTACATTTGGTAAGGCTTTAGGGCTACTAAGGGTGCTTCGAGGGGTTCTAGGTCATGTGGCTCCACTTCGGGGGGTCAAACTTAGATTAGATGGGTGCTAGGGGGTAGGAATGGGTGTTACCCCCCTTGTTCCATGTTAGGCAATGTTGCCATAGTGAGGAAACCCAAGTTGTCTAGTTTTGGTATGGCCTAACCCTCTGTTGAAAGCCCAAGGTTAGAATAGGTAGGTTTGAGTGCATTAGGAGAGAGACCAACCAGAGATTTCTTATTGTAGAGAGTACCAATCTTCAACATGGAAGCCTCCTGTCTCCCCTGTAGCCAATGTTGAACCTCCATTCCTCCCTGATTTCAACCACTCATAGTGTTGGTGAAACAATTATGGTGCCCAAGCAATGTGGAGGGAAAAGTAGAAATCCCAGGATTCAGAAGGTGGATGAGTAGGCAAGGGATTTGTCAAGGCTTCCTAGACCCATCTCAATCCAGGCTTCATCTGTGGCTACTCCAAGGTAGGTAATCCTAGCACCACCCCCCCACCCTTTTTTTTTTGCTTAGGTTTCCAGCCATTTTTATTACTTTTTCTTACCATGTATGGAGCCATTTTCTTCATATCTACACCGATAGAGGAGGTAAAATTTTTTTTGATGAAATCCTACCTCCTATTTTGGTCAATTTTATGTAGATCTAGAGGTTTTTTTATTGTTTTATCCTTTTTAATATGATTTTTAAAATGAGCTTGTTATTTTCATGCTTTTTCCATAAATTCAAGGGTAGGGTCATTTTTCTCGAATCTAGGCTTTGATGTCTATAAAAATTTAATTATAAAAAAATCCTACCTCATTTTTTTGATGTTTTGTTATAAGGGTATGATTCATTTTGGCTATTTTTGCTATTTTTCATGGTTATGTCAAATTTAGGTTTTCTAACTTTTAGGCTTTTTGCTAATTTTTGCATGAAAAAATTAAGTAATGTTGTGTATTTTTTCCTAAGAAAATGGCTACATATTTTTAAAATTTGATGTCATGAGTTTGTAGTCCTCTATTTATGCTTTCCAATGTCTATTTTTTCATTCAATTTGGCTTTGAGACAATTAAGTTATGGTTTTTTTCCTAAGGTTATGCAACCAAGTTTTTTATGCTATTTTCAGAATTCCAGGTAAATTCACAAATGTTTTTCTAAGTGGCATGGTTTTCTCTATTTTTTGATTATGGTTGGGTAGGTCTTGGCTTCATCTTTCCAATGGAGGTGGAATCACTCTTATTGGACTTGAAATGAGTTTTAAATAAATTTTTTATTAGACCTATGTTAAAAGGGGGTTTGTGCCATTTTTAGATTTTTGTCCAAATTAATGAATTTTTTCTGAAGTAATGGTAAGGGTTATAAATTTTTATCAAGTGTGGGTGTTTAAGGCTTAATTCAAGCTTTCAAATGGTGATGGAATCACTCCATTTGGATTTGAAATGAATTTTTGGTGAGTTTTTTACCAACCCTATGCAAAAGGGGGTTAATGGTGATGGCTATGATTTTTGCTAGTTTTGGCTATGTTTAATGTAAATATGGTTATGTTTCTTGGTTGTAATGGCTATTGTGACATCTCATCCCTAGATGTCATGGCAAATTTCAAATATACAATATATTAGACATTATGCATATGAA
Organism: Gnetum montanum; assembly: GCA_015680685.1. Taxonomy (NCBI): domain Eukaryota; kingdom Viridiplantae; phylum Streptophyta; class Gnetopsida; order Gnetales; family Gnetaceae; genus Gnetum; species Gnetum montanum. Next base: position 41,722 of record MNCI01001551.1, read on the forward strand.
GAAAATATACCAAGTACGAAATATATGTGATATTCAACATCATGTATAAAGGAAATAATAGGAAAAATGTAAAAAGAGAAAGAAAAGGATGCTTTATTGATATGGAAAAGTATATCTAGATTGTTCTCTGAGGGTGTTCCTTGGGATTTTCTTTCTTTAATATCTATCACTTAGAGGTAATCTAGCACTACCACCATGGTTAGGCCTATAACCTATCTAGAAGGGATGGCCAATCCACTTCCTGTCCGACTTCACCCGACTTATCATGACTTACCTATACTAGCTCAACCACTCCATGTTGGCATGACCTCTAACCCCAAGTATAAATGCCTTAGTTTAAACTCCCAAAGGTTACCTTAAGAGACACATCTGTTATTACAAAATTCCCTTTCAAGTCTTGTTAAGATAACAATAAGACTTATGAGAAGGCACCATCTTCATTAACTAGTAGCATCATTTGGGAATGGGGATGTGATAGCTATGGCTAGAAGGTTCATGATTTCAGGATTCCTTCTATGATAAAATCACTAAAATTAAAGTCCAAATGGATTTTTAATGAATTTTTGGGTTGTGTCTATGTCAATAAGGCTAAATTTTGGTTATAGCACTTTGTTCCTTTGGAGATTGATGTGATTAATGTGTAGAGGTTTCTCTTGTCAACTTCCATGCCCTTAGGGGATTTCTAAATATCTAGAACATATGTTATTATTAAGAAAAGTAAAGGCTTTTACTATTTTTAACTATGGCTGTTTTTTCTAAGTTTTAATGCTTTTTCGAAGTTTATGCATGGTTTAAACTAAAGCCTAATTCTAGTTATGAAGTTTTGCCTATAATATTTTAGCTATAAAGTAAAAGGCTATGAAAGGTTGTAATAATTATTTTGTGGAATTTCTTAAGCAAACTTAATAAACACCTTAGAGCCTTTTATAGAGGCTAATGTCATCTCTAACTAGGATGTTTTTCCAAACTTGTTAAGAAATTCTAATCAGTCATAATGTTTTTACTCTACCATGCAAGGTCTTCCTAAAGCCAATACTCATCATTGTGAAGTTAGTGGACATCTTATGCTATATTGGCCACCCCAAGAACAACACGCCACTCCTTGACATGCCTTTGGGAAAGGTATCATTGTGGTTTCAACTTGGGGCAAGATAATTCCTTGCCTACATCCTACAGACTTTCAGTGTGATGCTATGGTTACACTTGTCCACAGATGTGGCTAGGGCCATAATGGAGTCACTAATACCTTAAGCATCTGGCCTAATTACCAAATTTGTTATAATAATCCACCTCCTAAGAAAATAGGGGGAACAGTAGATGTGATTAGCCCACACTTTCATATGGAGATCTAGACTATGTCAGAGTATAGCCAGTACAATGCTAATAATACTCTGATGGTGGCACATAGAGCCCACACATTGTTCCAAAATCCACCTAGCACTATGTACTACCTACAAGGGTAAGCATGGTTATTGTAGTATTTTTATGTTTTTTTTCCTTTATTGGCTAAAGTACCTTTCCTAACTTCATTGGTTTTATGAACTTCTTGCAGGTACCAAGTTAATGATCAAGGCTTGATCATTAACAATCAAACCTTGGCATTGGCTCAAACTACCCTAGATGAATTCACCAAGGATCCCCAAATCAGAACTATTGTGTATGAACAGTTAAGAGGGGACTTTGATGAATATACCATGAGGTTCAACCTTGTCTACAAGAAGTGCAAGGATGACAGGATGATACACAACTGGTGGGTAGGCTACAAGAGCTCTCTAAACTAGATCATTACTATTGGAACCTCCACTTAAACCACATCAAAGAAGAAAAGGAAAGGCAAACATAAGAGCTATAACATTTAATATTTTATGGTCATGAAAGTTCTAAGTGTTCTATCACTTTAACTAGTTATTAAACATGCTTATGTTGATGCGAACTATTTGGTTCTTTGTAGGACCTTCCACCTCTATTGATGTCACCATACCCCTTTTAGGACATCATGAGGATACCCTCATCTTCAAGTTTGATGAGGTGATAGTAGCATAGGAGTGTCTAAGGGGACAAGTGCCTAGATACATCCAAACAAACATCGAGCATGTGGGTTTGCTTGATCTATTTATGGCACCTATCTCTTCCATCCCTACCGCGGAGATGTTGCACATCATTGACTACTTCAACAAGAAGGCTAATTATTTTACCACCACCAATCAAGTCATTATGATTAACATGGACATTGATGAGGGCCTCTTACAACTTATTTGGTATTCCTGCAGATTGAGCAAATGTTGCCATCCAAATAGTGAAGGCATTGGGCCATCATGAGGAAGTTTTAGAATGGCTTGGTGCTAGCATGGGCCATTCTAGAATTTTTATGGATAGCTTCATGAACCTTCATGTAAAGGAATCATATCCTTTGTTTAGGTCTTATGCATTTCCCAAACTATTATCACAAAAGGAGATGATCATCATCACATATGGGTGGACCTTTAAGAAGGTCCTAATAGATGACACCAAGTTCAAATGGGTGGATGCTTTGGCTATTGGGCTTCAAGATGAGATCCTTAGACTCCACAAGGATACCTATACCATAATCCACATGCATTTTTCATTTTTTGTACGTTACTTGAAGAGGTTTGCAAGTTTTTAGCAGCATGGAGGAATGGGTGATGGGTTGCCTAAGACCCAAGACAACTTTCTAGGACTTAGATAAAGCACATTTATCCAATGGTGCAGGCCCAAAATCCACCAAAAGGGATGGATAATTTACTATCCATTACCACCAAGGATCTTTATGGTAGGTGGTGTGAGTCCCCTAATAGCACAAATGATGAAGAGCCTCTCACATTTTTAGTGAGCATCTTGGAGGTCAAACAATCATGTAGGAAGGCCAAAGGGGTAGCCAGTCACATGTATGCTTCATTTAAGTTTTGGCTATTTTATTTTATTTTAAGAGTTATGATTATATTATGATTTCATATGATAATAAGTTTTCTATGTGTTATGGTTGCAAACAAGTGTTAGGTCCTGGCAGCCCAAGTTGCTATAGAGGAAGAATAAAAGTGTGAAGAAGAGGCACTCCTACAATAACTTGAGGTGGACATAAATGATCTAGAAGCTTTTTTTGGTGTAGTTTCAGGTACATCCCCCATTGTCATTCCAAAAGAAGAAGAGGAGGAGCTTGGTATGCCCATGCCTTAATGCTTTCATTATATCCTATTGTTTAATTTTGGTTTTCATCCTAACCATTTAATCATTTTTATGCTTGTAGTAGTTCTTGAGCCACTAGTGCAAGTCCTTGTCCCTAAATTTTGTGTAAAACCATGGGTAGAGGTCCCAGACAAGGTGGACTTCATGTGTAGGATGGCTATGAACATCATTGACCAATTGCACCAAGTTGCACTTGAGATAAGTGAGGACTTTGTTTTATATGCCTTAGTTGTTTGGCTATGCTATAGGCTATGTTTGTGTTATGGTAACACCATTTTTATGGTTATATTTCTTGTTATGCAATGCCTTCTATGGAGTGGAATCCTAGCCGAGACATGGAGATTGACTCCTTGCTGAAGCTCATCTTTGATGTCTCTAATGTACCTTTGAAACTATATGAGACTACTACTGATCTAACAATGTCATGTGTAACAACATCATGGGAGCTGAAGAGGTCCAACGAATCCCTATGGAAACAAGTTGTGGCCTTAAGGGAGAAGACACAATGTTAGGATAAGGTGATTAGAGATCTCCAAGACTGCAAGGCCCATGTGGAAGCCCAAGTGATTAACTTAGGGGAATTATGGACCAAAGAGATCACATCGACCTGCTATTAGCATACCATTTGGGATAAATTAGTGCTCTCATGGGAGATGATAGAATAGCAAATGTAGATGGACCTCATCTCCCAAAAGTTCAAGGATTAGAAAGATCACTACACTTGGGTCCTAGAGTGGGGTAAGAAATCTAAGGTCCACAAGCAGTAGTCAAGGTGGATCATGGGGCCTACATAAGTGGTTCAAGGAGGAGTCAGTTGAATGACACAAGAGAGAGTTATTCATCCAAGGGATCCATGCAAAGAGTGCTTATTAGCATTTTCAGAGTATTCTCATGGTGGAGCAATCCCCTACTCCTCAAATTACCACTATTGCAGGTAAGACCTCTATAGCTACTACTACCTGAGAGCCTTCTACTTGGATTGCAATAGATAGGACTAGCATCCTTTATAGCGTTGACCTTAGGGATGTTGACTAAGTCAACATGATGGAGGACTAGATCCTCCTTCATTTGGAAGAAGGCCTTTCACATCTACCCTCGGAAGTTATAAAGCCGGAATCCCCATAGGTTTGATGTTTTTTATGTTTATATTTTTAGTTTTTATTTTAAGTTATGGTTTTGGCTATTAGTTACTAACTAGCTATGTGTTGTTGTATTTTAGGTGTCAGGAGACATTGGTGACCCCAGTGGTGAGGGTGAGAATGACCCACCACTTCCTCCTTTAGATGCCCCTTAGCATTCTCCATTTGCCTCTTGTTGGCTATTTGTTTTTATTTTTATGTTGATGGTTATTGTTAGCCAAGACTATGTTATATATGGTTGTTATTATTTTTTGGACATTTTTCCACATAGTGTGGCCATCTCTATGTATGTTATAGACATTTTAAATTTAAATTTTTATTTCATTTTTGGCTATAGATGTTATTCTAGTAAGTGTTGTAAATGTTATAAATGTTGTAAATGGCTATGTTGACAATTTTGACTATAAAGTTAAATAGCTAAGCCATGAGTTTAAAGGCTAAATGCAAATAAAATAAAATAAATGTTTGCCAGTTTTAGGCCATGGAGGGCACAAATTATGTTGTTTTGCTAGTGTAAGGCCATGGTAGGCCACGTTGCATTGCAATTATGTTGCTAATGTTAGGCCATGGTTGGCTATGTTATGTAGTTTTTTTTGCCAATTTGAGGCCATGGCGGGCCATGTTACTAGTTTAAAGTCTTAGCAAACTGTGATGCCAATTTAGAGTCTTAGCAGACTGTGATGCCAATTTAAGGTCATAGTAAGCTATGATGCTAGTTTAAGGTCATAGCAAGCCTTTGATACTAGTTTAAGACCATAGTGGATCTTTATTGAAGAGAAACTTATATATTTTTTGGTGATTTTATGTTTTAAAGTTTTTAAGGCTTTTCTCATGCTTATAACATGAGTAAAAGTAAAGAAAAAGAAAGACTGTAATAAATAAGTAAAAATGCAAATGAAAGTAGAAACTTAGGCTACGTGCATAAAGAGTAAAACAAAGTACATAAAAAGTTATAAAAAATTACAAAAGAAAGGTTAGGCTACATGGCCATTGGTGCATCTAATTATAAGGGCAGAGAAAGGTTCATGTGTACTTCACTTGTGCAAATTCTTCCTAATCTTTGAAAGATTAGAAAATGAATAAGGTCTACTCTTCACAAAATTATATTCACCATCACCTTCACTAATGATGTTAATAGGGAGTTCATCGCATAAGACATCCCATTGTGTGTTGTTATCATCATTGGCTTTTTGTTCCCTCTTGGTTTGATGGATTTCATGGCTGGGAGCTTCTTCTTGAAGCTCCACTTCAAACCCCTACTCTATGTTCACATTGCTAATAGCCAAGGGAACCGTGTTATCACTATGAATGATGATTTCACCTCCCTTGTAAGGAAGGTGAATTTCTTGATGGATGGATGAGGACATAACCCATAATTGAGCCAAACATGTTCTTCCCAAGGTAAGGTTAAACCCTAGTATCTCCTCCACCACCAAGAAAATGGTGGTTGTGGGGAATTACTCCCCTACCACAAAATTCATGGAAATTGACCCCTTGACTACAACACTAAATCCATTAAAAGACTTGAGGGTAGCTATTGATGTATGTTGTGTTTGCTTTGTCAAACCTAGTCACTTAACAATGGTGCATGAAATAACGCTAGTTGTAGCACCATCATCTACATGCACCTAATGCATTTTAAATTGTCCTACATGTATGGTTATGAATAGAGAAGCCCTAGTTGCTTTGCCATTTTGGGGATTAACCTTGATTTTACTATCATAAAATACTAAGGATGTTGACTTTTTCTCCCTTGATGATGGAGGGACAAGCATTGCATGGATGGCTTCCTCATTAACAAGAATGTCCTCACTAATGAGGATGAAAGTTAATATTTTGGCTAACACCTCATGACATGTGGTAGAAGTCATGATCAGGTCATACAAGCTTAGAGTTATATTCTTNTGGTTATTGGAGCTTTTTTCTCATTCTTCTAGTTATGATTTTTATGTCCTCCTATAGCTTGTTGATTGGAGCAGGTTGGGCAAATGAGGTCATGGGTATAGCCAATATGGGAGTGGGCTTTGATGGGTCCACTTCCTTTCATGCCTCCATCAACTTATCACCCTTGTTGCTAGGCTTTACTTATGCTTCTTTCTTTACTTAGTTGATTTTTTTTAGTTGTCAGTCATTGGTTGTGAGGAAGAGGCAATAGCATTAGCCATCATAGAAGGTTGTTGTATAGTAGGTTGGGCTATAGTTGGTTGGTTTATGTTAGGTTGGAGTACCCTGATGACAAAAGGTTCCCTTAGAGTCATTTGTGATGGTACTCTTATGAAAAAGGGGGATCTTGAGCTGGTGAAAGCTAAAGAAGCCTCTTCATCATATCACATATGGTTCTCTAATTATCATCTATGTTAGATGTTAAAATAAAGTAAGGGTTGTTATTAGCATTCAATGGGTCTTTGTAGGCTGCATTGACTGATATTGTGGTTAGATAAAAATGAAAACATCTAAGACTAGCTCCCTCCTATCTATCATGCTCTACAACTCATCCTTAAGTGCAAGGTAGAAGTCTATGTCATGACCAAGTAGTTGGTCATAATGGTAAAAGCAATCTAGTTTGAAGTACCTAGGTAGTTTTGGATCATCCTTTGTTGCTCGAGTGGGATCCTTGGCTATTTTACATAGATGCTCATGCTTCTTTTGAGTAGCTTTGATCATCTATTTATATTGCATGTGCTCACTCTTCAGTAGTTGATTTAGCAATTTGAATGATTTTAAAAGTAAGGTTGTGTACTTACTATGGTCTTTCTCTCAAAATTTTGCCTAGTGGTAGTTCATGTAGTGGCCCTATAGGTAGATGGTTCATTATCATGGTCATTATTAGTAAGGACCTAAGGTGGGTTGGTCCTTGACCCCTAGTTAGCGGTCTTAACCTCTTTGGTCATAGTTGCTACAACCATGTTGTCTTGTTTTATCTTCTCCTTGTCCCTCTATGTATGTTGAATTTTATATGCTATGTAGGTCAGATCATGACTAGCCTCTGCAACATCCTTTATGTTCTTGGTTTGGGAAAATTCTTGGCTAAGAGATGGTAAGTTCATATAGTAAAGTTTTGACTTGATAAAGTCATTAACTGTCCTCTTGAATATGGCTAAAAGGTGGGCCTCAGCAATGGATTCTGGTATTTCATTCAGCAATCCATTCCATTGTTAAATGAACTTCTATATGGGTTCTAGGGGTCCCTACTTGACCTTCATGATTTGATCAAGTGTGGTGTCAAGCTTTAAGTTATACGTGAAGTAATTGACAAACAAGGCTATCAAGTCATCCAGAGAGGATATGGATCCTATGGGTAAGGTGAGGTACCAATCAAGTGTTTTCCCAATCAAGGACATAGAGAAAGTCCTCATGATGGTATGAGGCCATGGTTGTAAGAGTAATCACTTGGATTGAAAGGTAATAAAGTGAGTATTAGGATCATCTTCTCAGTTATACTTGGTAAACTAGGGAATAGGGACACCAAGAGGAAGTGTCAAGGATGGGACCATAGGACTGATGTGATCATCTTGGTAGAAGTCCATACTCTTGACAGTTTGTGAAGTAGAGGTTTTAAGCCTCTTCAACTCCTTTGTTAAGTCCTAGATCATTTGAAAGGCTTAATCCAAACCCTGTGGTGGCCTTGTTGGCTATGGAACTTGCACATATGGTTATGATGTTTGTTGTGAGGCTTGTGGCCTTACTATGGGTTATAGGCCAAAAGGGAGTGATGGCATTATGGTCATAGCTTGTAGGCCAAACAAGGAAAAGGATGTTTGTGTTGGTACCTAAGGCACAAATAGGACAAAGGGGGTGTGTGAGCCTTGAGTTTTTTGGGGTCCCATGATGGACCCTATGTGGATAATTAGTGGGTTTGTGGTGGTGAAAACCACTATCGATGATTGTATAGATCAAGGTTGTGTAGCAAATGTCACCAATGAGTTATAGGTCGTTAGTTGTGACATTGACTAGATCTAATGCACAACTATGATTGATGTGGGATTAGTTGTGGTAAGGTAAGAGGGAGTGGAAGATGGTAATACCATGTCCAAGGAGAAAAAAAAAGTATCAAGGAAGGTGTTTTGACCTTAGGGGATATTTATTAGAATAATTCTCCCAAGATGTTTTCAAGTTTAGATTCTATCCTAATTCATCCTCCTCTTCCTGTTGTTCCTCTAAGCTATGCTTATCATCTTCCTCCTCCATCTCAATTAGTTAGGCTAGGATACCTTCATAGATGTCATTAAGAGGTATTTGGTCATAGGGGAAAGGAATATACTCTTTACCATTGCGATGGATGATTTCAAACTCCCTTTTGGCTTCTGCTTCCAAATGAGGAATCAGCATGTTAGCCTAAATTTTGGTGCAAATGTAGTTGTATCGATCTTCATTTATGAACACAAAGTCAAGAATTTTCCCCTTGATCCTCAAAGAATACCTAAATTCAATGATACCAAAGTTTTTAAGGTCATAAACCCTCATGGCTTGTTGGCTAGGAACTTCACTAGTGAAGGTGAAAGGCAACTTGGTGGATTGCTAGAAAGGCATGGTTATTTTGTCAAAAATGGCTTAGAATGGGCTATAAAAGGCAAAACTAGAAGCAAATCCCAATAAAAAAAACTTAAAAATAGTCAAAGGAAGTAAAAATGACTGAAAATGGAGCACTTTCTATAATTAGTAAGTGGGGGTTAATGGGGGTTTACCCCTTTACCAAAAATAGAAAGTTGGGAACGTTGGTGTTAAGCCTCATCCATGCTGGCCTCCCAACTACCTCTACACTAGGGATGGTAGGGGGGAAAGAAGGGGGGATGAGATGAGGGGAATCTCACATCTTTCTAATCCAACATTGATGAGAGAAGAAAGGCTGAAAACCAGAGTGGAAAGTTGGTATTTTTCCACTAAGACTAGTTTTGGCAAGCTACCAATTTTCTCAACTTGGAAAGATGGGGGGAAGCTAACTTTTGGAAGTTTAATGGTTTCCAAAAGGGTTGAATCACCAACTTTAGAAACTATAAAATATTAGCAACAAGAAGAAAAAAAGTATGGAAAGGTTTCAACACTAGCTTTGGATAAGAAAATTCAAAACAGTTGCTATGAAAAGCTAACACCCAATCACCTGCATCTTCTATGCTACATTATTGGTCATAAGGGGGAAGGGGTAGTGTTGATTTTTTAAAACTTTTGGCTACAAAAAATTAGGAAAAACCTAAAAATGGTAATGTTGGTAATGCGAAAAGAATAGATTTGGTTACAAAAATCAGGTAGAGGTTCAAGGCCTCCTTCTAGCACTAGAAAACTATTACAATCAAAAAAATCGATTACTAGAAAATCAATAGATTCAATGCAACAACCTCAACCCTGAATTCCTAGGGCTTTCAAAAAAATGAGATTCAAGGTACCCTGGATGGTCCAACAAATCACTCAGAGACTTATGAAATGCAAAATGAAGAGTTGAGAAAATATGATGCAAAATTATAGATCTGTAAAAACATAAAGTAAATGCAAATTGCACACAAAAAATAAAACTTTATTAAAATAATAAAGAATGAGTTTCTAAAATGTGTATAAGAAATGCCCATGAGAGATCCAATGAGGGTTCACTGGGGCATGAGCTCACATCTTATTAAAGTCGATGTGATCTTTTCCATGATATGGGTACCAAGCCACTCTTGATGCTTTCGAATCCCCTTTGCTGCAAACTATAGATCTACAATTTGGCTTACTATTGGGGGTGAGAAAAGTAAGAAATTTGGCTACCAGATTGCTCCATATTGGGGGTTGGGAGTCCCAAAAATGCAACGTTGACACCAAAAATCCATAAATCTAAAGGGGTTGCAAAGGCTATAATGCTTCTACACTACGGCTCAAGAGAATGCAAGCATGGGAGATTGCAAGGACTCGTAAATGCTTAGAAATGTCCAAGGGTGAAAATGCCAAAAATCTTGAATTTTCAAAGAGTTTGGAACCTATAAATGGTGTTTGTAGCTAGTTTTTATAGGTGTTAGGCCATGAATGATGTTGCAAAATAGTTGTAATTTGGCTGCATAATCGCTACAAATTAGTGATCAATTTGCTACGAATTTCTACCTCGTATAAGTAAGATGGATGCCCAAAATTTTGGGGATTACCATATATAGTAAGTGCTAAATCCCCATGGGCATTCTGTTTAATATAAATGGTAATAGGGGCACACATTTTATGCTAGAGATGAATCTTCCACGTTGAGCCTTCTACCATGCTTGCTGAAGTGGCTAATCAACGTTGGACTATATGAAGTGATGAAATTTGGTTTTTGTGGCTTTCATGCTGGGGGCATGCAGTTTCCATGCTAGGGGTGGAGCCTCCACATCGGGGGAAACTTCCATGCTAAGAGGGAAAGGTTTCCATGTTGTGCATGTAATCTCTATGCTGGGGGAGGGGAAGGGAAGGTTTCCACACTGAGGGGAAGATCCCCACCCCTCCATAGTGGGGTTAGGTGAGATTTACCCCCTACAAATGTTTCCAATGAAGAAAAGTGTATATTTCATCAAATTTCCATTTTTATATTTTTAAAAGGCATTTTCTATTTTCTTCCCCCTTCCCACCAAGCCCAAATATAGACACTAGGTGACTTTTTTCATTTGGGGAATGAGGCTTTGATCACTTATGAGGTAGTTTTTAACCCTGAAAGTATGGAATATGTAAGATTTCCCTTCATGGATTACAATCTTTACATTTACAACAAAGTTTTACCTCGAGTTTCATGGGGTGAAAGCTACATGATGAAAATTGGCCATAACATGCAAATTTTTGTGTTGTTTCAAGTATCATTTAAGGTTTTGGTTTTGAGCTTCTTTTGCTCATGGAGGCTTGTCCTCAAGCCTTAGCATGCTTCCTTTATTAAAGCATCTCCTTGGATTTCTTTCCTCACATCCCCATGATGATTCAAACTTGCACAAAATGAAGAATAATAAAAAGCAAAAGGATTAGGCTTTGTTAATCCAATACCCTTTCTTTGCTTCTTTTTCCTCTTCTTCACCTTCTTCTTCTTAGTAATTGGAATACTACTACTTAGCTTCCTTTCATCATTAGCATCACCATGTAGATTACCTTCATGCCACTCATTCATTTTATAGCCAAGACAACCAAATCCATCAACATACTTTACAAAATCATCATTGCTATAATCAATAGCATGCATCTCCAACTTTTGGAAAATTATAGCATTATTAATATCTTCACCAACATCAATAATGACCTTCTCCTAATGACTATCCTAATATCCATCATCATTAAACAAATTACCATTATTAGTCTTCCTCTCACTACCAATGACATCAAAAGTTATAATATGACTCTCAATCTTACCATAATCACTACAATGATAATGGTACTTGTCATTAGCTATACAAAATCACTACAAAGATAAAGTGAAAAATTAGCATCCATCACACTAGCTTCAAAATGAGAGACATTACTACCATCAATAAGATAAATCTCATACTTACTTACCTCTTCATGGCCTCTCCCATCCATCTTTGGTTTAACTTGACCTTCAACATGTGGTTGTTCAATCTTATCAAACCTTGAAGTTTCAAGATTCTAATCAAGAGTGTCCAATTCCAATGCTCCCTTCTATTCAAAGGAATCATCAATAAGTTCTTCATCCGACTTTGGAGATACCAACTTAGAAGGTAAATTCTCCTCCATGGTTTTAGTAAAAGATCCATCACAAAGAACTCAAAATAATCATTCTTCCACATACCTTGGTTGGAACACTCACATCTCTTCCATGAGATAACCTTGACTTAGCTTAAATTCTCCTTTCCCTCTACATAAGATATTGAACAACTGTAAAAAGAATAAGTATCATACTTTCTAGTACTACCCTTGATCCTCCTTGAAGAAGTCCCTTGATCTTTGCCACTATTTTAGCTTTGACCCTTCACTCTCCATAACTCATGAAGTAGGAACTTTCCTTAATCAACATCATATACCATCTTGAACTTTGAAGATCTCTTGATCCCTTTGATGATTTTTTTATGTCCTCTCTTGAAACCCTTGAGTATTTAGCAATCCTTTTCTCAATAAGAGATACTTGAGAACTTCTACTCTTATCAATCTCTACTTCATCAAACCTTTTACCTTCCTTCCTTTTTAATGGCTAGAATATATTCTCTTAATTCTTCTCAAAATATTTACCAAGTTAGTCTTAAATTTCTCCATATCCCTTATTGAATTTTCTACAAAATCTTGATGCTTGTGAACCTTTTCTTTAGGAAGAACTCATTTTAGTCACAAAGCCTTAAAAGAGTTCTCAATCTCTTGAAGCTCTTGTCCAAGCTCTTGATTTTTCTTCTTGATAAGAGTCTACCTTTCATAGTTCTAAAGTTAAAATTTAAAGTAACAAGAATGATATCCAAAAGCAAAAGTAAAAATATCCATAACAATCTTCCTTTCATTCAAAGAAAACACTAATCTTCAACATAAAAGTGTGGAAAGCTCCAAACCAAGGACTCCAATACCAACCTAAAGTAGGGGTACTACCTCAATAGTCTCCAAAAGGATCCATTTCCCAAACTTTCAAGTAGATCTAGCTTAGAAAATAAGAATAATACAATTAAATGGAGAAAATCTCCCTTGTAGTAAGAAAACTCTCAAAATACAAAGAAAATACATCAAAGATGAGAAGACATGCTTAACTCACAACTCTTCCAAAAATCTTAGAGGCCACACATGTCCCCTCTTAATCCTTAGTTGTTCATCATGGAACCAAACCTTAAGACAAGACACTTATAAGATATTTCTTCAACTTCTCTCAAGTGCTCTTTATTGCCTCTCATTTAATTTCCTTGCACAAGCTCTCCTCCATCCTTCACCCAAGCATGAAACACTAAAATTTTATAAGAGAACAAGATAACAAAAATCCTAGAAAATATTCCTCAAGCTTTACTTGAAGATCTTCCATTATTTTCCATCCTTTATGGTCTCCTTTCATTGTTTCCTGAATTGGAATGGAAGATTTTGGAAATTTTCTTACTCATACAAGTCATCTTTAACTTCATAATATGTCTACTATCAAAATCTAGTTCTTGGTGAAGATGTTCATAATTTTTAGAAGACATCTCCTCTAGGTGCAAGACATCTCCTTAGTTCACAAGATGTCTCCTCAATCAAAAAGATGTCTTATCTAAGATGTCTCATACAAGGCCAAGATATCTTACTTGAGATGCCAACAAAATTAACAAGACATCTCCTCTGGTCATGTCTTACTCAAGATGTCAGAAAAATTAACAAGATGTCTCCTTTCACCATGTCTTACTCGAGATGTCAGCAAAATTAACAAGATATCTACTCTAACCTTAAGATGTCTTTTGTCATCATAGGTCTCAGTCAAGACGTCTTCTAGCCCTTTGAGACATCTTCATTAAATTTGAAGCCTACAAATATAAACATAGGAAAGAAACAAAAAGGATCAGAATAAGTGTCACTACACTATAGCATGACCATTTTCAAGTGTAAAGATGTATTCACTTGATAATCCCAATAGCATTATTGCATGGTTTACCTAGTAGCATAACACTTTGGTAATTGTAATAGTGGGTATGTAAGTTTAGAATATGTATGACAAGTTGGGAATGTATACTCATCATCTTGAGGATAGTTTAGAATTTAATTTCATTATTAGTGAGATTAAATAATTAATTTCTATGTTATTGATTAGTTTAGCTCAAGGCCCCAACAACATCATAATAATATGTCTCACCTTGGACTAAATCATATGTAATAGAGCTACCACTAATTTAAGTGAAAAGACAACAACCTATGATTAATGCTTAATAATTTAGATACCATACTAGTTCTATCTAAAGAATTTGACTAGATTACACATGAATGCTTATGATCTATATGGTTAGGTGTAGGGAACTCTCATTGCTCAGCACTAGTGATGTGATAACCTTTGTTTATAAGCTTATTATTTGATATTCTTTATACATGTCCAAACCATGTAAGACATCATTCTTATAGCCTATTTACAATAAAAGTCACTCCAAGTCTTCCTCTAATGATTATAGTATGTAATTTCTCTTTTCCAATAACATTTAATATCCATCAAAGCATTTACATTTCTACCACATTGATTTGTTGTTCATACCTCTTTTCTACTACCTAACATTCAACACCATAGAGATAGTAGGCTTGATTACTATCCTATAAAAATTTCTTCTTCAATTTTATTAGTATTCTTTTATCACATAGAACAACACTAGCCTATCTTCATTTTGGCCATCTTACCTCAATTCTATTTCTTATATCTTTATTAATTTCAGTGTCTAACTAGAAGATCAATCCTAGGTAATGAGTGGCAAGGTATCGCTACACTCAACCATATGAATACAAGCGTGTATGTGTGATCCTGTCAAACTCTATGGATGGACTAGTGGTGGCACCTAGATAGTTATACATTGATCACAATTCGTTGTCTTTCCACCTAGACTAGTAGTAGCTTTGTCATGTATGGTTTAGTCTAGAGTGAGGCATATGATGTTGTCCTAATTCTACGTTACTCTTGATAATAGAAAAGATAAATTGATTAAACTAATAATGGAAGAAAAACCTAAATTAGCCTATGGTGATGATATCTAGACTTTGTGGGATTACTACTAGGCATGCCAAGTATTCGCACTTAAACACTCATGATTAAGGTGTACACTTTCTGCTTAATGATAGGAAAAAGTAAATAACAATAAATCAAACTATTAATTAAAGAAGGCATTAAATAATTAAAACAAAAAAAATTAATGTAAGTAAATGCTGTAATGATGAAAGTAATCTTGATCCTTATTCCCGATCATGCACATGTCCAAGTACGTCACACTCGAACAAAGGTGCCATGCAATTACAACGTCACACTGCAAGCATGCATTGGGAATAACTAGCTTGAAAGAAAGAAACTAAAAACTAAAAACTAAACTACCAAAAGAACTAGAAAGAAAAGAACTTCACTAAAAACTATCAACTGTGCACCTAAGTGCTAAATTTATAGGCTAACATAGGAATCATGATATCACGTATATGATATCGTATCTAGGCCACAATATCGTGTAGCCAATATCAGGGCCTGGAAAATCACGATTCATCATACCCCCATGACTGAATAAAAACTTGTCCTTAAGTTAATACAATGAGAAATGAGCCCCTTATAAAACATTATGAAGGTATGGGATTATTGACTACTATTAACTAACTATGTCATAGTATGGAAAACACAAAACTTGGACACAAAACACAAAATACAAAATGTTGGAACTCGTGTGATTCTTGAAGGTGATGGCTCCTCCATTAGTGCTTTCCCTTTCTCTAGTACTACAAGCTTATGAGATTGCTGACATGTGAGAAGCACCTGTAATTTCTCTTCTTCTATCCAAGGATCATGCACAGTCCATGCTGATGTTCCAATGTTTGATGGAGCTAGCACCTCCCATGGACACGACAACTATGGAAACATCTAGTTTGCTTTGAGATACCATGCAACAAACTACTATCGTTCCTCCTCATAGGCTCTAGCTTTATCTCGTAATTCATGGTAATCTGTCAACCGTCGAGCCAAATTTGCTGCTACATCTCTTTGATTGTGGTAGCTTGCTTTGACCACTTCTAATTCAAAGTTTGCAACTGATGGGACACATTATCGCATGGGCCACGATATCATGTCCACCATGATATCGCATCCCCCGCAATATTGCATCTTCCCCTGTGATATCACATACGCGATATCACAATCTGTCACAATGTTTATAAATAAGAAGCGACTCTCCCTTGTTTTATAACATAGGTTAGATTGTAGCGAAACTCTGGTTGTTTGATCCCTCTAGAGATAGATTATTTTCCAGTGTCTGCCTGCAGTGTGGTGAATGTGATTGTACGACATCCTTTATTCGAGTGTGACGTACTTGGACACGCACATGACCGACAATAAAGATCGAGATTACTTCATCATTGCAGCATTCACTTTGTTTATTTATTTATTTAATTTTTATTTACTTCTTTCCTAATTAGTCTCTCTCTCACCCTTAAAATCACATTAGAACGCAGAATGAGTACGACTTGATTACAAGCATTTAAGTGTGACTACTTAGTAACCCAGTGGCGTACCTAGGATTTGCGCTTGGTAATCCCAGTGGTAGTCATGCACGAAGTCCAAGATGTATACGAATGATCAAGGAACAGATGCTCATCACACTTAGGCTAGTTTAGATTATCTCTTACCCTTTCCTCCTAGCTTAGTTAATCTTATTTTCCATTGCCTTCAGAAGTAGCATTAGATTAGAAACCCATCATACACCTCACTCTGGACTAAACCATACGTGACAACGATAATATTAGTCCAAGTGGGAAGACAACAAAGTACGACCTAAGGCTAACTATTTATATGCCACAACTAGTCTGTCTGTGGAGTTCGACCAGATCGTGCGTGTAATGCTCATATTCGTATGGTTGAGTGTAGGGGTACCTCGCCACTCATTATTGGTGTCGTTGCTAGGGATGGTACTAGTTATCTAGATTAATTATATCATACAAGGTCGTTGTATAAGAACTTAATGATATATCTCTTAAGAAAGAAGTAATTATAAAAAGTTACATAAATTCACACACAACAATGCCTCTCCTACAAGATTATAATAACGCCACAGCTAGTGAGGAAGTTCATTGGAGAACCAACAAACTCTATGACAATGAAGATTGGAGTATACAACCTGAAGTAGGAGTTTCTTATAAACATGAACAAAAACAACGTCATCACAACACATAAAAGCATAACTTACCCGATGATGATGAACGCCTACTGGCCACTACATACTTAACGTAAATACAAGAGGCCATTCGAATCTCACGTAGGCATCGAAAAGAGAGCCATCTACCCAGGCTCGATTTAAACAACTTCCCTACTTTTTCAGGAGGCTATGACTTAGATCTGCATCAACATTTACAAGCCTTCTACGATGCCTGCATATGGAACAACATTGATAACGGTTGGCAAAAATGTAAGCTATTTTCCATGACACTCATTGATCAAGCAAAAGTATGGTATAGATCATTAAAACCAAATTCAATACAGCGCTGGTCAACAATGGTAGAAGTCTTTAATGAAAAATATCAAACCTACGCAAGAGTGTCAGCCTTGAGGAAATAAATCCAAGGATGAAAACAAGCAAAATAGGAACCCTTGGACATGGCCTTAGAAAGATATTATGCACTGTTAAACAACTATCCAGGCCATGGGTCGAGGAAAGGCTAATGTACCATATCGTTGATGGGCTACGTAATGAAACAAGAAAGACCTTAGGAATGTATGCCCAAGGTCAACTATATGAACTATGAACCCATCAAATCCAAGAGCTTGTTAAGCAGGTAGCAAAAGAAGAAGGAGAATTAGCTAGATGGGAGAATGTTGAAAAACATCAACAGGACCAAAATCACAACTTAACAAAGGTTCATTGTCATAAAAAGGAGAAATCAACCAATCTCAAGGTGGAAACATTATCTTTACCAATACAACAAACATTAGAAGAAGTAGAGGAAAAGATCAATAAGATGTTGGAATGGACGTATAAAAAGTGTGGAGAATATATCAATATTATTGGAGATAGAGTTTTGACAACCCAAGAAGAAGGACAAACCAGTAGACAATTGGAAAGAAGGGATAAGAAAAATAGGAGCCCAACTGCCAGTCATATGTATGAATGCAACATATGTCTGTACGATCACCCCAAGGGCCAATGTCCAATATTGTTACATTTACATGAGCATTGGGGAAATACATCACATCTAGAGTTCGTATAGAGATACTGTGTTTGATCACAGTGGCAACAATCCCAATTGTGGGGGAGACCACCCTTAGACTGGAGACACCCTTCATATCATCTGAATCCAAATGCTTATCATGTTCAACATCCTATTTCTCCAATTGGTCCAACATACTCTATCTCACCACATTACTATTCTCCACAATACTATCCCATGCCTCCAACACAACCACCACCTTGTGTAGCTTATACGCCTCCTAACTTTCAACATTCTCATTCTTGCCCTCCTTCCACAGTGCCACAAACTATTTCTAAGGTGCCTGCACCACAACAACAACCCATGAATGACACTTGTGCTACTATTGCTAACAATAGTGAGAGGCCTCCTCAACATCAAAAGCGTCCTTTGTTTAAACACGGCCGTAAGAAGGGACAACACAATTCCGAGGCCACTACATCTCCCAATCTAGCACAAGTCCCATACTATGGTGCATCCTTATCTTTGAACCTAATGCCTCATGTAACTTCATCAAGGCCACCAACTCACACTCCAACAACAATACGGCCCAATGAACACATACATGGAGAGCGACAATCCAATCCTTACATACCATCTAACGGTCCCAAATATCATAGTGGGTCAACTCGTCATCCAAGAACTACATGACATAAAGTTCACTACTATGCTCATTTTAATCAAGTGTGTGAACCCTGATGGGGTAAGTATGGACCAATCCCAATATTTCCAACATGTAAGGATCATCATCCTTCATTTATTAATCCTTGTCATCCTCAACTGACTAGTTATGGGGGATATCCCCCATTTCAATAACAAGCAAGATTAATAACCACTTTTTATTTTCTTTAATTTTACAACTTTTTGTTTTTCAGTTTTTCATTTTTCAACTTTTTGTTTTATCTTTTTATCTTTTTTTGTTTTTGTCTTTTTACGTTTTTGTAAGTAATCTCATCTATGAATAAAACACTCATGTGGATCGTTGGTTGAGGTGTGTNCCCCACTAGAAAGACATGTACCCATGCCTGAAGGTTGGCGATTTCTCTGGATTCAATATTCAAAAAAAAAGAGAAAATAAAAGAAAAAGAAAAACAGAGTTCCATAAAACAAAGTTCCATAAAACAAAGTTCACTCCTCCCTTGAACAAAATGCCAAGTGATCATACACCTTGTTGTTAGGGTACTCTCATAGTTACTCATCATGAGATGAAACAATGTGATGTCACTGCTTAGAAGAATGGACTTGGTCCTAATCTTGGAACGATGGGTTAATGACACCTTAATCATGCTTTACATGTAGGATTTATTGTGCCCTAGGTCAGTTAGCTCATGTCCCAATCTCTACGATCCCTTTCTATCATTCATCTCATCTCACTGTTCGTGTAATTATAGCTCGTGTCCCATGTAGCATAGAATTTTCATCTCATTCCGGTGATATTTACATGTGTGTGTTTTGTGGAGTTGGTGCCGATTACATTCTAGTGCCCACGGACACTCTAAGTGTGGTTACACAAGGGCATTCTAGGTTGGAACTTGCTTTGGGGAGGACCCACTTGTGTAATTTTTTGTAATCTTCACTTATGACATAACTCACACACAATTTCTTACCCTTAGCATAATTTTTCATAATGATCATTCCCTACTATTATCCCTTTAAATTTCAACGTTCCAATGTACCATTACATACCCTTTTTCTTACCACCTAAGGTTTTATTGATAAAATCCACACCATTATCATTAATTGTGCCTTGTTGAATTAATAGAATTACCCTAGAACATCTTGATCATAGTCAATGTCCTTAATTTCCAATGTTAATTTCAAAAAAATCATTTAAAAAGTTGGTATTTTCATGGTGTCTCACATCACTAGGGACGAGATATCGCATACGCGATATCGCGTCCCACGTGATATTGTGTAGACG
>MNCI01001551.1:82757-115941 GCA_015680685.1 Gnetum montanum
ATGGTTGAGTGTAGGGGTACCTCGCCACTCATCAGCTATCAATTTAGAAGCAATGATGGATATGTGAATTCCACCTTAATCTATATGAGACAATAGCACATCTCATACAAAAGTGCTACAAGAAGCTTAAAAACATTGCATTTTAATTATTATCCTTAAGCACTTAAACACAATATAATTGAATTGAACTACATTGTTGTCGTACTTTTAAGTTAGGAATTGGATTAATAGATTAGGGTCTTGATAAGTGTGCTACACCTCTAAACTTTTTCTTAGTAAGCTTTCAAGTTCTCCTACTAAATGTACCTTTGTTATAAGATTGCAAACCAAAAAGTGATGGTAGATTTTATAACGTCCTTACACATAACAAAGATAATTGCATTTATCCCATCAAAGACCAATATAGATTATAAGAAAAAAAAACCCCCAAAGTAAAACTGCAAAAACGTGTTTTTTCATTATTCCAAGAGAACACCGTATGCTTGCATTGAACGCAACGCAATAAAGCATCCTATGTTGACAAAATCCTGGTTTTGGCTTTCTGGCTGGGCCTCCGATATTTCTGCGGAAAGATTTTTGCATACGTGCAAAACTGCAAATGAAGTTTATCACTACATTTCTTCTTTATAATTTTTTTCTTTATTTTTGAATTTTTCCAAGAAAAATGTGTGTACTATCAACTTTCTTGTCCCTACACATGGCACATGAAGATCTTAACCTTGATGTCAATTCATGATCAAGGGTCTCAGTGAATTTAGGACATTAGGGTCTTACTAAATTCAAATAAAAACTTTGAATCAGTGATGAAATCCAAGAAACAATTTATTTAACATAATATGCTAAAAAATATGTTTTGAAATTGATACTCGATTGAAAAGTATAGAAACAATAGACACTGATTGTGAATCAAAAGATTAGCCATGCAATGTCATTTATGTGGCTACGTTTCTTGGGCTGAAATACTGGTTGGTACAGCAGTCTTGAAATTTCCTTAAGAGCAAATGCAAAATGCGGCACCTCCATCCTTCCATAATTCCTAAGCTAAAAAATATGTTTTGAAATTGATACTCGATTGAAAAGTATAGAAACTCCATGAGATAGACCCTGATTCCTAAGCTTGCATATTTAAATATCATCTGTCCACTCCTTCAACTCGAACAAAAAAACTGTCTGGAAATGGAGTTGAAATAGACACTGATCGTGAATCAAAAGATTAGCCATGCAATGTCATTTATGTGGCTACGTTTCTTGGGCTGAAATACTGGTTGGTACAGCAGTCTTGAAATTTCCTTAAGAGCAAATGCAAAATGCGGCACCTCCATCCTTCCATAATTCTAGCAAAGCCATTTACATAATCCCACGTGTGTTAGGAGGAGTTCATTAGACAATTCTGGTTCGATAAAAGTCGGATTCGGTGATTATGAAAACCATACTTACCTGGGCGGGGTCAATCGGTGATCGAGAAGGCCGATAGCCTAGAATCATCACTTCCATTGCACTTGGGAGGGGGATTATTCTATGATCTCCAAACATGAAGAGTCGACGTCATAATTTGTGGTAGAGGAGGCTCGCGTTCGCGCGGCCTCCACCCAAAACAAACTTTTAAACTAAACTTTTAAACTCATTTCTCATTTTCTGTTCAAGTGTTGTGTACATTATATTTGTATTTGTCCATGTAGATTACTCAGCATCTTGGATATGGTGTATTTGTTAACTCAATAAGATGACTATATTTTTGAGTTGTTTCTTCTCTAGAATCTTGATCAATAGTTACATTGTTAGTTTTTGAGTTGTTTCTTCTCTAGGATCTTGATCAATAGTTACATTGTTAGTATTTGAATGAATATCATCTTCCAAATGCATCCTCTGCCATATGAACATGATTGTCTCTACTTTGGAAGTAATTGGTTAAAGGTTCATACCATGATATAAGCCATGTAGCCTCGACGTAGGTTCGATTAACACCCTATAATACATGTGATACTTGTTTTCTTCAAATCAACATCTATAAAGTTGCAACATATTCTACATGAACAATGAATTTTTCCTTCAAATCTTGTATTGTTGGCTATAGCAATTTCTACAAACCTATCAATAGGTACCATGTATCTAGAAGATCCAACAAGTAACTTTAATGGAAATTTGTACATTATTATATTTCTCACCTAAAAAAGTAAATTAAAGTAATAATAAAAAAATTGTTCATTTTGTTAGACATTTTCTATGTGGGAAGTTGAAGCACATTCAATCATGTTAGATATAACATTATAAATAAATGGTTAATAAAATCTTGATAAGGGATAAGAGATTTCCATCGATAGGAAGTCAAATAAAAAATAAAATCGCAAGGTATCTAAATATTTTGATATCAAAATTTTCATAATTAATTCTTTTGGTTTATGAAAATGAAACTAACAACATTGGTGATCACTTCTATTCAACATTTTCTATTAGAACTAGGAGGAATTTAGAGTTTATCTTATGGTTTTATATT
Source organism: Gnetum montanum (assembly GCA_015680685.1). Classification (NCBI taxonomy): domain Eukaryota; kingdom Viridiplantae; phylum Streptophyta; class Gnetopsida; order Gnetales; family Gnetaceae; genus Gnetum; species Gnetum montanum. The sequence continues at coordinate 85,252 of MNCI01001551.1, forward strand.
GTTTTTAGAAAAGTAGTTGTTAAATGGTAAGATTTATGACTTGCATTCCTACAAGTTATAATTTTAGTCCATAAATTAATGCTAAGATTTTAAAAAGTTGAAAAAAATTGGTAAAGTTATATTATTCTAAAATACAAATCTAAAAATTTTAGTTTTCAATCAATAAAATTTCTTAAAAGTTTCAATTAAGGTAAAAAATTAATAGAAAGAGGAAATATTTTTAAAATATAAAGTTTAACTTTTAATAAAGTATTTTCTACTTAGGAAAAATGAACTATATATCATATTATACCAGATTACACTATAAAAGGTTTATTATTCTAGCTATAATCCCATGATCTTTGACTTAACATGCTTTGTAAAAGCTTTTGTATAACTGAGATGAGTTGTAGAATTTCTCTAAAAATAAAAATAACATTTATCAAAGCTTTACAATTGAAGGTAGAACAAGCTTGCGTAGTTAGAGTTACATATCTTAAGCTAATACATTCTTTATTAGTGAAGAAGAAATTTGACATCTGTGTTATGGATGAAGCAAGACAAAACACGTTACCAATATGTTATAGAATTGTTGTAATCTCCTATACTTTAAAATTCAAATTTTACCTTTAAGATTAGTGTTAGCTTACTAGTAAGGATATTGGCTTGGTAACACTAGGTTACAATTTTGATTCCACTTAGTAGCACCAAGTTATAATTTAAAAAAAAATCTATAAAAAATTCTAAAATTACTTTGATAGATCCAACAGATCTTAGTGGATATAAGTAAAAATTTCAATTTTAGATTCGTTAAAAGGATATTTTTGAGAAAAATTAGAATAATATTGACTAATCTATACGTGAACTTGTGAACTCTAAGCCTATTTGATTAACAAGATTGCAAGAGGATTGGTCATGGAAACAACCTTTCTTATGATGTTTTATCTTTCTATCTTTGATTATTAACTAGTATTTAGTTTAGGTACACAAAATTCAAAGTAAATATTTATTCTAATAGATAAACACCTTGATAAAAAATTTGTAAATCTATTCTAACATACCCTAATACCATTAATAATAAACATGAAGGGAGAGTAAATATGTTTAATATTCAGCTAAAAAGGAATCCAAATGGACTAATGATTGAGCTATATATTATAGTTCTATAGTTCAAATTTTGTTCCTACAACCTCGTATTATATGTTCAAATTTAGATCAAGGAGGCTTAGCTTTGACATTGGTATGCATAATTCCAACCCGCTTTGACATTGGTATGCATAATTCCAAGGGGTTGTGTGTTAGAGAGCTCAAAATTAACTCTTTAAAAATTCACAATAAAATAACATTAAAAAAAAACTAAATTTCTCTGTAAAATCCCTGAAATTTTAAAAGTAACAATAACTCAAAAGTCAAAGCACAAACTGTGATATGCAAACAAAGAAAAAGAAAAATTTCGTGACTTGAGTCCACTGTCCAGCATTTTATTATGATTCATTTATCAATTTATAATTTTTTCTCGATTCATCTTGATAGTAGAAAATTAAAAGGACAAAATTTGTAACAAGATGGAAACAAAAATAAACTGTTGGCAATTAAACAGGGCGTACTTCAATCAGCAAAGCACGTACGCAGATCAGTACTGCAAACATGTTGTAAACAGCAAAACCCACAATTAGTGAAGTTGTGTAAAAGGAGTAGCTGACAAAGCTGCAGAAAGAGGATTTGCACAATGGGAAAAGCCAGGTAATGGGCGAAGCAATGGTAAGATAAGACACGCAGAAAGAGGAGACGGAGGAGCTATGCAGGAGCCATAGAAGTTGTGCTGAACGAGTTGCAGGAGGTGCTATCGAAGTTGAGCAGAAGACCCACAATCTTCGATTAGAAAGGACTGTAGAGCTTCAATACAACATTTCAAAAGTTCAGAGGGGAAGCACTCAAATATTTCAGGTCGGGTTGAAAGAATAAATTTTCTGTACCTTAACCCTGCTGCCGCGTAAAATTAACATCATTGCCGAGCAAAATTTGATGGACGTGGATACACAGAAATTAATATTGCAATCAATGCGCTGTGTTTAGCTTAATAATTCTTTGTTCTACTACACGATGCTTGTTGAATTCAATGCCAATTGGCACTCAAAGCGGTTCGGTCTATCACAAGATATATGTTTGCATGAGCAGTGACATCTTTAATTTTTGTGCTCTCCAAGCATTAGTGATTTATTTAGTAATTTTTATAACCAAACAAGGAGAGGCCTCATATAACTTAATTCCAAAGTTTTATATATGCTAAAACTATCATTATAAGCATTTGAGATATTTATTTATGGTGCTTTCATGATAACAATTTAGAAATATCCTTTATTGATGACTTTTTTATTTGAAGCAAAATTTTATGTTGCCATTCATACATGAATAAAGTGTCACTTAAAAGATGTAGCCTACTTCAAAGATTTTATGATAAAGTGTTTGTTTCTTAGGTCATATGACCTTAGTACCTATATTACAATTATTGTGGGGTTCCAACATATGACCTTAGTTAGAGCCTAGAATAGTTACATGAGAAAAGGCTAGGCTTTTACTAATCAACAAACCTTCCCATTTGGCAATATGAGCATTAAGCCTTCTTTATCTAAAGAAAAATTTTAGGTTAACATCTCATGTACATAATCAAGAGGCTAAACAAAAGATGTGGGATATTTACATATATAATAATGAGGTGTTAGTATAGTACTAAGACTCTTGATTTGGAAGCTCCAAGTTAGGGTAACAATGAGGGGTTAGCCTAGCAAACAATGCTAATTTATAAATTTCTAATTAGACTATATATCTTGGGCTATACCTATATTTTAATTATTTCAAGTTCCAAACCCCACTCCCCCTCTTAATAGTTTTACATTTGTATTTATTTAATCATATGCAAACCTTTATTTTAAGGGTGGTTATATCTAAAAAGTGGATACTATTAGAAACATCTACAAATAATGAGGTGTTAGCCTAGTGGTATGGGCCTTGGCTTGGGTAACCCCAAGTTATAGGTTCAATTCTACTAGGTTGCATTAAGTTATAAACTTCTATAAATCTTCCAAAACCCCTATAAAATTGTAATTTAACTATAAATCTTGAGGCCTACCTATATTGCAATTATTTTATGGTTTCAACATGCCCCCTCTCTTGACACATCTATTGTACTTAAAATTTATTATTATTGATGAATTTTTCACAAATTAATTTATTTGACAAATCCTTTAGAGCTATAAGAACTTGTAATATAAAATGAATCAAAGATAGAATGCTAGAATAGCTATTACATATAAGGAACACATTTGTGCCTACTCTTTTTAATGGGTCTAGGATCTTTGATAAAACTTAGTTACGTTAAGTGATTTAGGGTAGTGGGAATAACAATGAGGTATTAGCCTAGTGGTAAGACAATTGATTTGAAAGCTCCAAGTCATGGGTTCAATTCTAGTGAGCAATGTTTAGTTATATTAAGTTCTAATTGGACTATATACCTATGTTTCACTTATTCTAGGTGCCAAAACCCTTGATTTAGGATAGCAAGACAAACAAGGATAAGTGCAAAGTACATAAAGTAAATCCTAGATATTGTAGCACAAGTACAAAGCTTCTTGGTGAAACATGTAGGTAGATAAAATTGTAGCAATTTTTCTTTGTACCAAAACATTGCTAAAATAACATGAATCTTTAAATAGTCATCACAATATTTATTTGTAACTTTTTAAAGGAAACTTGAGGTTCATGGCAAAAGCCCATTCACAATGCAAGATAGATGTAACTTAAACATTGATTCCATCTTTGTAAATGGACATATATCAACGTACACAAAAAATGTTGTGCCTATTATCTATAGAAACATCAAAAAAATACTATTCATGAATATATAGTAATTACTACTTGCAGTGATAGTAACGTGCTTGTTTATCAAGTCATAAGACCTAGGTTTAAGTGTGGACACAACCATTTAAAAGAGGTTAGACTTTCACTCATCCATTGACCTTCCCAAAATTTACCTTGGTAAAATAAGCATTAAGCCACTAGGTAATGATCCTTTGACTATTTAAATGGATATAGATAGACATGCACAAAAAAATTTGTAACTACTACTTATAGAAACATTAAAAAAAACTATTATATTCATAAGTATATATCTAATTTATGTATTGAGCATTGACCATGTGTTGAAATTTATTTATAAAAACTATTATTTTAATCACAACCAATATAGGGGGAGGGGTATTGGAACCTAAAATAATCGAAACATAGGTACATCCTACATAGTTTAATTAGGACTTCCTACTAGAATCAAACACATAACTTGAAGTTTCCAAATTAAGAGTCTTACCGCTACGCTAGCACCTCATTGCTAAATGAATCTTCAATAGTAAAACTAACATAACCAATATCTAAGACAAATACATGAAATTAAATAAAATCTTACAACCTTCTTTGATATTGTTACTACTATAGTGAAAATGGGAATAAATAAAAACCTCTTAGTATAATGACTATGGAACTTAAAAGAATCCCAATAATAAAATGAGGCAAAAAGAGTCTTACCACTAAGCTAACACCTCACTGTTGAGCAATATACATATTTGATACATATATTTCATCAAAAGTCAAGCCATAACTTAATGATATCTCTTATATTAGTTATTTGTTCCAAATAAATTTGTAATGGCTCAAGTCTCTTCAGTATTTTTGCTACTATTGATTTAAGTAATATATTTGTTTACCATTAAAATCCAATAATATCATTAAGGTACACCATTTTTATCTCATGGCTCTCTAAGTTTCATTTAAACCATTGCATGAAAGAGGATATGCATACCTTATAGTTTATAGAAGATATAAAATAGACTTGACATGTTTTATGGAAGAAAATAAACGGTGTCTTCCTACATTGATGCATAGCTTCCACACAATTATGACCATAGTATTTCCACATATGTAAAAGATTGTTTTCATGTTTTCAATTCTCTCGGCCTTCTTTAACTGATTAATTGGATAGTAAAATGATACGATTCATTTGGACTGAAATTCTCATTTTTGTTAATAATAAATTGTTAAGGTTTGTGTTTGATAGACTGAGATCAAGTGATCAACAGGAGTGCTTAGAATTTGTTAGGAAGCTTTGCAAAGTCATAATGGCGATCAAGGTAGAGAAACAACCCAGAAAAAGCCCAAGGAAAAGGCTGCAAAAACGGCCACTAAAATGACCGCAGAGGAGGAATCCGGCGAACACAAGTCGAGACGTAAGGCCGTGGACTCTTACAAGATTTATGCTTACAAGGCTCTGATGATGCAGGTGCATCCAGATATCAGCATTTCCTCCAAAGCCATGAGCATCATGAATTCATTTGGTACTGATATTTTCAACAAACTTTTGAAGGAGTTTTCCAAGCTCACTCGCTACACCAAGCGAGACACGCTTTCTTCTTGTGAGGTTCAGACTTCAGACTGCTGTGAGGCTCTTTCTCCTGGCGAGCTCGCTAAACATGCCGTTTCTGAGGGCATTAAGATCATTACTATATTCACTTCTGCTTAGGCGTGACTCTTCGTGTTAGAGTTTTGTCATGTTGTTATTTATTGCTTTTGAGGATGTTATGGCTTCTGCGACGTTGATGATTTGACCAGGCTTTTTTAACTGATTCTGTAAATGCTTGTCCAAGCGGACTACCGGAAAGGAATGTTAATGATGTTTCTGGTGATTGCAGTTGCGGACTTACAGCGAAATGGAATTTTGGTTGTTTTATTTTTTTGGTTTTCAAATGTTGAGACATTGGCATCAAAAAATGCCTTTTTTAGATGGATACTTCTTTTGACGATTGTAACTTAGCTTGATCTGTTATAATAAGGTTGTTATTTTTGTCTCCATTATCGGTAATGTACAATTTGTTTTATCCGAAAATGTTGAAGTTTGTATACCATGATCCATTCATCGATTTGTCATTCTATTATTGTATTTTCATGGGCAGAATCTGTTATTTGACATACCTAAGGATACTGGTTTTGGTCAGTTTACAGTACACATCGGTTCACAATCCGTGAACCTATTATGGTGAGTTGAATTAGAAAATCAAAGGGAAAACTGAAATTATGTTTTTACATATTTGTAAATAAACTAGTAAGGTTTATTTGCAACATACAATTCTCAAAAAAATTCCTGTAAATTCTTGAAATTTTTAGCTATTCTATTTGTTTAAATTGAATGTTTTATATCAAGTTTTCTTTTCCTGGCTATTTCATGTATTATGTAGCAGGTGTAGTGTAGTATTGCCGAGCATTATGGCTTTTCAAATATATATATACAAGTTTGTGTTATTACTCCACCAGCTACTCTGTAGAGTTTCTTAATCACCTTAGATGCAATGATTTATAAATCTTAACATACTTTATTTTATGATGCAAGGTAAAAAAAATTTAAAGTAATTATATGCATTTTGATACATTAGCAAAATAATGAAATGACATTAATAAAATAAATCTTTGGTAGACTATAAAATCCAAAGTGAGGAAATATTTAGAAATAAATAAGCTAATGCACCTGAAACATTCCCATCCAAATAATTATTGCTTCAAAAACAACTTTACTCTTTTCCTGATGAAGTAAAATAAATTAAAAAATTAAGTTGTGTGGATGATGAACAAGGAATAAAACCTATATAACTAATGAATATAGTTTTAATCCATGACATCCATTTGAAAAATAGTTTAAAAAATTATAAGAACACTTAAAGCTTTGATCCAACACATCGCAGCTGTTTGAATCCTATTTTCTAAAACTTCTTACAAAGAAGGAAGAAAATGAATAATGATAGACTAGAAATTCAATGATGTTTAAATATCTTAGTAAAAATCAAATCATCTGTTGAGCTAGGAATCATCAACAAGTTTACAGACTCCTTCTCTTATTAGGCCTTCTCGACAAAGCTATTTGACACTGACACAAAAATTTTAGTGCATAGTGTTGGACCTTCATTTGAATTCACATGAAGGTTTTATCATTTCTTATTTCTAACTGCATAGTCCCTTATGTATGAAATCAATTCCCACTTCTCAAAGATGAGATTGTGAAGTTTGTACTTTAGGTCCACAAATTGGCCAATAATTTGAAGATTAGAAGCTTTGTAAGTCCTATAAAAAACAATAGATTACTAAAATTAGAACCAAAACAATCCTTTCTTTAGCCTTAAAAGTTAGAGCATAATAAAATTCTTTAACCAAGATAATCATATTTTTCATAAAAGAAAATTAAAAAATGAAATAACTATAAAAAATAATTTCCTAAAACTTTGAATAACAAATGAAGCACTACTTATATTTTTCAAAATTTTTCCTAAAACAAATCTTCTAGTGGTTGATGAGACGCAATATCGCACTTGCGATATCGCGTATACGATATCACGGTGTGCCGTCATATCTATAAATAAGAGACGGCTCTCCCTTGTTTCGTCATCCTAGGCTAGAAGTAGGGAAACTCTGGCAGATTGATCACTCCAGAGATAGAATATTTTCAATGTGCCTGCAGTAGGAGTCCCAAAGTGAACGGATCTTTATTTGAGCAAACATTGTACCGAAACACAAGTTTGTGTACGGAAATAAAGACGAGCTTTCCGGATAAACCTTGCAGTACACGGAATAGGATTTTATTTATTCTTATTTATTGCTTTCTCTCTTAGTAATGCGGAATGAGCACGACTTGATTACGAGCATCTAAGGATGTGTACGGATAATCAAGGAACGGATGCTCATCGCAATGCGGAATGAGTACGACTTGATTACGAGCATCTCAGTGTGACTACTTGGTAACCCAGTGGCGTATCTAGGATCTACGCTTGGTAATCCCAGTGGTAGTCGTGCACCAAGATGTGTACAGATAATCAAGAAATCGGCTGCTCATCGCACTTAGGGTAGATTAGATTCTCTCAACCTTTTTCTCTTAGTTAAGTGCCTCAGTACGACCACTTCGAGCACGTGCATTACGCATGGTAATCCCAGTAACAATTAGCATTTGGTAGCCACAATTACATTGGTTCAGGGTGTGTACGATAAGTGGGAACGGATGCTGACGTTAGGTGATTTAGACTTAGTTCATTAGTTAGAGTTAGTAATTATTTTCTCAACCCTTCACCTTGTTAGCATAGGAGACATAAAACATAAAAACTATAAAAATCATATACCTCAGACTTACTTAACCATACATCGTGACAACTACAAGTAAGTTTGGGAAGACAACGAATGATTAACCTCAAGTGTTCCATGGGGTATGTAGGCACTTAGTCTGTGGAGTTTGACTGGATCGTGCGTGCTACGCTCGTTTCGAATGGTTGAGTGTAGGGGTACCTCGCCACTCATCATTGGCACTGTTGCCAGGGACTAAGTGTTTGTGCGCTGAATAGAACATAAAGGATATCACTCACATCGTTGGGAGCCTAAACGAACCTTCGGGTTAATTAATTAAACAAGAATTTATATAACAGTGAAATAGCACACTGATAAAAATGTCTTCTTCTAACAAGAGCAACTCACCACCTAGGGACAATACAAAGAACAATCGACAATCAAAAACACATAACCTAAATCCGCCAATGCCTCAATAATATAAGTTGACATATACTCATCCTGATGAGTATATCCCCAACTTTACTTTTATTCTCCATCAAGACGAACAGATGCGCTGGAGAGATTTACAAGGTAACATTGTGGTACCTCCAAATCGATCAGTCCCAAACATGCTTCTCCGTGCTTTGACATAGATTGGCATGACAGAATTATACGCTGAATATGTTGTGGAAGATTTTGACTCAAGGGATTATTATCCCACAGAAGCACAACGTATGAGGGACTCAAGGCAGGAAAGCCAACATACACTGATGAAGGGCAAAGGCCCGCATGTCCTTAGCGAAATAAGAGATGAGGAACCCCTTATAACTGGTTCTCTAGCAAATGATGTTCCCCCTCCTAATGATGGTGAGGAGGCTGGGTATCAGAACCTACGCTCAATGATACATAACACTGGTTCTGATCCCCGTGAACACCAACTGTTCACAGAGGGAACAACAACTCATGATAAGGACGGGCACTTAGATCGTCACTACGATCGGGGCCGTAGCAGCCGAAGAGAAGGTAGGAAGCATCGTTATGGCGATGGTTCTCCTTCCTCTTCTCCTTCATCTCATCACTCACACTCTCCTTTCACATTTGGGCGCAACCATCATGAGAATAACGGAGAGGATAAAGGTAAGAAAAATAAGAGACCTCGACGAGAGAGTCGAGAGAGAGGACAAGGGCATGAACGAAGGGAAAGTAGGGAACAACAAAGACATCATAGGCATCATGAAAGAGATGATCATGAAGAACCACTACTTGCAACCTAAAGTATGCTTGACATAATGGAGGCTGTTAGAATTCCCACAAGGTATTTAAAAAATAGTCGAATCAAACGCTTAGACATGAACAACATCCCACGATTTTAAGGGGGATACAATGCTGATCCGCAACATCATTTATAGGCATTTCACGATGCATGTGCCTTACAAAAAATTGAGAACAAGTGGCAAAAACTTAAGTTATTTCCTAGGACACTCTCCAAGGAAACAGAGAGTTGGTACCAGTCCTTAGAACCGGAAACCATCAAGAGGTGGAGTATGATGTTAGAACTCTTCAACGATAAATATCAAACATACTCCAAAGTGTTTAATTTACGTAAGGAGATCCAAGGATGGAAACAAGGTACACATGAACCCTTGGATGCTGCCATGGCCCACTACTACACATTGTTACATCATTGCCCGGGCCATGGGTACACTTAGTGGGATCAACTTCGCCACATCGTGGATGGGCTAAGGCATGAAACTAGAAGAACCCTTGGGACTTATGCCCAAGGGAGACTCTCACAACTTAGAGCCCATGAAGTACATAGGTTGTTGGAATAAGTAGCAAAAGAAGAAGGTGAGCTACGAAAAAGAGAGAGTACGGAAGAATACAATTACAACCCCTCCCTTCGAAAGGAGGGAGTGAAATTTTGTGATGAGGAGGATGAGTCATGACTCGAAGAGTTGGTGAACAGAAAAACTTTGCCGATCCAAAAATTAACTACCGAGGTATCGGCTAAGATGGATTAATTATGGGATTCCTTAGACTCCAGACTTGAAACTGTCTTGAAAATTGTAGAAGAGTTTAAGGCGGAACAAAGTAGTGACAAAGATAAGATAAAGTGGAGAAATTCAGGCCCTGCACATAACAAGGGTAAGGGGAAAATTACTATCTCCGATGAAGTTGTGGATTCAGACACAGACGATGATGGTGGATTTGAGATCTACCATTATGATCATCCCAAGGGATGTTGTCCAATCATCTCACATTTACAAGAGTCTCGGATGTATGCACTTAATCCAAGACTCAACCAACAGTAAACACCCCAAAGGTTACCTTATCCCCAAGGTAACCCAAGGCAGTTCCACCAACCACTAACGTACTATCCAAGTGGAACTCCACCACAAGCCATCGGATAGCATCAGCAATGGCAATACCCACAGTCATGGGGGATCCCACCGCCAACACAACGGTACCCTTAACGGCAACCTGATCCATATGGTTATTATGTGCAGCAGCCGGTTTCTCCAAGTGACTCTATGAGTCATACAACTTCCCAATGTCACTACCAAGTTCGGGAGTACTTTAGAAGGACTCCTTCTCCTCCGGGAGACATCCCACATATACACCATCCTCCAACTCCATCTGCACCTCTCCCACCTGTAGTTCCCATAACACCTCCTACTCCAACAATGCAAGGGGAACTCCCTACTCAACCGTAGCAATGTAACGCCGCGAGAGCTATAAATATTCAACCTGCTACTGGTTCTGACAACTGTAAAAAGAGAAGACATTTCTTTAGAACCAAAAGCCTAGACAAACTCTCGCAACAACAAGTGGTTAAGTCTAGGTACACTCCTCCACCATCTAACACTTCGGAGCACCCTTCAGTCCAACAGAGCTTAACGCATACGATTATGTTAACGCATACTGTAACTGACTGGATTAAGGTAGGCCACCTTCCCAGGAAACTAGCTGACCCTGGGAGTCCCTTAATCTATGTATAAATCGCCGAGAATGCACCACATAAGGCTCTTCTTGACTCAGGTTCTGGAGTCAACCTAATTTCATGAGAAATGTATCAAGCCTGGAACCTGCCCCAACTTAAGAAGTGTAACATTCAACTAGAGTTGGCAGATCAGTCCATCATCATTCCCTTGGGATTGGTGGAGGACATTGTTACCACTGTGTGTGGTTGGTCCTACCTAGCTGATTTCTTGATGATTGAAGTGAATAACAACGAAGGGGACTTCCCAATTATAATGGGAAGAGCATGGCTGAGTATAGTAGATGCATGCCTTAGGATCCGCAATCTTTCCTTTGAGATATCTAAGATAAAAATTTATGGAAAGATCGAGAAGAGGAAAGTTCCATGCATCACATACAGTGATTCATCGGGTAATGACATGGAGGAAATGCCTCCATGTAACAGGTGTGCCCTTGAAACTTTGAAACAAAGATGCCTGTATGTAGCAACCACACAACAAGTAGTAGAAACCCCGTGGTTGACAGCTACTCGAAAGAGTAAACAAATGTGCATGGAACGGACTAAGGAGACAAACCATCCCAACAACGAAGGCATAAACACATTGGAATATGAGCGTCGCCAACTTCCACCCCTTAATCTAAGATCATCAATTGGGAGAAGTTGGACACTTTTAAGAAATTTAAACAGGCACTCATTATTTTGGATCTCTCCCTTTCCACTCAGTCATGGGGGAGATGGCCACCTATGCTAACCATATGGGGCCCTAAGTTCTTTTAAGTTTTTATTTTACAACATTTTTTTACACGTTTTTGTTTCACAAGTTTTTGTTTTACAAGTTTTTGTCTTACACATTTTTGTTTTACACATTTTTGTCTTACACATTTTTTTTTTACAATTTTCTTTAACTTTTCTTGTTTTTTTTACAACATCGTTGTACTTTTCCATTTTGTGTGTGTGTGTGTGATCCACCCTAAAAGTTTGTCACCCAATAAGTGTTCTTCATGATGGTATGAACTATTTTCATGTTGATTGCCAATGTTTGGTTTTTACCTTTAAGTCACGATGTTGATACTAAGGTATGTTTCTTTTGATATGGCAGGCAATGAGTTCACTTCATTAATCCATCCACCAGTTTCTATTGTCTCTCTTGGCTTGAAAATGTACAGTCTCCTTCATAATAAGAACTTTAACGAATCAATGACTAGGCATTTCTCAAACTAAGGAAGGACTCAAGGATTGCAAAGGGTGTGACTTCAAGGGAACTTGATGCTTTTGTGTTGGCCACTCTCTTGGGTGCTTGGATGTTTTCTTCTTGAGTTTTCTTGCTGTTTTGATGTTACCTAATTATTGAAAGCTGAGACAATAAAAATAAGAAGTCTTTGCATGGTGTGGTTCTCACGCATAAAAACACAAAACACAAAACACAAAAAAAAAAAAAAACAAAGTGAGAATTCAAAGCACACCCCTTAGAAGAAATAAACTTGGGTTACAAGCATTGGTTATGGAACCAAAAGTGTTCCCTCTAACTAAGGCCCTTCTCGCTTCCCATTCTCTCCTTTGTTTCATTGGAATGGTGGTGACTCTTTGGAGGTGCATTCTTGTTACTTCAAGAGGATGGTTTGGCTGAATGAATTGATGCGAAGTCACTGGATGTGGTTGGTTTGATGCCGGAGTTGGAATGAGATTTGCCAAATCACATTAATCATGAAACACACAAGGGGCTGTACACCACCTTGTTCTTGGGACTCCATTCCATTCTCCTCTCTCCACCGTTCTCTCCATTGTTCACCTCATTGTCGGTTGTATTATTAGTGTATATATTTTGGTTGATGCATTGTTTTCTTTTTGGTAAATTCTTGTGGTTAAGACTTCAACTCTTGTTCCAATTGACATTCCCAGAGCCTACGGACTCTTTGAATGTGGGTTTGTCAGGGCATTAAGGGCATGAGCCTACTTTGGGGAGGATCCACTCACATTCCTCTTTGGTGCACCAGTTAAATTCTTTCTCCTAACATTTGTGCAATTAATTTTCTTTTGTTCATTTCCATCTTGACATTCATTTCATCGATTCCATAGTTGTCCCTTTCTATCTATCTTTCTTACTCCTTTTCTTTCTCCATTCTAACGCTATCGGAGGTTCGTGATTAGTCATGGGGGTACGGGGCCTGATATTTTTCATTTTTCTCCTAGCTCTGACTTTTTCAATTTTTTCCTATCCCCTACACCTTCGGTAGTCATCATTAATACATCCCCAGATCCGCAATTAGCCATACCACAACCTAGCCAATGGACCTACACCGAAGAAAGGTATTAATTACATGATGATTCATTTACCCTTGCTAATATATGATTGTGTTGTGTGTACAGATGGCAATCATACAACAATGGATTGGATCTGGAGAAAACACTTAGAATGGAGCCATGTTGGAAGCAGCTATGCAAGGAGCAAGATCAATGACGTGCTTACAGATGGACAACGGAAGGTGCAATCTTGGCGTTGACAACAACAACACTTCTTCCTCTCTCTCTTTCTCAGTTTCCAACTAAGGCCTGATGTCAATGTAATAAGGTGTTCACCCTTGTTGTCATGAACACCAGTTTTGTCAAGTCTTGTAATGATGATCCATTCACATGTCATCCCATTAGTTCCATTCACCTTAATAATCCCATACCTTCCCAATATTTTTTAAGGAACTCGAGGATGAGTTTTCATTTAGTCATGGGGGTATGATGAGACACGATATCGCATGGGCCGCGATATCACGTACGCGATATCACCACCGTCACGATATTGCATCCAATGCAATATTGCATACGCGATATCACGTCGTCCCCTGCAATGGTCATATCTATAAATAAGAGGTGGCTCTCCCTTGTTTCCTCATCCTAGGCTAGAAGTAGGAAAACTCTGGTAGATTGATCACTCTAGAGATAGAATATTTTCCATGTGCCTGCAGTAGGAGTCCCAAAGTGAACGGATCTTTATTCGAGTAGACATTGTATCTGAACACAAGTTTGTGTACGGCAATAAAGACGAGCTTTCCGGATAAACCTTGCAGTACATGGAATATGATTTTATTTATTGTTATTTATTGCTTTCTCTCTTAGTAATGTGGAATGAGCACAACTTGATTACGAGCATCTAAGGATGTGTACGGATAATCAAGGAACTGATGCTCATCGCAACGCGGAATGAGTACGACTTGATTATGAGCATCTTAGTGTGACTACTTGGTAACCCAGTGGCGTATCTAGGATCTACGCTTGGTAATCCCAGTGATAGTCGTGCACCAAGATGTGTACGGATAATCAAGGAATTAGCTGCTCATCGCACTTAGGCTAGATTAGATTCTCTCAACCCTTTCCTCCTAGTTAAGTGCCTCAGTACGACCACTTCGAGCACATGCATTACGCGTGGTAATCCCAATAACGATTAGCATTTGGTAGCCACGATTGCATCGGTTCAGGGTATGTACGATAAGTGGGAACCGATGCTGACGCTAGGTAATTTAGACTTAGTTCATTAGTTAGAGTTAGTAATTATTTTCTCAACCCTTCACCTTGTTAGCATAGGAGACATAAAACATACAAACTATAAAAATCATATACCTCGGACTTACTTAACCATACACCATGACAACTACAAGTAAGTTTGGGAAGACAACGAATGATTAACCCCAAGTGTTCCATGGGGTGTGTAGGCACTTAGTTTGCGGAGTTTGACCGGATCGCACATGCTACGCTCATTTCGAATGGTTGAGTGTAGGGGTACCTCGCCACTCATCAGTGGTACTTACGACAGAATCAATGTGGCAATGAATAAAATCCCAAATTACATTGGTCTTACAATAGTTATCATTATACTTAATAGAGGTGAGGAGGTTGATGTCATTATTGTTAAACTTGTCAAACTTTTGATTCTTATAGTAGCCCTTATCATCCTCTTAATTGCTTGCATAATATTTCTCTATGCTACTTGAGTTGTGTTTGCACGCATGGTCGACCATGTTGACACTGTAATGAGGTGGATCTAGCACCGCCTAGGTGAACCTATTATCAAACATGTTGTAAAACCTATTGCACCATGGCCAAACTTAGTAATGTAATTAAGTTATGGCTTTAAATTGAGAAAAATAAGGTGTGGCAACAATCACATGATTGATGGAAATGACAATCATTATTACATTCCTTCCTTAAGCAAGAAATGCAGTGTGATTCCACTATTGTTTATGATGTCATAGGTTGCAATGGCATGCTTGTCATCTACAAAAATGCTATTCCTAGAAAGAAGGTACTCCATGCCCTACGGTATATTTGGTTTAGTGTATATTGCCTAGTTTATATGCCTTATCATCACTTACTCATAGCTAGAAAATGCTAGGATAAGGATTCTATTTGATGGAGCCTTATTCAAAATCTTCATTCCTCCTTTACTAGTATGTTGAATTTTCTCTCTCTTCTAAGGTTTCTGAAATTGTCCCTTGAAATTTTGAATGAGGAAATAACATATAATATTATTGATGAAGTATTTATCAATCAACTATGTCGACATTACCCCATCGATGCATCCTCGCATCCTCATTGACACATCCTTTAATGCATTGATGCCAATACACCTAAAGCCTTTATAATTACATACACCATTCAAATTTATGGAACATTCGGTTATTTATATACCATAGCTCTTATAGTTTGCTTTCATAGGACTTAGCCAAATTTTCCTTTTAGTACCTGTAACATGGAATGAGTTGATTGAACAAATTTTTATTTGAATGACATTGTACTTAGATATAATTCATGAATAAAAATAAAATTGACATTTGATTCCTTCCATTGTAGCACTTGGACTAGTATTTAGTTTATTTTCAACACTTTATTTTAGATGCATTTTTACTTTTATGTATTCAAGAACTTAAAATTTTATTCTATATTAGCATTAGTATGACCACTTCAAGCATGAAATATTAATGCTTGGTAATCTTAGTAGTGAATATTTGGTACACCTAGTAGTAGATACCTGTTAACCTAGCAGTGTTAGTATAGATTCACGATGGATACAAAAATTGGAAATAGATGCTCTACACTTAGGATATATTCATCTACTCTTATTTTTATAATTAAAATAGAAATTAATATTTTCACCCCTTTAGCATTTTAGCATTTTAATAATAAAATAGTAAAAATAACCAAAATATAAACATCTTATACCTCAATGACACTTAATCATACTAATTGAGGTAACACAAGTGATGATTAAGAAGACATTGACCAACAATGTAACACGTAGTTATCTAGGACACTATTAACCCCATGATCTATAGAATTTGACTTGATCACACGTACACGCTTGTGATTTGTATGGTTAGGCGTATGGAATACTCATTGCTCATCAATTATAGAATATAATAAATTTTAGACTTTCTACCTCAATAGAGAATTTGGTTATTAAATTGTAATAGATTAAAGTTAGGAATTTTGAAGGTACTAGATTTAAAACTTGGTACTAGTACTATAAACATGTTAGTTTGAAGGCATTGTTTGGAGCATCTAAAATTGCCTTACTCTTAACAAAAGGTTAAAAACCAAAGTAGTTAATTATGCTCTTAAACAAAGGTAATAATGTTAAATGAATTTGCTAGCAAGGTAATAAATGTAACTTTAATATACATTTTTTAAAAGAAACATATATAATACTTAACTATACATAAAAACCATGCTTATTACTTTGTATTCACAAAAAATAACTTGTATTAAACTTGGGTTCCTTTATCCAAATTACAAAATGTTAACTAATTACTTTTCTTAGACAAGTAAAACTTTATCAAAAGTAGTGAAGTAAAATAAATATACATTATAATAACCAACATTTTGTTTAAAAAAATCTCTATTGAAAATTGACATAAAAAAATCTTATCTTATGATCATTGGATTTTAAATGTGAAATCTACTATCATTATAATTGTTACAATTTTTAATTTCTTTAATGACATAAAACAACAAAAATAAAAAGAATTCTAGTAAATGAACAAAAAAGTAAAATTTTATTTTTTCTATTTAGAACAAATAAAAATATTAAACACATGATTGTTCCATCAAAAACGACATGGCTTAGGGTATAGTAGTACTTGCTAAGTTGTTTTTGAGATGAATGCACCTCGTTTGGAGTGATAAGAGGGGTGGAAAATTAATTAAAGTAGTGTAATGAAAAATATCCGGTGGGATGATCGTAGTGGAGGAGTAATATACCAAAGGGTAATTTTGAATCATCTAAAATTCCAAGTATCAAATTCACATCTTGGTTTTGTTATAGGTCTTTCCTCCACATGTACAATTATGAACCATTATGGATCATAGTGAGTTGTAGTTTGTAAATTGCTAGTCATAGCAAGTCACAATGAGGTCACAACCAATTGAGAAATAGTAAAGGAAATATTCATCTTTTTACTAGTCCACCATAGGGTGAACATAGTCTTGTCATAGGATGACAACTACGAGGACATTGTGATTCACAATACTAATTAAAATCATTTTTGAAGAAAAAAATTGTGATTTTCAATGTAATCCAATAGTTGGGAAAAGGAGAAAAGATATTTAAAAAAGTTATTAAAAGGCCCAAACAATTCAAGAAAGGTAGCTACAGCTCATTCTAAGCCATTCTATGTTTGAGAGATTATGAGTGAGATCTTCTTAAGTATTAAGAGCGTGTAATCATCATCAAAGTATGTTTATTTCCTTTATGCATTGCAATAATTTTATTTTTAGTCTAATAAAGTTCTAAATTCCTTATTCTTCAATTATAAAATTGTATTAGTTCTTTGTACTTAAGTGAGCTTAGATTATGGAATCCAAGAGAGCTCTTCATCAAATAATAACAAATAAGAAGTTATTATTGAGATCACAACCATGTGGCAAAACTCAAGCTGTGATTTTTGGATGGATGATAACACCAAAAACTCTAAAATAAAACAAGTAAAAAAAAAAAAGAACACCAGTTGTAACTTCAACTTTTAAGTCACTAGTGCCACATATTGGCTCTAGTGAAAGACCTAGACTTGCCAACAAAGTTTATCAATAGATGAAAATATTTTTAGTATTTATCTTTTTATAAGAAAAAATTTTGCAATTGTATTTCACATATGTTTTGGCCTTATCGGACTATCGAGGAGGTTCAATGCATTTTTCAAATGTTCTAATGCTAATGGATCTTATCCATGGTGTTAACAATAAAAAAATTATAACATTTATAAAAAAGCCTCTAATCTTTAAGGAATTTTTTTGTAACACATATAAAGAACCATTTGTCTTGGCCTTCATTATAGGCACTTATAAGAAATGCCTATAGAGTCATTTCTATGATATGCATATAAAGTATTCCATTATATGTGTTTTTGCAAAATGCCTCTAATGAAAGTTGAACGATAACATTCATATTGTTCTTAGAGATGCCTCTAATGTCCCAAAATTATTATCATTAAGATGAACTTGTGTTTGGTGAATTGAAGTTGGGACAAATAAGGCCAACTGATGCAACAGTGAGTGACCTAACTTACCCCTTAGAGGAGGAGATGTCACCTAGTAGAATGAGGTTGATGAGAGCAGTTACTCTAGTAGTTTATTCTAATTATTAGAGTGGCAGTTTCTCTAAAGTTAGAGTGGTAGTTTCTCTAAAATTAGAGTGGTAGTTTCTGTAATTATTAGAGTAGTTGCTCCCAAGCCTATGAATACAGTGCCTAGGCACACAATTTAGAGAGGAAGTCTTAAGAGGAAGTCTTGGAAGGAAGTCTTTCAAGGGAAGTATTTTAGGAGTCTTTTAGGAATCAAGTAGCAAAACTTTTGTAGTTAGAGTATTTTCCAAGTGCCCACAGCAGGAGGCCTAAGTGTGGACGGATCTTTATTCGAGCATTATGTACCTAAGCACACCTTGTGTATGGCAATAAAGACGAGCTCTTGGATTCATCCTTGCAGCACTTGAGATTTGTTTTCTTACTCATTTCCTTTATTTTATTTTCTTCTGCTTTTATTTTATTTTATGCACTTTACATTTCTATTATTAGCACACATAGTACGATCACTTCGAGCATGCATGTAACACTTGGTAACCCAGTAATGATTAGCATTTGGTAATCCTAGTAGTGTTGCAATGGTTCAGGATGTGTACGACAAGTGAGAATGGATACTATTGTTAGGATTAGTTAAAGCCTAGTTAATTAGTAGTTAAGTTAAATTAGTCACTTAGTTATCTCTCTCTCTCCTCCCTTATTAGCAACAGGACATAAAAACATAAAAGTTATAAAAATCATATGCCTCAAACTTACTTAACCATACAATCGTGACATACAAGTAAGTCTAGGAAGACAACGATCAACCATCCCATCTTGTTCCACAAAGGCGCATAGGCACTTAGTCCTTGGAATTTGATTGGATCATGCGTGAAACACTTGTATTTGTGGTTGAACATAGGGGTACCTCACCGCTCATCATTGGCGTCGTTGCCAGGGACTTAGTTATTTGTGTGCTAACTAGAACATAGGAAATCATTCACATTGTTGGAATGAACCCTTAGGGTTGGTTAGAGAAAAAAATAATAAATAAGAATACATTGCACACTGAATAGACAAATGTGTCTCCTTCTTCGTACGAAAGTGCTTCATCACCTAGGTTTGAAACAGGAAACAGTCGGTAGCATAATACACATGACATTGATCCGCCAGTCCCTCAACAAGTTTGAGTGGTATATATTCATCCTGATAAGTATATACCAGAATTCACCTTTATCCTTCATCAAGATGAACAACTGTGTTGGCGAGACTTAGAAGGTAACATAGTGTTACCTCCTGATCGTTCAGTCCCAAGCATGCTTCTTCATGCTCTCACACGAATTGGCATGCTGCACTTACACATAGAATACGTTGTGCAAGACCATGACTCAAGAGAATACCATCCCATAGAGGCACAACATCAAAGGGACTTGCAATAGTAGAGACATCATAAGTCTTTGAAAGGTAAGTGGTCCCAGGATGCCCCACATGTCTTAAGCAAAAATGAGGGTGGTGAACCTACCTCAGGCAGTCGCCCACACAATGATGTTCCTCCTCTTGACTTTGACTAAGGGGCTGTGTATTAGGACCTTCATTCCACTATTCATAACCCAGGTGTTGATACCCATGGGCACAAAGGGTCCAAAAAAGGAACACAAACTTATGATAAAGGTGGACATTCTGATCACAATCGCGATCAGGGCCGAGATTGCAAAAGAGAATGTAACAAACACTATCATGGTGATGATTCTCTTTCTTCTTCACCTTCATCATCTCCATCACCCTCTCCTTAAATATCCAGATGTAGTCATAAAGAAAAAGACCATGGTGATAAAGGTAGACAAAGTGGAAGTCATAGACAAAACAACCAGGAAAGGGGATGAGGGCACTCTAGAGAGTCATGACATAGAAGAAGGGAGAGTAGGGAACAATGTAGACATCATAGACTCCATGGATAAGACGATCACGATGAACCCCTACTCACTACTTGAAGTATGTTGGACATAACTGAGGTTGTTAGAATTCCAACAAGGCACCAGAAAGATAGTAGGGTCAAGAGATTAGATATGAACAATATCCCATGATTTGAAGGGGGATACAACGCTGATCCTCAGAATCACTTACAAGAATTTCATGATGCGTGTGCCTTACAAGATATAGAGAATGAATGGCAAAAACTTAAGTTATTTCCGTGGACACTAGTTAAAGAAATGGAAAGCTGGTACCGATCTTTAGAATCGGAATCCATTCATAGGTGGAGTACTATGTTAGAACTATTTAATGACAAGTACCAAACATACTTCTGAGTGTCTAACTTGCCAAGGCAAATCCAAGGCTGGAAACAAGGAGGACATGAACCCTTGGATGCTGCCATGGGCTAATAGTATGCACTGTTACATTGTTGTCCTAGCCATGGTTATTCGTAAAGGGATCAACTGCGCCATCTCATGGATGGGCTTAGGCATGAAATGAGAAGAAACCTTGGGACTTATGCCCAAGGGAGATTATCAAAGCTTAGGTCCCATCAAATTCAAAGACTATTGGAGCAAGTTGCTAAGGAAGAAGGTGAGCTACGAAAGAGAGAAAGTGTGGAAGAGTATAATCAAGATCCTTCCCTCTGGAAGAGGGGAGTAAGATTTTGTGAGGATGAAGAAGAGTCACCACTCGAAGAGATGGTGAATAGGAAAACTTTGCCTATCCAAAAGATGACATCAGAAGTTTCGGAAAAGGTAGACCAAATGTGGGATTCCCTAGATAATAGATTTCAAACTGTTCTTAAAATACTAGAGGAGTTTAGAGAGCAAGGTAGTGATTGCGAAAAAAAAAAGAGAAGTTGAACATGCACGTAGCAAGGATAAGGGCAAAGTTGCCAGCATTGAAGAGGTTGTGGATTTGGAAATAGACAATGATAGTGGATGTGAGATATGTCAATATGACCATCCTAAGGGTTGTTGCCCTATAATCTCACATCTGTAGGAGTCTGAGGTGTATGCACTCAACCCATGATTAAACAAAAGGCAAACACCCTGAAGGTTAGCTTATCCTCAAGGTAACCTAAGGCAGTTCCACCAACCCTTAACATATTATCCTAGTGGAACTCCACCATAGCAGATTGAGCAATATCAATAGTGGCAACACCCACAATCATGGGGAATGCCACCACCAAGGAAACAGTATCCTTATCAATAACCTGACCCGTATGGATATTATGTGCAGCAGCCAATCTCCCCACATGACTCTACTGGTCACGTCACTCCTCAACCTCACTACCAAGCCCACAAGTATTATGGAACTCCCTCTTCTAGAGGTGATATTCCACAGGCATATCATACTTCTCATCCAACTACATCTCTTCCACCAATAGCTCCACTACCATTTGCTCCCATGATGCAAGGTGAAATCCCTACCCAGCTGCAACAACGTAGTGCCACGAGGGCTATTAACTCTCAACCTACTATTTGTTCCAACAACCACATGAAGAAAAGACCTTTCTTTAGAACCAATAGTCCAACCAAGCCCTTGCAATCACAAGTGGCTGATTTCTTAGATGCCTTAGTATCAATCAAAACTTTAGAGCCTCCTTCAACTCAACCACTACACTAAACACATACGGTCATGCTAACACATGTCGTCACCGATTGGATCAAAGCTGGCCAACTTCCTAGGAAATTCTCTAATATTAGGAGTTCTCTGATATACTTACAAATCACTGGAAATGCACCATGCATGGCTCTTTTAGATTTAGGTTTCGGTGTCAACTTGATTTCTCAAGAAATGTACAAGGCCTGGAACCTACCTCCATTAAAAAAGAGCAACATCCATCTAGAGTTGGTTGACCAGTCCATCACTATCCCATTGGGATTGGTGGAAGACATTGTTACCACTGTTTGTGGGTGGTTGTACCCAGCTGACTTCCTAGTGATTTAGGTAAACAATGGTGGGGGGGACTTCCCAATCATAATGGGAAGAGCATGGCTAAGCACCATCGATGCATGCCTAGGAATCCGTGATCTTTCCCTAGAAATATCAAAGGAAAATACATTCAGAAAGATGAAGAATAAGAAAGTTCTATGCATCGCATACAGTGACACAGGATGTAATTGCATGTAGAGGTCATGGTTTGTGCAAAGTTTAGCATTGCTTGCATGCAATCAGTGTGCACATGTGATTAACATAAAAAGATGCCTATATGCAGTAGCCACATGAGAAGAAGACACCCACTGGCTGACAACTGATCAAGAAAGCAGTTCACTCATATGCATGGAACCAACTAAGGGTTTGACTTGTGCTTACATCAATAGCATAGACACATTAGAGCAAGTTCATAGCCAACTTCCAAGTCTTAACCTTGAAAATATCAATTGGGGGAAATTGTAAATCCTTGAGAAATTTAAGCAAGAGCCCCTTGAGTTGAAACCATTGCCCACCGGTATGGAATACACATTCCTTAAAAAATAGAAAATCGGTAATTATCAATGCTAAGCTTGCTCCTCAATAGAAAGAAGAACTATTGAAGGTAATAAATAAATGGTCAAAAGCCTTCGCTTGGTCATATCCTAAATTAACTAGAATAAATCCTAGGATATGCCAACATAGAATTTACATTGAGCCCTCCATGAAGCCTCAAACACAACCATAGAGGCAATTGAACCCTAAGTTAAACCAAGTAGTTAAGGAAGAAATCGAACAGCTTCTCAAGGCTAGGTTCATATACCCCATTGCTGATAGCGAATGGGTTAGCCCCTTAGTTATTGTGCCTAAAAAGGGAGGTAAATGGAGGGTGTGCATAGATTTTAGGCTACTAAATATGGCAACATTCAAAGATCACTTTCCATTGCCATTTGTCGACCAAGTCTTAGACACCATCACAGGGCATGGCTATTACAGTTTTCTGGATGGATATAGAGGATATAACCAAATACAAATAGCCCCAGAAGACCAAGCCAAGACTACATTCACTGGTTCTTGGGGAACATTTGCATATAAACAAATGCCGTTTGGCTTGTGTAATGCCCCTGCAACATTTCAACGACTAGTTCTAAGCATATTCCAATAGCAGATAGGGAATGGCGTGGAGGTCTTTATGGATGACTTCTCGACTTATGGAGAAAATTTTGATCAAGCCTTAGATCGGTTGGAGCAAGTGTTAAAAATATGTGTAGAAACCAATTTGAGGCTCAACTGGCAGAAAAGCCATTTGATGGTCCAAGAGGGCGTAGTACTAGGGCACAAAATCTCACACACAGGGATAGAGGTAGACCTTGAAAAAATCAAAGTTATCCAAGGAATTACCCGTCAACCAAAAATTAAAGTTATCCAAGGAATTACCCGTCAACCGAAAATCAAAAACTGTCAAAGATATTCGGTCATTCCTTGGACATACTAGCTACCTCCGTACACTATCCATGGCATGTGACCTCAACCTTGACCTTGATCTAGTACAGAAACAATAGTTAGTAACCCTTAACTTTCTAGATGAAAATCGAGTAGCTGCCCTATCATCTAACGAGTTGCACAAGGCATTCAATAAACAACGTCATGACCTAAGGATTAGAAAAGTTAAATATCAAGTGGGAGATAAGGTTCTCTACTGGAATCCCACACATGTGCCACAACGTACTAAATTTCAAACACTATGGGAAGGACCTTATATTATTTATGCAACTTTTCCTTCAGTGGCCATGAAAATATACAAACCTAAGAGCCCAAACAAGAAACTGTTGGTCAATGTACAACAAACCAAACCTTTCCATGAGCTTAGGATAGCTAGTACACATGCTACCTCTCTTGGTGGACAACCTTGCTCACTATTTTGGATCTCCTGCTTCCAACTTAGTCATGGGGGAGATGGCCACCTATGCTAATCTTTCTAGGCCCTCAGTTCTTTTTGAATTTTTGTTTTAGACATTTTTGTTTTACACATTCTTTCAACTTTTCTTATTTTTGTTTTACACCATCGTTCATGTTTTTACTATTTCTTTGTTTGCTTGATTTACTTTTATTCATCATCTAATAAGTGCTCATGATGGTGGATTGAATTATATCATATTGATTGCTAATGTTGTTTGGTTTTTTCCTTTGAATTATGATGCTGATATTAAGGTATGGTTCTTTTGGTAAAACAGGCAATGAGTTCATGCCGTCCACTCATCCATACAACTCTATGGTCTCCTTTGTCCTGGAATTGTATAGTTCCTCTTCTTCTAAGTAAACTTTTAATGAATTAGTGGCTGGGTATTTTTCAAACCAAGGAAAGACTCAAAGGATGAAAAGGGTGTGACTTCAAGGGGATTTGATGCATTTGTGCTGGCCATTCTCTTGGGTGCATAGATGCTTTTTTTTAGACTTTCTGCCATTCTGACATTGTTCAAAAATTAGGAAGCTGAGTGAATAATAATAAGTCTTTGCATGGTGTGGTTCTCATACAAAAAAAGGAAAAAAAAAGTGAGAATTCAAAGCACACCCCTTAGACATAATAAAGCAATATGGGCTACAAGCACTAGTTATGGAACTAGAAAGACATGTTACCCATGCCTGAAGGTTCCCTCTAACCAAGGCCCTTTCTTACTTCCTACTTCTCCATCTCACTCTCCTCGGAATGGTGGTGACTCTTCGTGGAAGCATTCTTGTTGCTTCAAGTGGATGGATTGGTCAAGTGTGTTGATGCGAGGTCATTGGATATGGTTTGTTTGAGTCTAGATTTGGAATGAGTTCTACTTAGTCACATTAACCATAAAATACACAAGGGGCTTTACACAACCTTGTTCTTGGGATTCCATTACATTCTCTCCTCTCCATATTTTTTCCCATTTTCCACCTCATTGTCGATTTTATCATTAGTTCGTTCTAGGTTGATGCATTTTTTTTCTTTGCTGAATTCTTGTGGGTAATTTTTTAACTCTTATTTCCACATGACATTCCTAGAGCCTACGGACTCTTTGGTTTGTGGGTTTGTAAGGGCATAAAAGGCATTAGCCTAGTGCAATTGTTAACTTCTTTTCCTTAAACATTTCCTGCAATCAATCATTTCTTATTTCATCCCCATCCATGACTTCCATTTTACAATTGATATTTTTTCCCATCTTTCTTGTTCCTCATATTTTTCCATCTTATAGCTACTGGAGGTTCACTCTTAGTCATGGGGGCCCTAGCACAAATTTTTCAATTTTCTTTTACTATTCACCTAACCCCTACACCTTGGGTAGTCACCTGTGATAAATCTTCGAACCAGTTTCTACCATAACCACAACTCAGCCAATGTGCTTCATATCGAGGCAAGGTATCAACTGCATTATGGTTTATCTATCCTTGCTCATTTGTGACTGTGTTGTATGTGCAGATGGCAATCATACAAATAATGGACTGGGCTTGGAGGAAGCACTCAGGATGGATCAGAATTGGAGCATTTACAAAAGGAGCAAGTCTGGTGGTGTGGGTATGGATAAATAATGGAAGGTGTAATCTTAGCATTGGCAGCAACACGCTTCATATTCTTTCTTGCTCTTTCTCTACAAGCTAGCAAATAAAGGCTTGGATGTCCTTTATGTATGAGTGTTCATCACAATGGTCATGAACACTAATATTGTAATATGCTTATTGATTCGTTCACTGGACACGTTGAGTCTGCCATCCCATTCCACTATCAGTTGTCAATTAGTCAATAATCCCATACCTTCCCAATATTTTGTAAGGAACCCGAGGACGAGTTTTCATTTACTTGTGGGGGTATGATGAGAGCGGTTACTCTAGCAGTTTGTTCTAATTATTAGAGTGGCAGTTTCTCTAAAATTAGAGTGGTAGTTTCTCTAAAATTAGAGTGGCAGTTTCTCAAATGATTAGAGTAGTTTCTCCCAAGCCTATAAATATAGTGCCCAGGCACACAATTTAGAGAGGAAGTCTTGGGAGGAAGTCTTTCAAGGGAAGTCTTTTATAAGTCTTTTAGGAGTCAAGTAGCGAAAATTTTGTAGTTAGAGTATTTTCTAAGTGCCCGCAGTAGGAGGTCTAAGTGTGGACGGATCTTTATTCGAGCATTATGTACCTAAGCACACCTTGTGTATGGCAATAAAGACGAGCTCTTGGATTCATCCTTGCAGCACTTGAGATTTGTTTTCTTACTCATTTCCTTTATTTTATTTTCTTCTGCTTTTATTTTATTTTATGCACTTTACATTTCTATTATTAGCACACATAGTACGATCACTTCGAGCATGCGTGTAACACTTGGTAACCCAGTAACGATTAGCGTTTGGTAATCCCAGTAGTGTTGCAATGGTTCAGGATGTGTATAGAAAGTGAGAACGGATACTGGTGTTAGGATTAGTTAAAGCCTAGTTAATCAGTAGTTAAGTTAAATTAGTTACTTAGTTATCTCTCTCTCTCCTCCCTTAGTAGCAGCAGGACATAAAAACATAAAAGCTATAAAAATCATATGCATCAAACTTACTTAACCATACAATCATGACATACAAGTAAGTTTGGAAAGACAATGATCAACCAACCCATCCTTGTTTCACAAAGGCGCATAGGCACTTAGTCCTTGGAATTCGACTGGATCATGCATGAAACACTTGTATTCATATGGTTGAGCATAGGGGTACCTTGCCGCTCATCAGAGGTGAATAATGAAAATACATGATTTGATTATGATAGAAAAAAGGACTTACGCCCCTTCATCATGATGCCTCAAAGGTATCCTTTTAATCATTGCCACAAGCATCAAGTAAGGGAAGCTCTTAGTCATTACTAGATAGAGATATTCTCTTAAAACTCACATGGTTTTTTTTTCAGGTTGGTTGAGTGCTATCTTTGTCTATGTTATGTAGAGTAGCTAATTCACTAATAATCAAGGCATGTGTAGAAACAATAGAAAAGCCTAAACTAGAAAGATGAGAAATTGGGAATAAAAATTCAAGTGCATTCTATTTAAGGAACCAAACTTAGCACATCACTTCTATGCTCACTACCTACTGACTATACCTGGGAAGCCAATGATTTCATGAAAGAACCTTGTGATAGCACTCACAAGGAGCCAAGATCACAAGTGTTGCCTAATTTTAGAGGTAAAGGAGTAAGCAATCACTCTCTTGGACCTTGTGATTGTGGACTTAGTCCATTCCTCATCATGTTTAGCTAGTCCTTCTAAATAGAATTAAAGTTCCAAAAATGTTTTCATAATAAAGGCCTCTTAATGAACTTTCATGGTTCCTTGGTAAAGGTGTTTTCATATGACATGCCATGCATACTTAGAAGCATTATACAAAAATACTTTTAAAGAAACATTTAGAGACTTTTTAATTAAAAAACCTTCTAAATCTAGCATTTGAATGATCTTGTAAGACATATATTAAAGAAATATCATTTGAGATGAGGAAATTTAAGAATTCCTCTTAAAACTAGATTTCTTATAGTAAAATATATGGCCTCTTAGATTTGACTACACTGCAACCATCTTTTTGCTACCTAATCCTTTTTAAAAAGTCATTCTCTATTGAGAATAGAATTGAATTTCTTCAAGGTACAACTTTAATGTTCATGAATTTCTAGGCCAAATAATCCTATATTAGTCTTGTTAGCTTTTATACAATCTATGTTGCTAAACTATGGGCTCTTTCAACCAACATGGATGGTGACCTTTTTGCAACACTCTCAATACACATGGATCCATAACACCTCTTACACAACTAATCCAACCTTTGTTATTGGATGCCCTATAATGAAAAAGCAACTAGATCTATTAAGATCATTGCATAAGCTATGCCTTAGAGTCACTCCTACAAGTAATAAAAGAAGATGATTAGTGGATTCCTCAAGCATTAAGAAAATAAGTTTTAATAGGCTTTGGTGGCTCATTTGCAATGCCAAAGCCCATGTATTACACATGAAAAAATGGGTTGGAAAACCCTTGAATAGGATACTGGTAAGGACAACTTCGCTATGTGGAAATTCTTATTTCTTTGTCTATGCAGATAGCTCAAGCTATGAATGATAGACTATAACTTCATATGTTATAGAAGCAATAGGAATTATATTGAAATAAAAATGAATCAAATGTGGTGATTAAGATACTACCTTTTTTTCATGTACTTGCATCACAAAATATAGTAAGAAAGCATATTGTCTACTCTAATAATTTTATTAAGAGTTTGAACTAATCCTTTACTTGTTTGGTCTTTGCCCTTTCATATAATTTTATCCATAGAAAATTATTCTCTAATGGTTTCTCTTTCATGGTTTGAATTATGAATGTTCTAAAAGAGTCTCTATTAAATAGAATCCTAAGACTAGAGGGTTAAACTTATGAATTTTTTAGTAAGTATGCTAATATCATGAGTAATGATCTTTTTTAATTACTTCATTGCTATTTTGAATATGAAGACTTTCCTTCATACTAGAGGTAGTTGGTATATAAGGCTATAAGGACTAGCAGGTAGTGTGTATGGGTTGGGGATAGTGGGTATTATTATGGATGAGAGTAGTAGGTATAAGAGGGATCTTATGTGGATGGGTTGGGGGGTGATGAGTGGTAACTAATACATGGGAGGAGGGGGGATATTAAAACCTTGAAATAATTATAATATAGGTACATCCAATATATATAATCTAATTCAAACTTTATAATTTAGCATTGCCCACAAAAATTGAACCAATAACTTAGAGCTTTGAAATTAAGAGTCTTACCACTAGGCTAACAACTCATTGTTTATAGTAGGTATTTTGTTTTGTGGGGTGGGGGAAAGGGGTGTAGGGATGGATGGATGAAAGGAAGGAGAAAGGTGTTAGAATTCTAAAATCATTATAATATAGGTTGGGTGGGGAGAAGGGGTGGGATTGAAACCAAAAATAAGTTAACTAATAAAAATTTTGAAATCATTATGATGTAGGTACACCCTAAGATATATAGTCTAATTAGAACATTATAACTTAGCATTGCCTACTAATGAGTTGTGATATTGGACCCATGATATCAGGTACACGATATCGAAGGTGACAAGTGATATTGGACATGCAATATCGGAGCTTGTCTTGTCACCTATAAAAAAGAGACGGGGGCACTTAATCTCGCAATTAGTTTTCTTAGCTCCGTAGCTGAACTCTTTCAGTTTTTCCTTTCTAGAGTTAGAATTATTTCTAAGTGTCCGTAGTAGGAATCATAAAGTGAATGGATCTTTATTTGAGCATCATGTACCTGAGCACACCTTGTGTCTGGAAATAAAGATGAACTTTGTGATAAAACTTGCAACATTCAGAATAGCTTAATTATTTCATTTAAATGTTATTTACTATTACTCACTACTCTCATTAGTTAATTAATGTTATTTTATTGAATTGTTAATTATCAATGAATTAGCACACTTAATACGACCACTTCGAGCATACGTGAAACACTTGGTAACCCAGTAACAACTAGCTTTTGGTAATCCTAGTAGTGTTACACTAGTTTAGGATGTGTCCAGCAAGTGGGAACGGATGCTGGTGTTAGGACTAGTTAGAGCATAGTTGATTAGTGAAATTAAATTAGTTAACTCAATTATTTTATTTCTCCATTTCAAGCACTAGGAACATAAAACATAAAAATCATATACCTGAAGTTTACTTAACCATACAATCGTGCCTTACAAGTAAGCTTGGGAAGATAACGATTGCATAACCCATCCTTGTTTCGTGTAAGAGCATAAGCACTTAATCCTTGGAGTTCAACCAAATCACTCATAAATGCTCATATTCATATGGTTGGGTGTAGGGGTACTTCACTGCTCATCATTGGCATCGTTGCCAAGGATTTTATTGTTTGTTTACTGATTAGAACTTAGGAGGAAATATTTCCATTGTTGGAAGGAATCCTTAGGGTTAGTTATCCTACAATCATTGAAAAAGAGTATTACACACTAAATAGTTGATGAGTGGCGAGGTACCCCTACACTCTACCATACGAATACGAGCGTACACGCGCGATCCGGTCGAACTCCGCAGACTAAATGCCTTAACGCCACAAGAAACACTTGGGGTTAATCGTTCGTTGTCTTCCCAGGCTTGCTTGTATGTGTCACGGTGTATGGTTAAGCAAGT